>RCTD01000006.1:1200000-1800000 GCA_014898415.1 Stromatinia cepivora | reverse complement strand
CTTCCCTTTCTCTTCATCCCCTCCATCGACCTCCTTAATTTTTCCTTTCCCTCCCCCCCCCAACATCCAATGGCGACGTCAGAACCGCCATCGGCACAAAATCCGAATCATCCTCTCTCTCATCCCTCTTCCTCCTTCCCTCTCCCCCCTCCCCAATACAACAACCTCTCCACCAACCCCGCAATCGCCAAACTGCTCGTCAACCCCGGACTTTCAATCCCCAACAAATCAACCCAACCTTCATACCCCTCCGCCAACATATCTCTAATCACAAAATCCTGAAACCCCTTCCCACTCCCCACCGCACTCAACCTCCCCAGCTTTGGTCTTATACCCGCATAATCCGGTTGGATGCCCTCAACCTTGACATCGGGTAAAAACTTCCGAATCTGTTCGATCGCCTCCGGTAAACGCGAGCTATTAACCTTCAAATCATGCGGATCATCAACCCACTCCACATCGGGACCAAAACGAACGCGTCCCGCGATATCGAGCGTGAGATGCGTACCCAGACCACCCAATCCCGGTTCTGGCGCTGGGTATATGAGATGTTTAGTCATTGGTATCCTCGGAGAATACGAAAAATAATTTCCTTTGGCGTAGTATTGTTTCAAATGTTGTTTTTGGGGTACGATCATATTATGAATATCGCACGCTCCCAGGCCTGCGGAATTAATTATCGTCTCGGATGTAAATGTATTTTCTTCCCCGCTGGCTTTATCTCTGACAAGAATTTCCCACCCCAAACTCCCCTTATCACCTAATGGTGTAATAGCAATCACATTACTATTTAACGCGGTATCCCCCCCCTTTTCCGTAAAATCCCCATGTAGAAACTGCATATAAGAATGCGAATCCACGATTCCGGTCGTAGGACTTTCGAGAATCCCAGTTCGAGCTCGCACATATGGTTCTTCTTTAGCAGCTTGTTCCAAAGATATAAAATGGGTAGGGACATCCCCGAGAGTTTTGGTGAATTCGTGGACTTTGATTAGTTCTTCGTATTGCTGGTCTGTTTGGGCCACTATCCATTTTCCCGTGTTTTTATGGGGGATGTTGTATTTGGCGCAGAGGGCATAGAGCATTTGGCGACCATGGATGCAAAGATTGGTTTTTAGGGAATCGGCGCCGTAATAGAGACCAGCGTGGATGACCTAATTGTAGAATCATGTTAGATTGAAGTATTGATAGAAATATCTCGAGGTATATCCTCGTGCTACAACATTTTAAAGAGATATTAAAGAAGGGAGAGATCACTGACTTCAGAATTCCTCGAACTGGTTTCCATTCCCACAGCACTATTGCGCTCGAGGAGTAATGTGCTTGTTCCATTTCTACCTGCCAACTGTCTAGCAATTGCAAGACCTACTGCGCCTCCACCGATAACCTTGATGTATTAGCCTTCAATTTGCAAGAACATATCTGACACCATGAAAGGGTATATACAGCATGTGTAAAATCAGCCTGTCGTGAAATGGTAGTTGCGAAACATCGTCGGTGTATTAATTTTGGGGTCAATAGACTCCGAATTGAATTGCGAAACATGTTGTACAAACTTCTGAATCAATAAGCTCCGCATGGATAACTCAATAGCTTGTCGTTGGATTGTAAATGATGCAATGGCACAAGTGCGGGGAGCTTCCATGCAAATGCAGGGGTTCACAAGGCTTCAATGACAAGGCTGTAAATCACCATCATCCATCCACCTTCTCAATTCAAAGTCCTGAGAGAATAGCATTCAGTACGGTCTGATTTATTGTTGATTCTAGGAATAAGAAATGTCCTCCCTGCACCCCTTTGACCCCTCATATAGCTTCCTTGCTGTCAAACCCATAAACGTACCAACGCCAATGTTGTATAGAGTTGTACAATTTGAATACTCTTGATCCGTGGAATCATTCGTTACGCCTCTAGTCCACAGTCTTTCCCAAACATAAAGAAAATTGCTGAAAGTATTTATAACGCTTCAATCTTGTTTTGGCTCATCTGCTGGTGCAGCAAGTGGTGCTGCTTCTTCAGAAACGGAGGTGGATGACACTAGATGGGATGCCGTGGCAGGTTCGTGTGTTATGGAGGAATTCGCATGTAATTCACTAACTTGGCGCTCTAAATACCATTAATTAGTATGAAGAGACGAATAAAATGTTCGATAAAGCTTAATATACCTAATTCCCGTATTCTCTGACGTAACATTTGATTCTCTCGAATCATCGTCTGCGTTTCTGCTTGATAGTATGCACTTTCATCACGACCACCCAAATTCCATGATTCTCCTCCTTCATTGCTTATAGATGAAGATCTCAACCTAGGTGATGCAGTTCGACTAGGCGTTCTGGATCGCCGATGAAGATTTTCTCGTGCAACATCGAAGGAAGTTCGAGAATGCATCGCTGTGATGGGTGATCGAGGAACCGACATTGCTGAGGTCACATTTGGAGGGATATTTTGTGTTGAGAACGATAGAGATCGCTCAGATGTTGGAGTAGATTCATCTATGGCTGGTGCAGATCCTTGCGCTTGACCACTGGCAGCTTGTAATTGCTGAAGTTGTTGTTGCTGGGTTCGAATCATATGCAAAAGGCGATTCTGCCAACAAAAGAAAATCAATTAGTGAACCTAAATTCCTCGGCATCCTCCCAGATAAAAATTGTAGCTTACCACTTGAGCCTCCTGTTCTTGTTCCAATTCCTGATGTATTTCACCAAGACTAGGCGCGCGGAAATGATGAGGATCACCGCTTGCAGTGATAGGTGAGCCCGTAAATGACATAGGGCTAGCTGTACGAATTTGGCTTTCACTAACAATCTCCCCTTGAGGTGGTAAAGTTGGGTCATTCATTTGTAGATTCATTAAAACTGTTGATCGTCTTCTGCCTGAGTGTGATGCTGTCGATGCCTGTCGTTGTCGGCTTGTGGAAGAGCCTGCTTCAGAATCAATTTGTCGCTCTGTACTATGATTGTTTGGAGTAAGGAAAAGCAATGAACATACGTCTCGTGTTTTCTTCTTGTTGAAGACCTGCGTTAACTGCAGCCGCAGCTTGAAGGGAGGTGGATGCAGAACGCGGTGATGGAGAAGGACTTTGAGCTCGTACATTTGCATGTGCGGGGTGTTCAATTGGAATTGAAGTGGTGCGAGACATGGAGGGTGAAGTAGTTGATGATCGTGAAGGAGGAAGTGAGTTCAAGTCGGGAGCCATTGATATTTCCTTACTTTATAACCTAGAAATAAATAAATTTTGATGGAGGGCGAGTTAGGGATGATGGAATGTTGTGGGGTAGGTGTAGCTCGGGTAGGTTATTCTAGTCCTTAGGGTAGATTGTGGTATGGAAGAGAAATCGTATGATGTAACAATTGGAGGACTGAATATCCATTCTTTGGTTAGAAGTAAGGTAATAGTGTAATACTGTGTTTGCTAATGGTGATATATGTGATGTGATGTGTGATGTGATATGCTCTTTCCTTTTTCTCCCACATTAGCAATTTTCCTATCATTCCATTGTCTATTGAGAGAACATACATATCACTACCGACCGGTTATTTACTGTCAAAGCTCTCCTGATTTTTAGAGCCTTGTGACGTTTACCCGTGGACTAGTACTTTACCGAACTGCCGGCTTCTTTTTAGGAGTAAACCCCCATGATTGATTAGCTAATTAAATATCATATCATATCAAGAAACTGTGAATTATCATCAGTGGGTTTGTACCTAGCTAGGTAGGAAATGTATACCATATCTTCAATGGATTTATATCTGCAAAATGATATATCTCTATTGATCGCTATAGAATAGAATAAGTTGGGAATCGAAACAACTATCAGTATTCTAGATTGATGAAAGAGTCATATTGATTTTATTATATGAAATTATAGAAGTATTAAAGCAAAATTCCCATATTGAAAGTTAGGATATAGAATGAGTGACCCTAAAGAACTTCTAAAATACAATCGTCAGATTGCAGAAGAAACTAATTATACTGAGTCATGATAAGTAATAAATAATATTATTGATTGCTGGTAAAGTAGCTTAATAAACCGTCTATCTAGGGAGATGGCGTAGGTATGTATTTTCGAATATGACTGAATGAGAGAAGATCATCTACAGATTTCACCAAACGGAACTCAATTGTCCGTACTGTGTGATGTTGTAGCCACAATGTCACGAATCCAAGTAGTACGTCCTATCAACAAATCGCATGGAGTATTGTGTTGTTGCTATATTATGCGTGACTTCTTTCACGTCACATCACATCACCGAGTATATCAACTCCTTCTCTGGACTTTGGTATACCGACATGCTCCAAGAATTCTATATTTAGGAACAAAACATGCTGGTATTGCACGATGGCTTATCAACCCTATGAGAAAGCTATCAGAAAGAAGTTGATAACCTTTTCCCCCCCGCACAAGTTTCGGAGATCTCTCACACATATCCAAATTGTAAGTTCCTTCATTGGCCATATCAGATTTGATCACATACGATTATCTTCACGAATCGTGGGTGAATGTCGTTAGGTGGCCAAACGGAGTATATGCGTAGTCTAGTTTTCACATCGACCTTCTTCCAGAATTTTACGCTATTTTTTGATTGGATATTTTAAGCAAACTCTTTTAGAGGGCTAGGGTTCGGAATCTTCAAATTCCGATGCTTTTTCAACCTCATTTCGGAATATCTGAAATTCCGATATCAGTTAACCTATAAAATCCCTGAGATCTTGGATTATTCATGAATTTAAGGTTTTTAGGCATTATTTTAGCACGTGACTAGAAATCCAAGTATCGGGGCACAGCTTCTCTGATATTGAACTAACCCTATAATAGGCATAGCTTCCTGCCGATCCCCAAAACCTTATTCCATAATAGGGAAAGTGTTAAACGAGTTTCTTGAGTTTATACGGTAATACCGGTGGACATGGTTTACAACCGATGTGAATAAATCAGGGGACAAAACACAATTACAGATCTGACTTCTCAAATAACTGTCGGTGAAAGATTGGAGCAGAGAAAGCAGGCATGGGCACCCGTACCCTACCCGGGGTGTTTTATGAAATGATTACCCAACAATACCGCCGGGTGCCAGAGTTCTGTAAAGTAAAAATTATATGATCGTCCTATATTATCATCCAAAGTTGAAATTATCCCCAATTAATGTAATCAATGAAATATATCGATTAATAGATATCATATAATACTCTAAGATAATCTTCGATATATATTATACGGATATCGGCATCCTAGATGTTCAAATCAATTGTAAATAGTCTAAAAACCTCACATTCGTTTTTAATTCTCTCGTATATTGACTTTTAAAGTAAAATTATTAGCTTAGATGTATAATATAGTCATATATTACGGCATACACTTATTTTCTAACCTCGGCGATCTTTTTCTAGCTTCCTCGATCTTTTCTAGCTTGTCTTTTTCAAAATTAATCCTCTTTTCACTCTCGTCATCTATTATTATACTATTTATTATATAATATAATATATAATATAAAAAGTATATGAATTTTTTTTTCGGAAAAAATGAAATTCTTTCAAGGTAGAACTTAGATATAAATTGGAATATCTTCGAATTTAAAAAAATTCTAAAAAATAATAATATATATTTCAAACTTAAAAGACTTCAATATTTAATATAATTACTTTTATATAATATAATAATATAAATGATTTAAAATCTTGAAAAAATTAAAATGAAACAATAATTCGTTGATTATTAATAAAATAAATAGCTTTGAACTAAAAGGCCCGAACTAGATAATATAAATCAACTAAGTGAGAATAGCTTCAGTTTTAGATTATTGTTTCATTTTTATTATATTATATAGTTTTCCATCTAATAAGAGTAAGTTTTTCTTATATAGTTGTCTATATATCTTGGAGTATGAATTGGATATTCCTATTCTATAGTAAAAAAACATATATAATATTTTTTTTATAAACATCTAGAATGTTTATTTCAGAACCTTAGGGATATCACATAATATAATATTTTTGAATATACAATATCACATATTATATACCCACAGATACCCTGGCACCCAGAGCATTTCATAGAGTGATTAGCTATTTGTTTTACCCCGGGTATACCCTACCTTTTGCCCAACACTGAGAGAAAGTGGTGCGAGCAGGGCCAGAAGCTCTGAAGTGTTAAATATGGTCGGCTTTGAAAGGCTCCACTTTGGGCAAGACACCTCGAACCCGCTTTCTTTATCCAATGCATAGGTTAATAGAACGTCGTGAGAAAGGGTTTTAAGAGCATTAGATTTTGCTTGGATGCAATAGGAATGTCAGCGGAAGCCAACGTTTTGGATCCGAACGAGACCTTCTTACATCCTGTCACATTGGGAAGAAGATCGTAGGTGTCTCGGATATTCCGCGCTTCGACGTTGAAAAGTTGACAAGTACCTGCCTTGCTCGAAAAGTATAAAACTACGCAAGGGAATAATTGTTCTTATTAGTCAAACTGCCCCATTTTCAAGGCTCCCTTCCCTTTCTTAACACCGATTTAGCCTTCGGGGTTTTATAAGTAAGGATTGAAAAAAATAAAATTCATATAGATTAATTAGTGTTATAGAAAATTCCGTAATTGTTTTATTCATTTGTTGATAATGTTTGATATTTCCAAAGACTATCGTATTTTTATATTCAATCGAATCCGCTTAGTTGAAAAGTGATTTAAATGAAGTTTGAATTAAGAACTCTTGTTTAGCGTAGTTCGATTTATCTAATATATAGTGAACAAACAAAATCATCAAATTAGTTTTTTGATTGCAGTTTATCTTATCCAATCAAATACCCGTGGGGTAAAATCACTTTAAATTGGAAAGGCCCAGGCTTGATTTCGGCAGCACGTTTGTGGATGTGCTACCCACCTAGGCGACCACATTGTGGTATGTGTATACTCCGTAAAGTTACAGGCCGCATGATGCATCCACTACCTAGTAAGGAAAAAAGTGGAAAAGACGGAAATGGTCCTTTTTTAAGTTTTGGGAAAGTTCCTCATTTTATCCCGCACCATCACACTTTACCCAATGAAGAAGGTCTAAAGGTGGATAATTCCTATTGGAGAGAGGAACTGGTATTTGGAGGATCTTGACCAATCGTTGGTGACAATCAAAATATATCAAAATACATATATATATGTCAATGACAATGCTCTAATTCACTTTCTAACTCACTCTCTATCTCTTGTCTTCCCCGTTGTCTTTTCAGGGGCGGTTCTCGGGCTTGCATTTTTTTTTGATCTTCAACCAAAATGCCTTCCTCAAACATGGCTCTGTCTCTTGTCGCTTCGGTTGCAATGCCACTCAGTAGTATGTCAAGCGCAACATATGGATACGGACATGGACACCAATCCACTTCGACAATCGCCATTGCTACAGCTACCCCTACGCTCGCGGCTTGCGCTGTTGTTAGCAGTCTGTCATCTGTCGCTAGAGTTGCGTCGCCATCAGGTATGTGGAACAGCCACGATGAGGTTATCCTCACGAGAGTGAAGATGCGTATTTAAGTAGCTAGGCTACATATACCACTTCCACCCGATATGTCAAGCCTATCCAAGACTATGTTCTAGGCTTCTGTTTTGATGGAGCATGGTTTTATGACCGAATGTAGTCGCACCAAATCTCGTCGTTCTTGAGACTGACCAGCTTTTGCGTCTAGCGACACCCACAGTTGATGCTAAATTAGCTTATGACTGTCTCAATTCAGTACCATTGAATACAACTGCGGCGCTTGAATATGTTACTGGTTTAGAGCCATATATCGAATGGCAGTCTGGTATGTTATCAACAATCATTTTCTACCACTTTCCGAATTGGTCAAGATTCACCCCAACTAGAGGGGCTTCTATGCATATGTCCGATGATATCTTGTTGATGACATCTCCACCAAATCGGACTCTTCGGCTGACTTTGACAGATCTTGAGTACCTCAAGGACCCACCAGCAGAATACTTCTATCCCCCGCTTGATGTGATGGGCAAACTCGCTTCCGTGAAATCGAACCTTGAGACGGGTGGTGTGTATGCGAATGAGTATGAATTCCAACAAGATTTGTATCAAATTTTTGCACTGGCACATGATGGACACTTTGTGGTCTATCCTGACCTTCTCTCGGCTGCTTTTGATTGGCGCCGTCAGAGATCTTTGGTATCTATCAGCAGTGATGGAGTTGAAATTCCCAAGATCTACTTATATGGTAAATTGGAAGACGATATCTTACAATGAAGTAAAAGTGCTAACCAATCTTTTAAGAGGACATTATTGCTTCGCCTTCAAAAGCATCCGAGGTTACAAAGATAAATGGGGTTGACGCGGTGACGTATGTAGAAGATTGGATCTTCCAAGCCTCTTTCAATCAAGACGCGGATGCTGCATACAACAGCATGTTCTACGAGAAGGCATATGTGGCAGCAGGTAAAACATCTCTTTTCATACATGCTAGCACTAATCTTCTCTGATTATGCTAATTCTACTTCTCAGGAGTCTCGCACGGATACTTCTCATCTGGTGGTCGAATCCGATACATCTACCCGGGCTCAAACACTACCTTTGGGTTCGAAAATGGTACAACTTTGGTTACCGAAAATTACGCCAACGTGAAAGGAGACTTTACCGGTGTTACTGATGGAAAGTCCTTCTACCAAAAGTTCTGCGTTCCAACCACCACCGAATCCGCCGAAGCAACAGTGACAGCCGCCGCAGCCGCGATTGTAACAGCTGCTGGATATCCTACCCCTGTTGTTATCACTAATGACACTATTGTCGGAGGATATTATCTCAGTGATCCTGGTTTCGAGGACGTTGCAGTCTTGACTCTTTTGGCATTTGAGTCAGAGTCAATTGCAGAATTCCAGGCTGTTAGCCAAACCTTCCTCGCTGGTGCAGTTCGAGATGGAAAGACCAAATTGATCGTTGACTTGCAAGCAAATAGTGGTGGTTACATTTTGCAAGGCTATGATCAATTCCGACAACTTTTCCCTGATATCGTTCAAGATGGAAATAGTAGAATGAGAGAAACTGATTCATTTCTAACGATAGCCAAGATATTTTCGAAGGACATTCCTGCAGATTGTAAGTGAAGCGTTATTGACCTTCGATTTTCCACATTCAAGCTAACACGCTACAAGATAACCCAAACACAGCATCGTCGGATTTGATTGAAAAATACGAAACTTGGTTCAACTACCGCTTCGATTACAATTTGACTAATCAACCCTTCTTGACATTTGAAGATAAATTTGCCCCAAATGTCTACAAGGGTGATAACTACACGAACCTCATGCGCTGGAACCTTAATGATCCTCTCACTACGGTTAATAGCACATTCGGTTTGGGTATTGAGGTCTCCGGATATGGATCCTTAAGTAACCTGACCCAACCTTTCGCTGCGGAAAACATCGTCATGATATACGATGGTTTCTGTGCCTCAACTTGCACTATCTTCAGCGAATTCATGCGCACCCAAGCAGGAGTTAAATCCATCGCCTTTGGAGGACGGCCCTCCAGCGACCCCATTCAAGGTGTCGGTGGTATCAAAGGAGCACAAGTCACTGAGTTTAGTGACATATACTCTTATGCACGAATGGCAGCCTCATCCCCAAACGCAACCCCAGAAGACATTGCCATTCTCAATCGTTTCACAACCTTTCCAATTGAAAGAAGTACAGATTCAGTAATCAATCTGAGAGATGCTATTCTTCCCTGCAATCTGAATGATGGAGTTCCCGCTCAATATGTAGTCGAAGAAGCAGATTGCAGATTATATTGGACAGCACCCATGATTACAGACGTAGAAAAGGTATGGGAGGCAGCTGCTACGGCGGCTTGGGGCGGTGGTGCTTGTGTTGCCGGTAGTGATTTGTCGTACGGAAAGAGAGATGTGCAGAGTCTGAGCTCGAGTATTAAGGACAAGAGACCGGTCGCCAATCAAAAGAGGGAGAGAAATACATTGGATATGAAGAGAGAAGAGAATGTAGAGAAGGACCCGTTGTGGAGGGCAAGACATGGACAGAAGGTTACTCTCTGAGCTGGATGCATATACACACGAATCTAAATGGGAAAAGGTATTAGGATAACTATATCTCACCGATTATTGAAAGTAAAATAAAATTTATTCTTTCGAATACTTGGTAGTGATGCATAATTCTTTATAGTGAACCAAAAAGTACACTAGAAGAGAAGGTGTTGGGTGTTACTCTTTTCGAAAATATTTTTTTGATGAGAGATTAGCAAGAGTTGAGACGCGCTCAACTTAATCATGCGCTAGCCTATCATGGTATAGCCGAAGTTAGATACCTTTTCATGATCAAGTCCCGGTGTCTCTTCAGACGTGCACCAACAAGTTTTCGAAGTGAACGGATCAGAAAAATTAATCAGTGCCGCAGATTCAAGACCAAGGTTGGCACAAGTGGTCCCCAGCCTCGTCATTAAGCACAAGTCAATATTATGACTTCAAAGATCCTCGAACGCGATGCTATTCTCGATCTCGGAATTCTTTTGGTTCTCTAATACATCCGGAGAGAATAAGAGAATCGTTGATTTTTGTTATCCTTCCCCCACTGTCTCTTACCATACTCGAGACAAAGTCCATTGGTCCATATGCTATGAGAGAGCTCATTCACCGCATGAGACTCTGGGGTAGCCAAAGCTTGATGCACGTTACTTTCTATCAAGACCTCGCTATAGTGCATATTGATGAAGCATATGTAATGCTAGGGGTCTGAGTCTCTTTGATTCGCAGTGAATCGAACCCTTTCATGCGTCATTGATGAATCATCATCTTGTGCACTCCTCCTTTACCACAAATATGTGCTTGCGAGTGCCACAAAATTTTGATCTGGGCTTACCTTACATGAAGCGCTTGTTGCTTACAAAACGCATCGCAATTTTAGCTTCTCTTCCTCAAATAACCTCACATACTGAATCTAAAGGCGACCCTGAAGAATTTCTTACCTATAACATTATTTGGATCATGAAGGAAGTGATTGTCCATCCCAGCCCTGACATTTGGACTGAGATCACTGAAGTCGCAATCCCGCAACCTGGACCAGACGAGATAGTGATCAAAGTTATTGTTGCTGGGAGCAATGTTAAAGGTAAGCGCAACTAATCCGCAACATATCATATCCTTAGGAAGTAGCTCAAGCAGATTCCCTTCCTCTAGACTGGCTTCATCTCAAGGCCTTGAACATATCCCTCAACAGTGGAGACGATATCGCTGGCATTGTTCATTCCCTCGGAGAGAATTTGCGGATGAAAACAGAATATCATCTTGGAGACCGTGTTGCTGCTTTTCATCCAATGCTGGCACCCTATGGAGCTTACGCCGAATATGCTGTTGCGCCGATGCATACTATAATGAAACTTCCAGATGGAATAATCTTCGAAGGTCAGTATCTAATCGATGACTGATGACTGTTTTTTGATTATCTCTTAGAAGCTGCAACTATCCCATTGGTTGCTACGACTGCGGCACTTTCTCTATTTCGCCGACAGCATTTACCGCCTCCATGGTCGCCATGCTCTGATAACAATCCTCTTCCGCTTATCGTCTACGGAGCATCTTCCTCTCTTGGTACGTTCGCAATTAAATTGGCTCGCGCTTCCAACATTCACCCAATTATTGCCATCGCAGGCAGCAGTTCCTTACACTTGGAACCCCTTCTTGATCCATCTTCCGGTGACAAGTTAATCGATTATCGTTTGGGCACCGAAACAATGATTAAAGCTACCAAACTGGCCTTGGGGAATTTGGAATGTCACCATGCTCTTGACGCCATCAGTTCGAATGGTACATGGATTCCGATCTCCCATATGCTAGCTCCATCGTTCTCATCCCAATCTCCGTCTTACCTATCAGTCGTCGCAGGTTCCAATAAGTACGACGAAGAGTCAATACAGGAGGGAATTGAAGTGGTATACACCATGGTAGGTACAGCACACACTGGCGCCTATAAACCAGGCATGGTCAAACAACCAACCGATAAAGAATTTGTGAGGGGTGATCCAGAGTGGGTATCTGTGTTCTTCAAATATATGTCTCGGATGTTAGCAGATGGCAGACTTACTGGACATCCTTTTGAGGTTATCGATGGAGGTTTACAAGGAGTAGGAGAAGGACTGAGACGTTTGCAAAGAGGGCAAGCTAAGGGTGTCAAATATGTCTACAGGGTTTCAGAAGTCGAGTGAGAACTAATATTTGCGGGGTGTTATTCCGACTGCTCAGAACCTTTTGATCTGCTAAGCAGAAACTAGCCTTTTACTTTATCTCATCACAATGTACAAGTAGATTTCTTGAATCATCAATTGACTCCTCGTAAAAAAAAACAGGGACACCTTGATCCCGGTTAAAAACTTGGCAAAAGTTCGGAGTATGCCAAGGTATGTGTATGTATAAGTATGAATAAGCTCAATGTTACTTGCGAAAATCTGTATTAGTTCCCGAGGTTTGACAGTTATTAATTTGGGTTTGAAGCTTGTGCGATGGCTAACTTCAGTACTCTCCAAAATTTATCGTTTCATTCTTGCAATTTTTTGTTATTCTTTGGTTAGCTAGCATATTGCCAGACTGCCATTCAATTGCTCTTCACACAAATCCCGATTAAGGCCCACCGTTTTCGGAGATATCTCGCCGGTACTCGAGTTGTTTCCCGTATTGAACCATCAGCCCCACAACCATTATACATTCGCTTTGTTATCAAAGTCATGACGTCGAGAAATTCATTTTTTTTAGTTGTGTTGACGAGGGAAGCAAGAAATGAAGTGGTACCGTGGTCGTTTTGATTACAATGCATAGGCGCCTACATAACCTACGTTGTAGGGTTGCAATGGGCTGAAACCAATGGATAAATTATCCGTATTTCCTTATCATGTCCCTCCCTTCCTTACCCCTCATTCAGCTTTCTAGATCAAAAGATTGAATTGAGAGCGAGAAATTCATAAACACAATGACAGAACCGGAATCGAACATTCACCATGCAGATGGCATGAATGGCCCAACTGGCAGAAGTTATGCTAGACGACCAAGTATCCTACATCCGGATCTTCAAATTCGTTCCAAAGATGAAATGCCAGATCCCCATGAATTGGACTTGGAGGAAGAGTACGATGGCTGGCACGGATATATCGAATGGGAGAAATATCCCGAGCGAAAGCAAAAGGCAAAGGAATTTCTAAAAAAGTTCAAGTTTCCTCCAGTATGAGCTCAATGGTATTTCTCGGGGGCATTCAAATGCTAATCAATTACTGCTTAGCCGCCGGAATTTCAATTAGTTCCCCTACCAAAAACAAATCCAATCCTAGAAGGAGTGAGATGGAAACAGTATCATTATGCAATGGGAAGAAAATTAAAAGATGTTCCAGCAGAAAGTTGGCTATTTGTCGAGAAGGAAAAGTCTCCAGATATGCTTCATGTCTTACAATTTCCATACAATGGAGAACCTCCTCGAGTATGTTTCTTTCTTTTTTCAAAATAGAGAGAATAAATTTAACAAGAGTAACAGAACCGACTCGTTGAATCGGCTATAACTTCTAATGAAGATCATTTTGTTCGAAACCATGGTGGGATTCCTGAAATCGATGAAGATGCCTACTTCTTCGATGTTAGTGGTTTGGTTAATGAGCCAAAACGTATCACCTTGAAAGAGTTAAAGGATGAAACCATCTTTCCGAGACAAAGTAACGTGGTCACGATTCAATGCTCAGGAACTAGAAGAATTGAGCAAATTAGCCAGTATCCAGGTGACGGAGATGAACTTATCAATGCGCCCGTACGTAAAAACTTTTCATCCAGAATACTTACATACTGACGGAAATATAGTGGGGTGAAGGAGCTATTGGAACCGCGCGATGGACCGGTGTATCTCTCAAAAAAGTAATCAAGTACTGCGGCGGTCTCAAAAACCCCTCTAGAACCAACCATCTGGAGTTTCTCGGAGCAGATACCTACTTCAAAAAAGGCGAGGTATCCAACTATGCTGTATCCGTTCCATGGCGTAAAGTTAAAGTCAACGAGGTTCTTCTCGCTTGGGAAATGAACGGGGAACCGCTCCCTAAAATTCACGGCTTTCCTTTACGTGCCGTGGTGTTTGGGTATATCGGTGCTCGCTCCTGCAAATGGCTTACGAGGATTAATGTTCTGCCTCATGAATCTCTTGGCCCGGTACAGAAGAAAGAGTATTTGTATTACAATTCTCAAGTTGGAAAACATAATGCGACTTATAGTTCTGGGTTTAGTATTCAAGATATGCCAGTAAGTTCGGCGATCATGAGTCCGGTGGATATGGATCAAATATTGCATGATGGGAAGATCAAATTGAGGGGGTGGGCATATAGTGGGGGAGGACATTGGCCCGTGAGGGTGGAGGTTAGTGGCGATGGAGGAAATATTTGGTATGAGGTTCCTTATGAGAATCTGAGTGAGAAGTATTACTATGCGTGGAGATTGTGGGAAATTGATCTCCCGGTTGACGCGGAAGGATGGTTAGAGTTAGTTGTGAGGTGTTGGGACAATTCGATGAACACGCAACCTACGTTTGTGAGATCCACTTGGTATGCTTTCCTCACTGTTTTTATTGATTCAATCGCTAACTTTTGCTAGGAACTGGGATCTTCACGTAACTTCCTCTTGTCACCGAATCAAAATCTTCAGTATCAACAAGTCGAAACCAAAGACGGCAGCGAGGGTGCAAATTTATGAGAAAATGGGCATACCATTCTTGCCAATCACGCAGCCTGGACCGTTCGAATTGGAGGATGATGAGACTTATGATGCAGAGATGGAAGCTAGAGGTGGCCGTGATCCTAAAGAGTGAGAGTGAAGGAATCTCAATGTGGAGTCCAGTTAGTTATTGTCTTCAGTGGCGCAGCGGAGTTGGATGTCAGTTATTCACATCATGTGACTAGTTAATTAGTGTCTCTAGGTAGCCTAATATGATTTCTCCCTGGTTAACTCATCTCCTAAAGCTAACGGTTCAAATTTAGTCATTTTCATGAGCTTACAAGGTAGTTTCTAGCCTATCAAATACTCCGTACAACTTCAGCCCCCACTAAACGACGTCATCTCATACTAGCTACCCCACACTTTTATATCCTGCTTAAGCTCCATCATAACCTTCTTTTCCATGCCTTATTTCGCCCTAAATACCACTAAAAACAACACTATCTAAGGACCGATCCACTTTTACCTAACTATATATATAGTCCATCAAAACTTACTTCCGCCTCAATATGTTCCAAGCACTCAAAGAAAGCATGACAGAAAAAGTACAACCCCAACCCAAAGATGCCGACGGGCATCCCAGCACCCAAGAAAAAGTCCTCGCCCAAATCAACGAAAAAATAAAAGCCGCCCAAGAAGCCACCGAAAACGCATCTCAAGCCCGGGAAAAAGCAGCCTCGCTTCCAGATTCAGAAGATGCGCAAGAACAAAAGGCGAAATTGTTGGAAGAAGCGCAGAAATTGGAGAAGAGGGCTCATTCGGAATTGAAAATTGCGCAGAGATTGCAGAGTGGAGTTTGGCAGGGTGGGGCTGGGGGTGCGGGCATAGGAGCGGGAGTGGGAATGGGGTTGGGGACCGTGGTTGGGACCGTGGTTGGGGGGGTGGTGAGTGTGCCGACTACGGGGTTGGGGTTGTTGGCTGGGGTGGGGGCGGGGGCGGCTCATGGTCCTTGGTTTAAGTTGCCGAAGATTGGGGGGGAGGAGGGGGAGCTTGAGAAAGTTGAGGCGAAGACCGAGGAGGAGGAGAAGGAGGAAAAGGAGAAGAAGTGATAGTCGAGATGGGAATGATATGAGTGGACTTTGACTTTTATGGTCCTCGAGACGAATCTACGAATCTTACGGCTGGTATTCTGCGAACTCGAAATCAGGAAGCAATGTTTTATTATACCACTTATTTAATCACGACACAAAATTGAATATTTGAGAGGGGAAACTGGAGAAACATTGTACGAAATAACGGCCTCGATTGCATGTATTATATATTGGCGTATTTTGGAGTTGGGAATTCTGAACGAACATTTTGTTAATTGGATATCATAGGATGATATAATGCCCTTGTTGGTTTCTTGTTGTAAATGAGCTCAAATACATCAGATGAGAAATTTAAGATAATTTGGATTTTTATCATGTGTAAACTAACTAGGTAGGTAAGTACCTACTGGATATTCGAGCTTGATTCTAAGAATTAGGGTATGGAATACTTTCACCAAAATATCTTATAAGTAACACACCATCTCTGTGAGAGCTTTAGGTTACCTCCCTCTTTAAAACCAGATAACTATACTCCGTATCCAATTCTTAGTACTTCACACTGAAACGCAGAATGTATAGTATTCTCATCTAATCATATCAATCTTCAGTCTTCCAAATTCTTATCTCCTTTCCATCTAATTTTACTTTACGCCTCAATGATTAATCATTAACCCCAATCCTATATATCAAGCACAAATAGCACCTCTTCTCGCCTATACTATATTCTTCCCTAAAAATGCAGACAAGGGGTATCAAGAATTGCAAATCCCTAATAAGTAACTCATCTGCAATTAGACTTACCGGAGAATTTTGAGCTTGCTGCATTCAATACTGTCGAAAGGAGGAAACTTCTTGATGCTCTTAATAAGAACATAGATGAGGAGAAGGAAGTGAGACTTTGAAGTACTAAGGTTGATTACCATAGATCACAGTATTTATTTCCAAATAAGTGATGATTAGGAACGGATTTATGATCCCCGCTCTTTCCTCCCGCAAAAAAAAAATCATCAACAGAAGATGTTGAATACCGAGATAAAAACTTGTCTATTGCTCTTGACGTGCGGGTGAAACTTTCAACTCTTGTATTTCTATCTGAGTTGGATACACACAACTAATGCAATCCACCGCCTAGCAGCCCAAACAACACTAAGAATTCATCACACTTCTTATGATTCAAGTCTTCATCTTCTCCTAGATTTCAAATCCACATACCCTAGCCCGATGGATGTGTATTTTATTAAAAAGAACCTAACTACATTACCAATTTCCCAATGAAAAAAACCCCCCAAAGATATCCTATCCTATACCCAGCCATGCAATCCAATTCGTCCAAACACAAAATTCCTCATCCCACCCTAGAAACCCACCCTACCCTACCCTACAAAACCAACAAACCCACAACTCCCACCGCCAAACCCCCCACCAAACACCCTACTTCCCTCCGTGCAGCCGCTCCAAGAAACTGCGCTGGTCCATTTTCTCCAGCATCAGCACCATCATCCGTTCCACTCCCATTTCCAAACCCACCACCCCCAACTTCACTCGGCACAGCAGAATTAACCGCATTATTTAGCGGTGTTATAGTCGCAGCGGGAATATTAGCAGGGAGAGAACCAGAGGGGAGAATAGACGCGGCGAGTATCTCGGCGTTATTGGTGGGGAAAGATTGGGGAGGGGGGATAGAAGCAGGGAGGGAAGAGAGGGGGAGTGTTGGGGTGGGTGTTGTGGAGAGGGGTTGAGGCAGGATGGCGGGTGTGAGCACGAGGCCCGGGAGGGCGCGTGTTTGTGTGCAGGGGCTAGGGAGGGGGAGGGGGTGTTAGTTTTTTTCTTTTTGTTGATTCTTGGTATGTGGGAAGAGGGAAGGGAAAGGGAAAGGGAGGGAAAAGAGATAGAGAAACACACCAATCCGTAATAGTAAGTGTAGAAGCCTCGGTAACCGTATATGTAATACCATTCTGCTCAATCTCCGTCGCTGAAGGACAATATGTCGTAAGTGCCGCGACGATCTCAGTAGTATAAACTACACGAGGAGAACCATCATGGTTTTTGTCTTTATCTTTATTGTCATTGTCATTGTCATTAGCATTGATATTGTTATTATCATTATCGTTCCAGTTGAAGTTGAGATTGGTGTTGTAATTGGTATTTTGATTGTAATTGTAGTTGTAATTATCATTTTCGTTTTTATTTTCGTTCTGATTTTGATTTTCGATTGCATTGCCATTGCCATTTTCGTTGGGGTTGATATTTCCATTTTGGTTTCCGCTGCCGTTTTGTGAGCCGGAATCGAGGCCAGCGGAAACGAGGGTGGAAAGGGGGAGGAGGAGAAAAGCGACGGTGAGGAGGGTGGTAGGTTGATGCATTTTGAGGTTTGGTTTTGAGTTCTGCTAATGCTTATGGTGAAATATTTGCTTTTGGTATGGATTGACTGACTCTTTAACTTGGAGTCTTGGAGTTCAATTTCAAAAGGAGAATGAATGACGAAAGACTGAAAATCAAATCGGCAAGGCAGACTGCTTTAAATCATCAACAAAAGGAACGTCTGGTTGAACGAACAACGGCAAAATCACTAGTACTCGAGGATGATCGTCTCTCTTAAGTGTTGACGGGTCAACTCACGCCCTTCGCATCTCTTCGCGCACAGCAAAACATCTAGGGCTTCATGAGAATCGCGATTTTCGCGTATCTTGTCCCCTATCGCAATGCATCAATTTGTGCCAAAAAGCTTGTCTACCGATATTTATAGATTTGGAATGTGGAAGCACAGCCTTAGATACATCTTAGGCGTCGTGTTCACAGTGTTTGAGTCGGAGGAATGTGTCCGTCGTATGATACACATTCCAACGTTTGGTATGTAGTTTCATGTTCCCCCGTCAATGTCGCGGCGATAAGGATATGCGCTATTTGGCTACTTTTCCTTCGCCTCTTGAAAGCAGCGAGGTAGGTTGGTTGCGTTCATCGGGACCGGAGCGATGATCATGCATAGCAGCTTGAAATGAGATTGATGACTGATACGAAGATCTGACAAATCACTTGATTGACGTGCCTGTCCAATACAAGTAATGAGGAGTCATATTAATGTCGTCAGTACGATCGAAAATCAAAGGTACACTTGTTCGCTTTGAATTTTCCACTTGGAATCATTTTCGGTGTAGGCTCCTATACACTATAGCATACGTTCATTGCAGCTTGGAAATGACAGTAGAATAGCATTTCATTTTCTTGCGCGGTCTTAAGTCTACAATCATACCTTATTGTGACATAATGTCTACGCCCGAGCTAACTCTCCTGATGCAACTGATATCAGCCTAATCCTCGACAAACATCAACATCCATACAAATAGCTGCTTTAGAAATGCCTCTCATACGTCTCGTACTTTTCTTCAAATATTATATCAGCAACATATGTCCAAGTGGCACCAGTATTTTTATTTCTCAATGTAACTTCAGTGTGACAAGCGGAAGAGTTATCCAAACAGAATTCCCGTTTCTAACCACAGGACACGAAGGAGAGTTCCACAACAAGTTGTGACGCGAGACACATACTTCAAGAAGATGCTTATCAACGTAATTGTAACCTTGCCTTTGATAAAGGAGTGGAACATAAGATATATATTTATCTCACCTTCAAATTATGTTGATATACTCGGGGAGGAACAAAAGTTATAAATTGAGATGGCGGGATGAACGAAAAAAAAAATCGAAAAGAAAAATCAATTACACTTAAAACCGAAACTTGGAGCACATTTACTTTACAAATCCAACAACATGGCATACAAAAATCTTTGGAAAAGATTATCCGCAAGCCAACTAGCAATCTTCATACAGATTTTCTCCCTCCTCGCCATATTTTTCGAGGGATACGATCAAGGTCTACGCATCAATCCCACGCCAAATCCCCACATTACTAACAAACTCCAGGCGTAATGGGCGGCGTTTCCGCCTCCCCTTCCTATACCCACACCGTCTCCATTAGCTCCAGCTCCTCCACTCCCACCAACCTCCCTAAACTCGGCCTTATAATATCTATCTACTACCTGGGCTCCATCGTCGGCGCACTCATCGGAGGTTGGCTCGCCGATCGCATTGGAAGAATCAACGGGATATTTCTTGCTGCAATATTTGCATTAGCAGGTGGTGCGCTACAAGCTGGCACTCAAAATGCTGGGTGGATTATGGGGGCTCGAGTTGTTACTGGGATGGGGACAGGCGGTCTGATGGCGGGGGTGCCGGTTTGTGAGTACTTGATATATGCGAGTCCTTGTAAATCTATGAATATTGATGTAGAATTAGATACCGCGGAAGTGTCGCCTGCTAGTCATCGTGGAGGGTTCCTCGGTTATGTGTTTATTGCAAACTATTTAGGTATATCGATTGCATACTGGCTTGATTTCGGCCTCGCATATGTTGAACATGGAAACTCGGCATTTCGTTGGAGATTTCTCCTTGCGTTTCAATGTTTGCCAGCTCTCTTGCTACTAGCCGGAATTAAATTGTTGCCAGATTCCCCTCGCTACTATGCCTCAGTAGGAAGATATGAGCAGGCCAAAGAGGTTCTAGAACATATTAGAGGCGGCAATGGACTTGAGGTTGAGAAGGAGATTATGGAGATATGTACGGTTGCTAAAGGAACAAAATCCAGCTCGCCGATTCAGTTCGCAAGGATTCTTATCGGTAAAGCTACGGAAGCTCCGCATCTTGGTCGTCGAGCTTGGCTCTGTGTGTGGCTTCAGATAATGGCCTCTTGGACTGGGATTACTGCTGTGACAGCCTATTCACCAGTCGTAAGCGTAATGTCTTTTTGAAATGTTTGGTTGCTAATAGCGACTAGCTTCTCAAACAAGCTGGTTACACTTCTGTTAAACAGAATTGCCTTGCAGGTGGTCTGAACACCATCGGTATAATTGGGACAA
This sequence comes from Stromatinia cepivora, assembly GCA_014898415.1. NCBI lineage: Eukaryota > Fungi > Ascomycota > Leotiomycetes > Helotiales > Sclerotiniaceae > Stromatinia > Stromatinia cepivora. The sequence goes on along the minus strand of RCTD01000006.1, from coordinate 1,779,334 downwards.
TTGTTTCGGCGCAAATAATTGATCGGTTTGGGCGTCGAAAGTGTTTGATCTGGGGATCTTTTGGTTTGTTCATAGTGAACGCGCTCGCCGCCTCTCTCTTTGAGGTTACAAGGCATGATACTTCTGAGGCCATATCTATTGCGCCGGCCGCGGTGCTCATGCTTTTCCTCTTCAATCTATGCTATGCTGCAACTTGGGGTACAAGTACGTCCGAATTAGTCCGCATCATCCAAAGGGACTTGCTAACATAGAAACAGTCGCATTTCTGATACCCACCGAGATCTTTCCTTCAGAAATGCGAGCTCAAGGTAACGCATTTGGCATCGTGGGCTGGGCAATTGGTGTTGGTTGGACCACTTTGGTCAATCCAATAATGTTCGCAAACCTCAAAAATCGGACATATTTTTTATTCGCCGGGTTGAATCTTCTTTGGATACCAATAGTCTTCATGCTTTACCCCGAGACTACAGACCGATCACTCGAATCTATTAATGCCATGTTCTCAACTAGTAGTCCATTTTACCAAAAAAAATGGAAGCTGCATACCGATCGTTGCCACCCTCCCTCTCTACTCTATTTCTTTCTTTTTATATTAGAAAAACCCAAAAATATTATTTAATTATCTAATTATCTTTCTCTATCCAACTCTATCTTTTAATTCCTTCTTTTTATCTCTTTATCTTTCTTTATTTCTTTTCTTTATTTCTTTCTTTTTATTACTCTTTATCTTTCTTCTCTTTTTTTTTATTTTTATTTTTCTCTTTTCTCTCCCTGCTCACCCCCTCCTCTTCTTCTCTTTACCTCCCTCCCCCCTCAATCAAAAACATCAACTATTTACTCAACTACCTAATAAATAAACATAAAGATATTTGAATGAAATGTATTGTTGTAGTTATTCGAAGAAAATACTGCCAAAAAAAAAAGCCGCAAAAGGACGCACAGTTTATCTCGTAATATGCACCCTCGACCTGAATCTTTGTAGGAACTATTGCTTAATAGATGTATCTCTCTAGTCTCTCCCGGTACTTTCATCACTTGAATAAAATAATTCTCTCCAATCACTCCGGAAACTCTCACTAGAATCCCAATCATTTGAATGGAATTGACCATTCATCATTTTCATCTCCTTCTTCTCTTTCTCCATCCCAGTTCTACTCTTGCTCTCCACCCCACCATCTCTTCATTCTCCTCATACCCCATGTACAAAATACTATGAACCAAACCCCCATCACGCCAGTATATAACGCCGTGATCAAACTCATTACGTCGGGATCAAATACCTCGTGGCTGTTGATTTGTTGTTTGTCGGTATTATGAAATCGTTGTGACCAAGGGAGTCTTGTTGTAGATAAGATTAGCTTTTTATCAATGCGGAGGTAAGTAATCCCCCACGGAGATAAGATGACATTGGAAAATAAATGTACTTACTCAGTTAAACTTCTTCCTTGTAAACTATCAACTCCACTTCCCGCCAATCTGCCGACTCCCAGATCGGAAACTGGAAAGATTATATATAGATTAGTAAAGCCATTTTCTCATTTCTGCCAATGCTCCAAAGCAAACAAACACAAGAACATTCAATACTCACCACTTCCACCTGCAGAAGAAGGAATCCAAACCCACCAAATCCTTCCTTCGCAATGTTCTCCAATAGTGTCTCTCATAGTGGTAAAAGTGGACATTTCACGCACGAAATTTGAACCATAGAAAGCGACTTCTGCTTCGCGGAGAGCGAGCCATTCCCCATGCGATCCTTTCCATGTTCTCTTTAAAGTTTGGGGGTCGATTTCGTGATGTCCGGTAAAACCATAACCGCGCCACTTATTGGATCGTTAGTAATTAGTCCATAGCGAGTGGGTGCATGTGGAACAAGGGATGTGTGTCAGTAGAACATACCTTTCTAAAATCTTCGCATCTCTCCCATATCCAATCTGAAAACAAATGTGGAAGATAGTTGTCAATATAATAGTGACCTACATTCACAATTGTCTCCGCAATACCTACTCCCGTTCCATCTCCTCCATAACCACCAATTTTCATATTCTCGATATCGAATCTCTCTCTCCCTTCTCTCATTTGCCCTCCATCTCTCTTCTTTCCTTCCACATCCATATTTATATATCCCCATCTCTCCCCAAACCCAGGGAAAAAATTAATCCAAAAGCTTTCTGTCCATCCAATACCCCCAGCAACAATCAATGCCCCGGTACTTCCAAGTCCATACTCATATTCCCAAAACCAAGGTTTTCTTCCCCATCCCTTTCGCTCTCTTTCGTTCACATCCATCCATCCATTTAATGTGTATGGTTTTTCACCGGTCCCCCTGCGATCCCACCTCCACCTCGTGGATCCGCTCTGACGGGGGAATCCAGTGCATTCTTCTTCGTATTTTTGTCGAAGGAATGGATCACGAAGTGTGAGATGCGCGGCGACGACAAGTTCGAGAGCTTTTTTGGGGGAGGTAGTGGGGGTTTGGAGCATAGGATCGGTGGGGTCGAACGGACGTCGTGGTTCGAGGAGCAGAAATCTAAGATTGGGAGGATGAGAAGTATTAGATGAAATGATTCAGATTGATTTAGACAATGGGAAGTTGTGCAAATGAATGGGGAGGTAATGAATGGAAAGGTAATGAATGGAAAGGTAATGAATGGAAAGGTAATGAATGGAAAGGTAATGAATGGAAAGGTAATGAATGGAAAGGTAATGAATGGAAAGGTAATGAATGGAAAGGTAATGAATGGGGAGGTAAATATACATACGATTTTGGAGGTGGACTCTCTCTGGCATATCTATCATGTTTATCAGGATGCAATATTCTTGTAAGTGTTCGATAATGCGATTTTATTAGAGTATAATTTGTTGATGGTAGATCCTCCAAAAATGCCTTAAGTGGGAGTTCCTCTCCTCGTGCATATTCTGGATATTGAGGAAGAAAAGGAAGAGCGAGATTTTGGAAATGAGGTTTGCATAGGGTGCTGCTGCAAGCCTTATGTTTGGAGGCGGGACGTAGTTGTTCGTGATCGATACCATCGTGCCAAGAAAACATGATGGACGGCGAATGGGTATAAAGTTAGGAGACTGTAGATTGAGCTTGATAAAATATTATCAATAATCAATTCTTGTAAAATATGATCATATCACTCATGTCTAGTGTTTTGCCTTTGTTCTTTCAATCAATTTTGAGAAGTTTTTCGATTGAGAAGTTCTCAAGATATGAAGGGGATGAAACAGCGAAATTTCACAACAAAGAAAAAAGAGCTTAGGATTGGATCTTTGTTTTACTTTTTGGTTTCCAATTCAATCATTTTATGAAAGGGGTTTTTTTTTCATTGTTTGCTTTCACTTATTATCAATATATCTATAGATAGATAGATAGATAGATTTAATTTATTTATTTATATATTTAACAAAACGAAAAAGCCTTCATGATAGTGGCCTCTGAAGAGCTAGTAGAGCGTCATTTCAATTAATTAATACTATTTATATTAATCCTAAACTATAAACTTTAAATTTATGTTTTTTATTTATTAATTTTATTTACTATCGTTTTTTTCTTTTTTTTAATTTGTTTTATTTATTTACTTTTAGCTCTCTTTATTTATAATATTTATTCATCGTCTTTATTTGTTATTTTTATAAAAAGCCTTTAATTCCATCTTATTAATATTAGCTGAGACTTTAAAATTATTCTAGTTTTTATAATAGTTAGAACATTTGCGACATCCATCAACTACTAACATCTCATCAACTGTTCCCATCTCATCAATTGCTACTATCTTGTCTTTGACCTTCTCCTCATTCAATAACCTTTGAAAGATGTCATATTCAGATCCCATTCTAAACCTTCGGACGAGGCAAGAATACGAGAATGCTATAGCTTTATTAGATGCTGCAAACGCTGCAAACGATGGCTATCCAAACGTGGCGGCTCCCACGACGGCTCCAGCAACAGCTTCAGCAACAGCTCCCACAACAACCCCCGAACCACAAGTGTTCTTTCTCTCCATTCTCAAGAATCTCTTCAAACCCATCTGGTTTCTTCTTTTAACATATCTGATATTTCGTGCCTTCATATACACTAGCTCAAGTGTGCTCCCGACAGTCAACAACAACGACGACGAACGTGCTCTGGTCCCAGTTCTCGAGCTTGAAATGGCATATAAGATTTGGTCCGGTGAACTCAATTCTGACATTCAAGGCTTGTTTAAAGTCACTGATACCGAGACACCCTCCCTTGAAGGCAAGGCCCCTCCTCTTACCGACCTCATCGTCTCTCTCACGCGTATTACCAGCACAATAGATATCATGTCGGATCGCAATAGTGTTAGCATGCGTGATAAATCGGTTGCCTTTCTGGTCCCGAAACTTCGGACTCTTCAATTGAAAACCTCTGATCTTCAAAAACTTTATGAATCCTATGGAATCCGCTGGGCCGAAATGTTAACCAAAATGGAAATCGAGTGTCAGAATGTTGCGGATAGAGTTAGTCGTTTAGAGCAGGAATGGCAGCTCATCCTGTATGAGGTGGTTAGAAATGGTAATGAAGGCAAGGGAGATGGTGTGCCTCGACCTGGGTCTGTCTTACGCAAAGATTGCGATGACGAGTACGTATTATCTCGTTTCCCTTTTGGCAAGGCCAAGAAAAAGAGCAAACATTGCACTTTTGAAGAGTTGGCATCCATGACATATCACCAAATTTTAGCGGAACACCGTGATCATGCCATTCTCCAAAAACACATATCAAAGTCTTGTCGGAAAGAGAGTGAAAAGATTATCACATTATTGAATGGCATCAAGGAGAAAGTGCGCGAGTTGGAGTTGGTAGCTAAAGCTGCAAAAGAGGAAAAGACTGGGGTGTTGGATGATAGGAATGCAACATGGGTCAGTGAAAGAAAGAACATTTGGAACTATCTAGGCTGGGGTACTTGGGGTGCTGTATATTCAAAGGAGGAAAAAGAGGCAAGGTTGAAAGAGGCTCGTTTGTAAGTATCAATTTTTCTTTTGTTTTGTGCATCTTCCTTTCTTTGTCTTTTTGGTATTATATACAGAGTAAAGATGTACTATACGATGAAGTCATCTCTGAGTGTTATTTCCGTATCAAATCTAAGAGATATGTTCCTATCATCAGCTTCTATAGTTCGAGAACTTTTGATCCACTGACTTTTCTTCTCTATCCTCTATTATCCACCCTTCCTTTTTTGCCATCATCCATTCTTCTTCTTTTCGCTATCAATCACCTTTTCATTTCTTATTATTCAATAGATCTATTCTTCATTTTTCTATCATCATCAATCCTTCATCTTTCTATTATCGTCTACTCTTTCTTTCTTCATTATTATTCACTCTTTCTCTTCTCACTATCATCCACCTTTTCTCTTTTTATTATCATCCATTTTCTTTTTCTCATCATCTATTTTTTCCCTTTTCGCTATTATTTTTTCTACTTCCTCCTTTTTTTCTTTGTACTACCATTCATCTTTTCATTTCTTATCAACATCCACTTTTCCCCTTTTCGCAAGTATTCACCTTGCTTCTTTTACTATCATCCATCCCTCCTTTTTTCGTCATCATCCACTCTTAATTTTTTATCATTGTTTACTCTTTCTCTTTTCGCTATCCACCCCCCTCTTCCATTCTCGAATATCTCATAAATAATATCATCCTTTCCCTTACTAACTCACAATCACTATTATTCATATACTAACCCCATTTCTACTTAATAGTATCCGTTCTCTTGCAGATGACGTCACGAATTTAGAAGATCTCAGAACTTTCGCAGAAGATGTCCTAAACAGAGTAAAATTAGATACCAAAATGTGGAGTTCGATGTTGCGTCATAGCGAAAAGTTTTTGAATATGCAAAATATGGCTCGAGATGAGGGGGGGGATGGTATAGGTAGGATTTTTGGCGGTGGAGTTAAGGCGGAGGAGAAGGGGGAGCCGGATGGAGTTGGGATGAATTGGTTTGGGGTTGGGGAGTGGAAGGCGAAGAAGGTATATTTATCATACTCCCTATCTAATATCTTCACAGTAACAGTGTATTGATACTGTCTAGGGAGATAAGAAGAGTAATACAGAATCGAGAGGCAAAGGTAGCGCAGGACTCGCATGCCCGCGCAAAAGAATTATGGAGTTGAGGAAATGGGGGGAGGATGTTTCCGAATGGGTTGAGATGACAGTTAGTTTTGCAAACCGTTTGGGAGAGTTGCTTGAGGAAAGGGTTTAAGGTTTCAGTGAGCGAATGAGCGAGTGTTTGTTTTATCTTGGCTTGTTTTGGCTTGTTTTCTTTTGGCTTGTTTTGGCTTGTTTTTTTGTTTTGTTTATCGTAAAGTGTGTATCCTATACAATTTTGTTGATGTTAGTATTGATAACTAGTAAATCGATAAGTTGAATTTCTTTGATATGGGTGAATAAATAGATCTAGTATAAATGGATGGATTTGATAATATAATATGATTAAGAATGAATTGAGATTATTTATTATAAATAAATAATAATATATATTATAATATCTACTACAAGTTTTGACTTCGGTTCTTTCGAGAATAAAAATAATAATAGATTTATTATACTTTTTATAGTTATTTTTTATACTCTTTAAAATCCATAATTAGTTTGTATTGTATAATTTATTAAATATTTATAGTTTAAAAATCATTTTATATATATTTAATTAATTACGAATTTTGAAGCTATTTAGAATTTTTATCATTTCTTTAAAGAGATAATCTATATATCAAATTCTATTATAAGAGAGTTGGGGTATTAAGGTCTAATACGTAGTTAGTTCGTAGTTATATGATTATATGATTATATAACTCTTTGTAGTTAGATATAAGAGTATTACGGCGGTGGCAGGGCCTTGGAAGAAGGCCATATGGAGAATAATGGGTGCCTGAGGCATCTATGCTAGCTAGGAACGGGTGGTGAACCCGTAACAAAGAGAGGGTTCTATTCCTTTCTTCTTGAAGAAATTAATCGTTTTTCATTAATATTTTTGTATATCATTTATATATAATCTAAATCATTATTTAATCTATTAATCTTATTATTTGAAGCTTTTATAATATAATTTAATCAATTTCAATCTCTATTCTTTTTTATAGTATACTATCGGAACGTATATATCTCGATCTATCTCTTTCATACTATATTAAAATATAAAATAAATTGCAGATTTTATATAATTCTCACGAATCCTGAATCTAGATATAAATATTAATAAAAATATAAATCTTAAACTTTTATTAAAATGATATAATATAATCTTATTTTAAACTCGGGATCAAAACGCCGAAGATGTTTCAAAAGAGAAAGAGAATTCGAAATATTTAAAAGTTTTTTTTTAATATATATATTCTAATTAAATTGATCAGAATTATTTTTAATCTTTTTAACTTCAATTATACTAAAGTATAAAGTAGATTTCAACTCTTATATAATTTTTATAAATTTTGAATATGATTTTAAATTTGAAAGAACTAAATGTATAAATGTATTTAGATTTTAAACTTTTTATTAAGATAATATAAATGATATAATATACTCTTATCTCAAGCTCGGGACTAAAACATCGAAGATACTTCAAATCCGATATTTATAAAAAAAGAATTCGAGATATTTTGAAATTCTTTATTTTTTTTATTATATTCTTTGATTTATTAAATTAATTAGAATCGTTTTCAAAATTTTAAACTTTCAATTTCAACTCTTCAATTCAATCAATCTCAAATCTTTTAATTAATTATTACTTTATAATTATTGATTATAAAATAATAAAAATTATATTAAAAAGTCTTCAATGTTACGAGTATTCTTGCCTTCTAGATCACGTGGAAGTGATCTAGGAATTCGAAGCAGGTTTATATTAGACTTCAAATAAGAATCGAAGGTATTCTCAAATAAGAATTGCAATTCGTAATTATAATATTATAATATTAAATGATTAATCTTGAGTATAAAACTTTACAAAAGGAATTTATATTGAATATATAGATCTTTATATTCTTTATATTATTTCGAATTATTATTGATTCATAATGATTCTGAATTACTTTGAATTATTAGTGATTTATAATAATTCGATATATCTATTATTATAAATTTAAATAGAATATATATACAATTCTAAAATAACCAAAGTTATATATTGAAATGATAAAATCTGATTGTTTTTATATATAATTCAAATTTATAAAAACAAATCAATTATTATTATTGTAATATTATTATTTTTTTAATTTAATATTTATTTTAAGCTTTTATAAAATAAAATTATTATTTCAAAAGAATATAATATAATAATTCTTTTTTTCTTTTTTTATTATATCCCTTATTTATAATTGTGACGAACCCAATGAGCGTTTAGAGATCAACCTTAGAATTAAAAGCTACAGAGCTAAAGAGAGTGTGCTATGAAGCTATATATATGATTGGCTTGAAGCTTAGTATTGTATTAGCCCGATCGAACGCGATCATGTGTATTTTGTAATATTACTTTCCCTTTCTAAAGAATTCGCTTCGAATTCATTTTAAATGAATAATTTAAATATAAAATGATCATTAATCTTTTTTTGATAAAAATTCCTGATGTACGGATTGTATTATAGTTAATGAATATATATTCATTGTATTATATACCTTTTTCAAGCGATTTTCAAAATATCGGTTATTGATCATTTCTTCTAGATTCTTATCATTATCGTTTTCGGGCTTAGTAATCAATATAATAACCAGAACAGATTTTTATCGATTTTGGATTCCTTAATGCGGGTTTAGTGGATAGGCTTGTATTTAATGAAAGTTATTTTTATATTGTATGTATTTATTTTGTTTATGTAAAAGAATTTTTTCAAAAGAGGAAAACTCGGGTGTTCGTATGCGGGGTAGAATCAGAATACAATTAAATTTGTTCGATTGGGTATCAAAAAGGTTAAAGGTATTAATAATATTAAGGTTGCTAACATTCATTGGATCATAATTCCGAGAGTGGGATGGATTCTGTAATATATGTAGGGCTTTAGATTCATTAGAATGAAATGATATAAGGAATCCATTTGTTATATGAGCAGTTAATTGTTATATGATTTGAATAAAGTTGGGATAGAAATAGGGAAGAGAAAGCTATTGAGAAAGACGATTTTTAAGAATAATATTAAATCTATTGCGAAAGGTTGAGATTTTATTCGAATTGGGTCAATTCTGATTTTTGGCTTTGTAAAGGGTCCTTTCGAATTTTGTAATATAGGTATATAGAGAATCGATTCCTTGTTTAAGAGTGAATAGTTTATCTTCGGCTTTTTGAACTTTATTCGGATTGTTGTAAATATGTATGAGTTGATTCAGGATCGTTGTATGATCTAAGGGAACGTTTTGATCAAGAGAAGAAAGCTTTAGGGAGAGAGGGTTTCGGATGAGAAGGAGTATGAGTAGTAGGAGTGTGTTCGAGAATCAGGGAGTGTAGGAACGAGATTTCATTCTGCTGATGAGTCACTTTGTTACGAAGTTTTGCAATCGTGAGGTTTATCGAATCGTAATCCATAATTTAGAAATTAAGGGTAAAAAAAAAGATAATACTTTTGAATAATATCAAGAAGATTTATATGTAAGTGAAAGAGTATAAACGATATATTTAGATAGGAGCAAATGGAATGTGTATGAGTATATATAGATGTTATTCTATTTTTTATTTGAAAAAGCTTTTAATAATATAATGAATCTAATGAGTATTTAGAGATTAATCTTAAAATTAAAAGTTATAAAGCTAAAGAGAGTGTATTACAAAGCTATATATATGATCGGCTCGAAGCTTAATACTGTACTAGCCCGATCGGACGCGATCACGTGTATCTCGTGACAATAATAACAAATATATTATAATTTATATCTTTGTTCCTTTAAAGATCAATTAATTACTATATTATATTCTCGATACGAAATTCAAAGAATTAAATATTAAATGATTTCTGAGTTTTAGATACTAAATAGGATATTACTTTTGCAATATTAAAACTAATTAAATTTATATCTAATTTTAGTAAAGATTATTTAAATGAAACAAAAAGAATATTTAGATATTTAAAAGGATTTAAAACTATTTATAAAAGAGATAATAATAATTTTATAAAAGGATATAATAATATAGATTATATAGAAGATAAAAAATCAATTAAATCAATTAATGGTTATATATTTATATATGAAAATAAACTAATTAATAGGAAAACTAAATTACAATCAATAATAGTTCAAAATACAGCTGAATCTGAACTAATTTTTATTAATTTAGCTGTTAAAGAAGCTATATATCTCTAAAAAATATTAAAAGAATTAAATCAATATAATCAAAGTATATTTCCATTATATATTGATAATAAAACTGTTATATTCATATTAGAAAACCCTATATATCATAATAGAAATAAATATATTAATACTAAATATTATTTAATTAGAGATTTAATAAATAAAAATCTGATTAAATTAATATAGATATCAATTGATAAATATTTAATAAATGATTTTATAAAATTATTAGAAAGAATTAAATTATCAAGATTTATTAAAATAATTCAAAATATGAATTAATCTTTTAAATGAATATTAATAGTTTTTGTAATTTAAATTATATATAAAAACAATTAGATTTCATTATTTTAATATAAGATTTTGATCATCTTAAGATTGTATATATATCCAATTTAAGTTTATAATAATAAATTATTAATAATTCAAAGTGATATAAAAAGTATAGAAATCTATTTTTATATAATCTAGAAAGTAAAAATATTTATAATAATGAGGTATTTATTATAAAGGATTGTTATTATTATTAAATAATAAATAATTTTCATTAATTACTTCATAATATAAAAACCTATATATATATATATATATATATATAGAATATATTCATTCCGAATAATAAGAATAATATAATCAATATGATCAATTAGACCGATTAGATCAATTTGATTAATTTGGTTAATTTGGTTAATTTGATTAATTCAATCTAATTGATTAAATCAACTAAATTGACCAAATAGATCTAATCGATCTATATATATATATATATTATATTCATTCTGAATAATAAGATTAATACAATAAATAAGATCAATTAAATCATTTTGATCAATTAGGTCGATTTGATCAATTTGATCAATCAAATTGACCAAATTAATCTAATCAATCAAATTGACCAAATTAATCAAATCAATCAAATCAACCTAATCAATCAATATACGAATACGAATTCGAACTCTACAAATTCACTAGTATATACGAAACCATCGAATTCATAGATATTCGAATAAAGAAACTTAAATTAATCGAATATTAGGATTGTTCGAAATAAAGAACCTTTATTATATTAATCAAGATAATTAGAATGATGAACCTTTACTCAAATTGACGAATAAAAATAAAACTTTGATATATAAAGAATTCGGAAGAGGTATATAAGAAGGTTATATCCTTAATATTAAAGATTAAGAATCTGTATTCAAAAATTATATATAATATCACTATATCATTCAACTTTTACTATTATAACTTGATATTTGTTTATTCCATTATAGTCTCTGAGCCACTACTTCCCAATTATAAGGTTTATGACCTTCAAATACGTGACCTTCAACAGATTTAATAATAAGAAATAAAGGAATAATATTATATAATTATAATTCTTAAATAAATTCTTTAAATAAATTATTATTAATCCATTTCCGGATAATTTTCAATTTTAAAGAAAACAAAGAATAATTTTTAAAATACAATAACTTTTTCCCAGATATTAATTTGATTTTATAATCCCAAACATAATATAATAAAAATTCGTTTATATATTATAATCAAAAAACAAATAATTTATTCTGAAATTATACAAAAAGCATCTTTTCGATTTGATTATTATTAAAGGATGATTTGCTTTTGAAAAACTTTTCGATATTTATTTTTATTATTTTTTGAAAACATTTTAGAAAATAATAATGATAAATAAAATTGTATAATTTAAATAAAACTTTTGTTAATATATTAATTAAATTTCTTTTTCTATATAATATATTTTTAAAATCTTATTCCTAAAGTATTAGAATTGTTCTTATTTTATTTAATTATTTTTATCAAATAGTTTCTTATATTTAATTTAATCATTTTATATAAAATATATAATCTTTATTTTGTTTTATTAGTAAAAAGATACAAAACCAATAATTTATAATCAATACATATTATTCATATCGAGCTTTATATTTGAAATAAAATCTATTTGATTCTTTGAAATTGGAATTGATAGTATAGATATGGATTCATTTTGTTGTATAGATTTTATTTGATATTAATCAATAATCTTTTATATAGATTTATGTTAACTTTTAGTGCAGGAAATAATAGTATTGTTGATTATATAGGTTGAACTAAGGATCTATTATTCTAGTAGGAGTAGAATTAAAATTATTCCCAAATATGGTTTGTGCATCATTGTGATCATGTGACCTCAATTCTAATCCTATAATAGTTTCATTTCTAACACTCCCCCATTAAGGATATCCTATTCGATCCTTTTAAACTACTAATCCTAATATTTTCTTGAACCTTTCGAAAGCAATTTTTACATAAAACTTCGTCATTCCATCAACAACCATATCGTATGTATTGATATAACTAATAACGATTTTCTCCTTTTCTATCAAATCCCTAATGAAATAATAACTGATATCTATATATTTGAATCGTTCATACAAACATAGATTCTTAATTAAAACTAAAGCACCCTGATTATCACCAAACATCTAAACCATATCTCCGTTCTTTCCAATATAACTTGATCCGAATAAATCTTTAAGCATTTATACAATTCATCTCCCTTATTTAATGAACATTACTATCATAATATATTCTGATTCCATACTAAAAATGACTATAGATATTTATTTCTTATTAATCTATAATATAAAATCTCTATAGAATATTACAATTCCCCCTAAAACACTTTTCCGATTATATTTATTATTAATCCAATCTGTATCTGTATATATCTTTATTATATTATCAAATATATTATATTCTTTACAAATATCAAATTGTACTCTTTTTGATTTGAATTATAATTTCTGTTTGATTGTTGATCATAGATATCATATCAAATTCTTCAAAACTATAATATAATGTTTTATTGATTTTGTTATAAATTATGAAAATCTTCCAATTAAGAATATTATATCTGATTGAATATATATTATTGGATAAATTATACTTTTTATTTGTTATTGATATTTGTTTATATCTATTAGTTCATTATTATCGATTGCTAATCGAAGATAGATATAATCCATTATTAGTAGTTTCTTGATTTAGTATTATCTATATATAATATTATATTTGGTTAATATAATATTGAGATATTCTTTTTGATTTATAATTAATATATATACTTTTCTATTGCAAATGATTCTAATATCTAGAATCTTACTAATCTTTCCTAAATTCTTGATATTAAAACGAATTGATAATTTTTCATCGAATTAAATGATTTACAATAATATATACAATACAATAACAATATCATCGATATATACTAATAATATTATATTATAATCTTTGAATATATATAGATATAAATCTACTAAACTTTGTATAAAGTTTATACCTAAAAGCTCTTTCTTTAATAATAAACTCCAATCCCTTTTAATTTATTTCAAATTATATAGACTTTGTAGAACTTGTAATATATATCCCTTTTCGATTTTGATACTTTGAAATAATTCGAAATAGATCTTTTCCTTTAAATATAATTCAATAAAAGCGTTTTTGATATCGAAATATAAATATTCCAAATTTTCCTTTACAATAATAATTAGAAATAATTTGAATATATTTAGCTTCATTATTGATATAAACATTTCATTATAATCTTTTCCTAATATTTGATTGAATTTTCGAATCATTAATCTTGCCTTGAATCGTTTTATTTTGTTATCCTTGATCTTAACTATAAATATCCATTTCATCAAAACTAGATTACTTTTTTTAAAAAGTATATATTTTTCCCAAATATCATTTTGAATTAAAGATATGATTTCCTTTTAAATAACTTCCTTTCATTTTTCAGAGTATTCTTAATCCGATATTATTTCCTTATAAATTCTTAATATTTTGATTCCTAGAATTTCTTCGATTGAATATATTATACCTTCTATATTACTTATATCTATCAATAAAATCATGAAATCTAAAATAATCTTGTCTTTGATATAAGGATTTATTTTGTAAATAATTGGAATTGTAATTATAATATATTCTACACTTTTTTGAGTTTTGGCCTATATAGATATTATAATTAATACTTTTATAATCTTACTTTTCTGTTTTCTTTTAGAATTTTGTTTTATATCTTTTTTCTGTTTTCGTATTAGATACCTTAAAAATTCATCTTCAAGATTTATTGCATTTTTTTATTCGATTTTAGATGATTATAGATTTACTTTGTTTTTTGATTTTATTGAAATAAATTTATTAACAAAATTTAAAATGATTTTAAATTTTGCTTTTGATATAGATTTAGAATTTGCAGAAGTTGATTTTTGGATTAGAACTTTTGAAATGATGGATTCGATATTTGAAATATTCTTAAAAGAAGATTCTTGATTTATCTTCTGGATATTGTTATCTTCATCTTCATTATATATTGGTATTAATATATCTAATTTATTTGATTTCAATTCGATAATTAGGGTGCTTAATATAATTATTGAATTCGATATAATATCTATTGAAGAGAACATTTGAAATGAAGGTAATATAGATATCGCGTTTGGTATTGAGAATAAAGAAGATGTTTTGTTTATTGTTAATCTATTATAAGATTTTTGATTTGGTTTTATATTCTTTATTCTTTGTAGATCTGATTTATAATTTCTTAATTTAAAATCCAAATCTCTTTCTTGATAAGATTCATTTATGATTATTCTATTTGATCGAAATGTATAGTCTAATTCTAGAGAATATATTTTGATATATTTATTCGTAACTTTTGAATATCCTAGGAATATATTGATTCTCGAAGTATCCTATAATTTGTTATATCTTTGCTTTTTCGGAATAATCTTGGGATTGATATAAATGTAATATTTGCTCTTTTAGATTTTGTATATCTTTATATCTAATATTATATTTGTAAAAGTTTTTGTAGAGAATCGATTTATTTTGTTTATATTAGGATTAATATTAATACGATTCTTGATATAAGTATTGTATTTTATAATTTCATTTCAAAACTTTAATAGTAATCTAGCTTTTTTTAATATTATTTTTATATTTGCTTTTGTAATCCTTATATTCTATTCTGCAGATCTGTTTTGATATAAAGAAACGATTATTATGACTTCGGATTGTATACTTGATAATTATTTATGAATAGCTTATAGGAGTTCTGATATATTGTTAGTTCTGACTATAATGATCTTTTCTTCAATAGCTAATTCCATTTCCTTTTTCCAAGTTTTCAATATTTAAATTGTATCGTTTTTTTATTTAAATAGTATAATCCAATTTACTTTTATATAATTGTTAATGATCAATATGAAATAACAATTCCTTTGAATCGATTTTGGGAATGGTTTTACAATATCGAAATGTATAAATTCGAGTTTCTTTGATTTATATAAACTTAATTGTTTTGGAATACGATTGATTATTTTGATGAATATATATATTTTGCAAATATCTAATTCAATTAGGATCTTTATTGGTTTAATTATATTAGATATCTTATATAGATTCTTGATTTTATCTGGATTTAAATAATTGAATCTTTGATATTATAATAAATATCTCTTTTTCTCCTTGAATATTAATTCATTATCAGTATCTTTGATACCATCGATTATTTTTAAAGAAAAGTCTTTTTTCTGATCATTTTAATATATACTCGAATAGAAAACTATATCCTTATATTCTTTAGTTATATATGAAACTATATACATTCCGTTTTGCATTTTAATATAAATGATTTTCTTATTGTCCTTTTTGAAATATATATAATAAAAGTTGAATTCCCTTTGCAGCTTTATTTCGTAGATCCTTTTTCTTAACAGCAAATTTACTTCTAGCCCTAATATATATAATACATTTGAAAATAACATTTTAAAACCATCTTCATATACTATATCCATTAAACCCTAATAACAATAATATATCATTTTCTTATTAATCTTTATTTTTTGTTTGATAATAAAATCTATTAATCTAAATAATAAAGATTAATCAAATATATATAAAGAAATATTTATATCAATATATCATTTGTTAAAGGAAATCTTATTAATAATCTCCTTTATCAAATTATAATCTTCCTTTATTATATTCTTAATATCGAAATCTGATTCAGAAATATTATTAGTAAAGTATATTTAATCTTTCTTATTGAAGTAAATCTTTTTTGAATTCAATGATTTTTTTCTCTTTTAATAACAAAAATAATTATAAAAAAGTTTATTAATTTATACTAAATATAGATAATCTTATATATAATGATCTTTCTTTTAATACAAATCACAAACATTATTTAAGATCTCGAAATCTGATTCTTGATATCAAAAAATATATCTAAATCTTTTTACAATTTATATTTGTTTTAATTCATTTTTAAAATGAAATTCCTTAATTTACAAATACTTGATCTTATTGTTGATATTAAAACTGATTTGGATATCCAATATATTCATTATTCTTTGATAATCAATTAGAAAATTATATATTAAAACCAAGAACAAGATAGTATCTTGATATATTGATCGACAACTTTTGTTTGCAATCTTTAATTTCCTTCTATACTCTTTCAATTTATTTTAGACTTCGATAATAATCATATCAGAATAAATATCGGATTGAAATTTGAAGTTCTAGATTATTGTTATATATATATTGATTATGATTATATTGATTCTGATATATTTTGATTTAAGATATCTCTAGAGTATATATATTGTTGAATATTTGTTGATAAAGACTTCATTATTATTATTAAATGTTATACAAATATATAATAATGTATTCATTTCGTTCTTTAAATATTCCGATTTCAATTCGATATTATAATATATATAATTATTGATTTTATAGACAGATATTGTATTAGATTCTGTAATCTATATATATTCGTTTAATATTTGATCAATTATATAAAATCATTCTTTTTTTCTTAATTATATCTTCGTTTGTCTGAATTATTACTTATAATTATTTTGATCGAATTTCAAAGGGTTATTTGATTCTGATATTGTGAAAATTTCTTATTGTTTGATGAGTATCGAAGATAATCTTCAGGTTTTTAAGATGGTTTTAAAAAATGTATAATAAATAGGTTTGGAATAATAAAGAAATATAAAAATAAAATAATAAGAAAATTCGTAAAATCATATTGTAATGTGTTTTCTTGTAACTATACGAATTTGCTCTTCGTTTCTACTATAATTCTGTATCAATATTATACAGATTGTTCTTTATTCTAATTTATAATATTATGAATTATAAACTGTATTATTGTATTTCAACTCTATTTCGATAATACTATATAAAAACTCTGATTTTTATTCTATTTTACCCCTATTAATTATATTAATCCTTTCTCGATTTGCTTTACTTTTTAATCATTATTATACAATCGGATCTTATAATCTGTTAACTTTTGATACAGGAAATAATAGTATTATTGTTGGACAGACTTCGTAAGGGGGTGTATACACAAAGCGTGTATAGGGTAAAGATGGTTCTATTATTCTATCTAACCCTTTTGTATAACGGGGTTCTATTAATTTATATAAATACTGTTATCCCATTTACAATGTAGGGGAAATATATAATAGTGTTATGTGTTTCATTAATTATATATTCCAATACAAACTTAACTTTCTTTTTCGTACAAAATACTATACATACGAATCAAATTGATTATTGGAATACAGATAGCTATTTAATCGCTTAATTCGATCCTTATGTTTATTTTCTATTCAAACAAGCGTAATGAATTCTCTCCCCAAATCAATCAAACACTCAATATTTGCATCCTTCAATTTCATCGAAACAGAAGCTTTCCATCCCGTATATATTTCTCGATCGGCTCGGCCGATATTTCTGATTTCGGGATTGTATTGACAATTATAGAACTACTGAAGATCGCATTTGCCGAACTCCCGAAAATGTATGTTTTATATCGGCTACAGGGCAATTAATTGTATTGAGATCTTACCCTGCATTTACTGTAAAGTTTATATTGTTCATAATATACTGATTCTTTATACAATAAAGCTCTTCAATTGTACAATATTGTGAATGCTTTGGTTTAATTGAATCAAAATCCTATTCTCCCGATCGATAACAGAAAGCTTACTCCCTATTATTACAACACTCTTTAGCTCGCTGTTTTGACTATACTAAGACATTCTATTCTATTCGTACGAAATCGCATTATATCTACTCAAATACGATCGATGTATACTTTATATATCAATAATCTTTTGATACAAAATCAAGATATTTTGATTAAGGGATTTTGTAAAAAGTATTGTCGTCGAGGGTTGACTCTTTTTTCTGAATACCGTCGTGTAAAGGGGCATTTCGGGAACAATTGTAGAAATTATAAGTAATGCAATTATGAGATTCGTTGTATACATTCAAATCGTTCGCGTACTAATCCTGCCAGCCGATCTAATCCACCTCCTCCTCCTTATACTTTTCCTGATCAAAATCCCACTCCTCCTCCTTCAACAAAAAAGCCTTTTTTACTTAATTCTAATTCTACAAAAAAGCCTTTCGTTGTTAATTGATTCGTATAATATCTAAATGTTTTTGTCTTTTGATTTAGAAAATGAAATTAGAATGAAAAGTTTTCTTTTTGTAATTTTTGAAAATAAAATATGAAATATAAAAATAATTAATATCATATCCCTATATCAATTTTGGTTCATACAAAAGTTTAATCGATTTTTGTATAAATTTCTTGTTTTACCCATCCCTTTATATATACTTCGAAAGTATTTATATCAATAAACTTTTTTAAATTATTATTAGGATTAGCTTTTATTATTGTATCAGCAATATTGTCGAATCCATTGATCTATCTCATTTCTATCAATTCTTTTCATTCATATAATTACCAAAATACTATGATATCGATTATCAATCTTTTCTTTTTCATTATACCTAATTTAACAAAGCATTCATATAGCGAATATAAATCAATATATATGACGATTGGGATATCAGGGATGTCGAATTGTGAGGTAACAATTTGTAAGATAGATCGTATTACAAAACCGATATCTATTCCTACTATTATTCTATATATCTTGAATGCTAATATACTATATATAACTCTTTTGCTTTTTATACTATTATAATAGATGATATTGTTTTTTATTTCGAAAATATTTTTGTTTGATATATTTTCATTTGTAAACAAAATGACGAATTTTATTTGATTACTCAAATCCTTATTATTAATAAAAGATTTATTAATAAAAACGAATAGCTTTATATAATCTTTTTCAAGGGGAATAAAGCGAAGATCTCGATTAAGGTTTTTTATTTGCTAATCTAATCTTTTATTAAGCAATTTGATGTTTTCGTCTAATGGATCTTGATATTATACAGTAATTGATAAATCGTACAATACTTCTGACTGACAAATTGTAACAATATATACCTCTTTAACTCTTTGTTCCCGATATTGCTTTGAATTGTTAATTTTTCCGATTTTCTTTTTTTAGTCTTTTTGTATAAGTATGAAATCGTTTTCTGTATATTGTATCATATATTCATTGAATATTAATAGGATATCATTTGTAAAATATTCTTCTGATTTGGTTTTGATATTTGTATCAATCAATTCTTTGTTTTCTAATTTTAAAAATTGTTTATTTATAAGAATAAAGATATCATTTGTTTATATTTCTATAATTCCGAATTGTATATTCTTTGAATCCGAGATTAGTAAGTAGGGATTATATAACGATATAATTATATTCAATCTCTTTTGATAATATTTCCAATAGATTGTTCATCAATATATTTCTGTTTTTGCGATATCATATAATAGCTTTTTGATTATTATGATTGTATTCTTTGTATATTTACCTTGAAATTCTTTTGATAAATTTATTAGTATAATATAATTCAAAGATGTTTTTGATTATATATATGTTTGTATGATATTTTGTATTATGAACTTGATATTTATTGGCTTTAATGTTAGAGTTAAAGCTATAATGATTCTTTGGCTTGATTTTTGGATTGTAGATGCTTGTATCAATATTGTTTCTTTTCCAGAATTATTATATATTTGAATGATTAAATGTGATTTTTTGTATAGGGAATTTATTGTATATCCTTTGATTTCATTTATAAGATATGAATTGAATAATCTTTTGATATATATAAGGGGATTGTATTTAACGAATTCGAAAATATCTTTTATAATTAAATTATCGATCTTTTGTATTTGCGAAGCTTCAAATGATTGTTCTTTAGTTGTAATGATCCTTTTTGTATAAAGATCAATTACAAGATTTAGTGTTTCTTATTCCTTCTTTGTGATAAATACTTCTGATAGATTTTGATTATTTCGAATTATAGTAATTAATTGATTATATTTATCATTTATTTCTTATACCTTTTGTAAAGATAATATTCTGAAAATTTCGATTCATATCAATATACAAAGTATAGGATTGATTATTCTTTTTTTCTTAATACTAGATTATATATATCTTCTTTCAGATTTGTTTATCTCTTGATCTTGATCTGAAAGAATAGAAAAGATTATTGGGGATAATGGGTTCTCCGGAAATGATGGATTTTCTATATTTGGGAAAGTCATCGGGAATGAATTTTCTATTGAGAATAGTTCTTTGTATATATCCTTGTAAAATAATTTAACAATTGTTATATGAAATTCTGTAGGATTATAAAGAAGATCGATTATATAGTTTTGATTCGTAATTATAATCAATCTGTAGGATTCCGTCTATCCTTTTTTTTCTCTTTATATTTGTATTAATAAATTCAGAAGTAATTTTAATATTTCATATATATCTAAACTATTTCTAGTATTAAGTGAATCTTATATTATATACTTTGTTTGAATTTCTCGAATCTTTTTTATTATCTATCGGTATATCTATACTCGTTTTACAATCAATTGAGAAGATAGGTTATATAAGATTATTCAGGGATATACTCTATATATAAGAAGAATTAGAACAAAATCATTTGATTTTACAATATCATTTATTATTTTGACTATTATCTATAAAATAACTTCTTTTTCGAGATTCTTATCTTTTAATTCTTCCTTGAATATTTTGTATAATCGTTATATGGGTGTATAAAATCTCTCGACTTTATTAATTGCATTATGAGCTTCTATAGGGATTTTGCGAATATCGATTTGAAGAACTTTCGCTTTTTGTTGAAATTCAATCGATATAAAATTTGTATTTGTATTGTGAGATATATAATCTGATAGGCTAAGGTATATATTGATCCAGTATTTCCGAATTGTATTCCAAATTATCTTTATATTTATATCTTATACAAATATAGCAGTATTGTATATAATAGTTTTATCGATGATATAAAGAATAGGTTTTTCTTCAATATAGAATATATCCAGAATAATTAAATAATTGAATTCGATATTATCTTTTATTATGAATTTGAAACGTTCTAAGGATTTCATATAAAACTGATAATATTTGCATATTTTGTTAAGTTTCTCGATCATCTAAAAGTCAATATCTGTATACTCTATACGATTGAGTATATTGATGAGTTTTCGTACAAAGGGATACCCGAATCTTCAATATATTTATCGAAATTCAATTTCTATCAAATAATAGTATATCATTGTTTTTTCTATTTGATTGAAAAGTATAAAAGGATATCCTTATTTTTATACAATAAAAATAATTTTATTATCTTACCTTAGTATATTTGATATATTATCGAATATAATATATAAGCGATCTATATTCTATATACATATAAAAAATAGAGTGTTTATTAGTACAATAAAAAACATGATAATTCCAATTGGTGTTTGAACAATGATATCTCCTTGCGATCATACAGTTCCTTTTCCGAATTTGATATTATACTCAGCACCTTTCGTACATAAGATGCCTTTCTCTCTTTCTAATATCTACACCTGAAATTCCCCTGCTATTAATACTCTTGATACATTTATATCTGGAATGATACCTTGAAATGCATTTGTTAAATATCGATCTTGAAATTGAAAAACTTCATTTAGATTATCGCTCTTTTTGTACTTTTCATACGATTAATTGAATTAATCATTTTGTAAATATATATACATCAATAATTATCTCCCTAGTAATTCTGCAATATACACTCCATTAATAGAACCTATTTCAGTGAAATATATCTCGAATTAAATCATTTGATTATTTGAAGATTCAGTTTGGGAATATTCAAAAGTATCGTTTTCTTTTGATATTTCGTCCTTTTCATATTACAATTCGGATACACCTTTATATTTCAAAAGATATTACTCGAATATTTCTTTATCCATTTTTTGTTTTATTATATATTAATTGAATTTCATCTTCCATTCCTTTTTTGTATAATTTATCGATCAGTATCCTAATTACTTGCATACAAAGCATTTCTGAATTGATATATATAATAGTGTTTGAAAGTATTGAAGTCTTTTTGATGATTTTGCTAATGAATATAAACAAAAGAGAATGAATCTGCCTTTTGATCGAGCTCTATATTATCCTCGATTTCTGTATAAGCCTCGATTACTATATATACAATCCATCCAGTATATTTCCGTGCCTGATAGATTATTAATCATCGAATCTGCAATATAAGTATTCATTAATTACATTCTTTTAATTTGATTAATAACATTTCGAAGGTCAATATAAAGGTTTTTGTATATTATAATGGAATATAATAAAACGAAATTATATTCAGGAATATTGCGATAAGCATTTATAATCTGATCTTTTAATATCAATTCTGATTGATATAAATCTACCAATCCATATTGTAGTATACAAAATATATCGAAAAGCTTTTCCAATTATTCCGAAAATGATTTATTAAAATGCTTTCGTATAATCTATAAAAATATCGTATTACATTATTCAGTAAAATATTTCTGATGTTTTTCTTTTATTTCAAAATACATTTTTGTAAATATAATCATTTCTTCGAATTTCAATTTTCTATTACTAATTTTATCGAAATAGAATAATAATATAAAGCCTTAAAGCATTATCGAAAACATTGTTTTGTATTCATTTGGATGAATTCCGATTTTATTATAAAGTTTGTAGAATATCTACAATTTCTTATTCAGAAAATCGTATTCCTCACCGCTATATTTGAATTCATTGTTATTGTGACGAACCCAACGAGCGTTTAGAGATCAACCTTAGAATTAAAAGCTACAGAGCTAAAAAAAGTATACTACGAAGCTATATATATGATCAGCTCGAAGTTTAGTATTGTACTAGCCTGATCGAACGCGATCATATATATTTTGTAATACTATCCCCCCCTTCTGAAAAATTCGTCTCGAATTCACTTTAAACGAATAATTTAAGTACAAAATGATCACTAATCTTCTTTTGATAAAAATTCCTGATGTATAGATTGCATCACAACCAACGAATATATATCCATTGTACTATGTGCCTTTTCCAAACGATCTTCAAAATATCAGCTATTGATTATCTCTCCTAGATCTTTATCATCGTTGTTTTCGGGCTCAATAATCAATATAATAGCCAGAACAGACTTTTATCGATCTCAAACTCCTTGATATGGATCTAGCGGATAGACTTGTATTTAATAGGAGTTATTTCTATATTGTATATATTTATTTTGTTTGTACAAAAGAGTTCTTTCAGAAGAGAAAAACTCGGGCATTTGTATATAGGGTAGAATCAAAATATAATCGGGTTTGTCTGGTTGGATATCAAA
This sequence comes from Stromatinia cepivora, assembly GCA_014898415.1. Classification (NCBI taxonomy): domain Eukaryota; kingdom Fungi; phylum Ascomycota; class Leotiomycetes; order Helotiales; family Sclerotiniaceae; genus Stromatinia; species Stromatinia cepivora. The sequence continues at coordinate 1,755,316 of RCTD01000006.1, read as the reverse complement.
AAGGCTAAAGGTATCAATAATATTAAGGTTGCTAATATTTATTGGATTATAATTCTGAGAATGGAATGGATTCTATAATATATATAGGGTTTTAGATTCACTAAAGTAGAATGATATAAGGAATCCATTCGTTATGCAAATAGTTAATTATTGTATAACCTGAATAAAATCGGGATAGGAATGAAAAAGAGAAAACTATTAAGAAAAACAATTTCTAAAAGTAATATTGAATTTATTGCGAAAGATTAAGATTTTATTTGAATCGGACCAATTCTGATTTTTGGCTTTGTAAAGAATCCTTTCGAATTTTGCAATATAGATATATAGAGAATCGGTTTTTTGTTTGAAAGTGAATAACTTATCTTTAGCTTTTTGAACTTTATTTGAATTGTTATAAACATATATAAATTGATTCAGGATTGTTATATAATCTAAAAGAACGTTTTGATCAAAAGAAGAAAACTGAAGTAGTATCATAACTTATACATGAGATTCGAGATTGAAATAAATATAATAAAATTGAATTGTAAAGTTGCTGATCGTAATACTGTTTACTTATAGTTTCGCTCGAATCGAAGGAAGCCAGGTATCGAACTTTTGAGAACTATTACTGAACTTTTCAGAATCAGGAAGAGAGGGTTTTGGATGAAAAGGAATATGAACAGTAGAAATGCGTTCGAGAATCAGGAAGTGTAGGAACGAGATTTTATCCTGCTGACGAATTACTTCGTCACAAAGTTCTGCAATTGCAAGGTTTATCGAATCGTAATCTATAGCTTAGAAATTAAAGGTAAGAAAAAAAACAATACTTTCGAATAATATCAAGAAAATCTATATACAAGCAAAAGAATATGAATAATATATCTAAATAGGAGTAAACGGAATATATATAAGTATATACAGATATTATTCCATTTCTTATCTGGAAGAGCTTTTAATAATATAACGAACCCAACAAGCGTTTAAAGATCAATTTTAGAATTAAAAGCTACAGAGCTAAAAAGAATGTACTACAAAGCTATATATATGATCGGCTCGAAGCTTAATACCGTACTAGCCCGATCGGACGCGATCACGTGTATCTCGTGACAGTTATTGTACACTTTTATAAGATCTGGGAGAAAGTTTCGTCCGTATACTATATAAGATATATTCTGCCTTATTATACAATTTAGCATTATAGGATCAGAAAGGAATTGGCTTTAATTTCGTTGCTGTTGTTCATCTTATTGTATTTGCTCAGAAAGTTTTGGTATAAATGAAACTTGAATTTTGATCAATTTCTTTGATACAATGATTTCGTATATATCTGTATATTCTTCTTTCAATCGATCTACTTTTTTTTGAACTTCCTTTGTATATTCATTTGATTTATCTTTCGAGATAAATTCAATAAATACTTTTGTATAATTATTGCTTCCTTTTATTTATCGGACCTGAAAGCCATACAGAATGAATTGAATTCATACGAATTTGAGAGCTTCGCGATATACGATTTTGAATATAGTATCCGTCCAGCCTTTGTACCACTTTTGAAATTCTTCCCATAGCCTTTGCCCTTTGTACCTTCTGAATTATGAATTGACGAATCATATAATTATATCGACATTCACTTGGGATTCAATGAATTCTGAGTTTGGATTCAATTGTTTTCTTCAAAATTCAGTATCCATTTCGTATGGAAGTAATTCGGGGATTGGAAAAATTATATTGAATATTATAATTCGATATTATATTATATCGAATAGATTTATCGTATAGTATATACAAAAGCATAATGGATATAGATAAAGTCGATATAAAATCAAATTATTCTAAAGAAATCAATTATAGTTAGAGATCCCTTCTTAGTATATATTTCGAAGAAAATAGTATGAGGAATATAGTATTCTAGTTCTTTTATATAGATTATACATAAATTTAATTTAGTATAATCTTGTTCATCTTTTCAAAAAATATTTCTTTTTATTGGATTTGATCTTGCCATTCTATGATTAAGTTTTATCAATTATTGATCAATATTGGACAGATTTCGTAAGGGGATATATATATAAAATATATATAGGGTAAAGATGATTTTATTATTCTATCTAATCCCTTTGTATAACAGGGTTCTATTAATCTATATAGACACTGCCATCCCATTTACGATGTAGGGGAAACATATGATGGTGTCATGTGTTTCGTCAGTCATGTGTTCCAACAATTATTGATTATATAAATTGAACTAAAGATCTATAATTTTAATAGAAATAGAATTGAAGTTATCCCCAAATATGGTCTGTGCATCATTATGATCATGTGACCTCAATTCTAATCCTATGATGGCCTCATTTCTAACAATTATTGTTATTGATTGAAAATCTTTTGAATATAATTTCGAATTTTCAATATTATTTCTTATTTAATAAAAACGATTGATTCAAAAATGTTTGATATAATAATTGGATTTTTAGAATATATTTTAAAAATCGAAATATATCTTTTAAATCGATTACTTCTATTGTTTATAAATTTAAATCTGGATATAAATCTGATTTGGATTATATCAAATATTATATCTAAATTGATTTATAGAAGGTCAATATATTATTTATCGATATAATATTAATCTGATTTCTAGATTTCATTATTGAAATGATTCTTTTCTAATAATTTTTTTTCAAGATAAGATTGAGTCGTTCTTATATTGAACAATAGAATCTTTTGAAAAATGGAATATATTATTATTGTCACGGCGCCAACTACATGTTCTGTAGTTGCCTTCGTGCCTCAGGCACGGACCCTTAGCGTGCCCTGCTTCCTATAAGTAGGGCCTCACTCTTCCATAGCTCTTCCACCCTTATGGTACAACATACGTCTTTACCCGTACCTTGACAATTATAATGTAGAATAGGGTTTTAAATAATATAATGATATTTTATAAAAAAGAAAAGAAGATGTTAAGAGAAGTGTCGATTATATATAAAATAAATATCTGAAGCATTCATACAGATTAACTAGGAACGAGTAGTGAACCCGTGACAATTTTATAGTTTCTTTAAATTATATAAGATTTTCTTTATAGAAATATAATATTATTGATAATTAATTTTATAATAACGAATTTATAAAAATGTATTCTATTATATACTCTAAAAATAATATAATTAGATATATAAATGATATTAATATATTAATATAAAGGAAATCAATAATAGATATTTAGAATTTTTTTATAATATTTATAAAAAGTATTGGAAATAGATTTATATATATATAATATAGAATTTATTTAAAAGAATAATAATTTTTGATTTTATAAGAAACTTTAAAAATTATATAGTTCAAAATGTTACGAATACGAATGTATTTCGTAGATTAATCGAAAGCGGGCCGATATTGTAAGGATCACGAATGGCAAAGAATCAATTAGTTCTAAAACAGCAGTAAAACTTTTCATTATTCTTTTTCTATTTAAGAGAACTCCTTTCTTTTAAATTCAATAAAAAATAATATCGAAACAATAATAAACTATTAATTATATATTAGAATTTAATAAATATAAAATTTTTATAGAGTTTTCTAATCGAACAATAATATATTATTGATTATACATTTGCTTCTAATAATAAAGTCGTTTCCTTATAGAGTTTCCTAGCTTTACTAATAATATCCTTCTAGCAACCGTAACAGATATCGACTTCTAGATTGAAGAGTTTTCACTTATATATAATATGATTTCTTCAATAGTATTAAAAAAAGTAATGAAAAGTTTTACTCTTTAATCTTAAATCTATTATTATTCGAATATTAGCCGATTCTTTACCGTACGATTCTCATACAAAAATACTATAATAAATTCTAGTATAAGTATACAAATTTCTAGCTTTTAAATAGAGAAAAAACTATATTAGTAAAAATACATTGCTTTTACTCATATACCTTGCAGTATGTGGTTTATCGGCCCCATTGATAGTACTTGAGATTCCATCCACTATATTTATATTTCTCTTCCTTCCACTGGCTCTGAGATCCAATTGGCTGCTAGCGCTTTACTTCGTGTGTCAAAGACAACAAAAGATAAAGAAGTGCAGCCTGGTATGTTGATGGTCACAGGACCAGATCCTAGAGTAGTATCCGATGAAGATACACAATCATTTTTGAGATCACATGCCGACTGGAGAGGAGTGAACGGGGAAAAGACTGATATTTTGAGCATTTGTACGGGCACTTTTTTGATGGCGCAGAGTGGAGTATTGAAAGGATTAATTGCTACTGGACCAAGGCTCATGTTCTACGATTGAAGAATGACTTTCCGGACACAAAATGGATTGATGATCGGAGATGGGTAATTGATGGTAGTATATGGAGCAGTTTTGTTATTCATGCATTAAGTGCGGAATTAACACGCAGGTAGGTGGCATTACCAAGGAATTGGAAATAGTCGCTGCGTATATAAGGCAGAAGTTTCCTGGTCCAGCAGCTGAAGCAGTAATCGCCATGTTCCGGTGGTTATGGCAGATCTTGAAAGCAGTGGGTCTTGGTATTGTTGAGGACAAGAAAAACTAATGTGAGTAGTTATTAGTAGGATCATCTTGCTCTGGTGAACGTGTAACAGATTAGAATGGTTTTTATAGCGTTGCAATATCATTCAAACACCTTGTTGTCATAAAATAAACATCCTGAGAGGTGTACTACTGCTCAAAGTCTGGTATTTCTAGTCTCATGGAATCTTCGATATCATTGTACTCAAGAGTTTGATGGGATGTAATCGCGGTCTTAGATTGCAGTGTTGTAGGAGTGAAAGAGCACAGTACTGAAGAGAGAACCCGAGTAGTGAAAAGATATATGAAGGAGCTTGCTTGCAATATTCATGTGTCGCTTGATATTCTCTGTGAAGGCATTATCGCCTTCAATATCTGCCATTTTTTCCCTCTCTTCTGCCAAACGACTGTATGCGCCAAACTGCTGATTTAACAAGAAACTATCCCAGGAAGAGATTTGCAAGTCCAAACACCCTAAATGACGTTGCAATTACCCATACTCGTACAGAACTCAGAATTCCCAGTATGCTACTCGGCTGCTAACAACAATAGTAGCAACTACTAGGTAGGCGTATAGATTTGATGTACTTGATGTAATCAGTGGTAGCTTTCTCTTTAAGAATCTGACCACAATATAGCGCTAGTAACTACTATATATGTGTACTTTGTACAAAGTTGATGTAGTAGATATAATTGTAGTAGGTGAATAATAATAACCCCTATGAGAGCTATGAGAAAAATAAACAAGAATCAACCAATCAAATGTTTCTCATAAATTCATGATTAACCCAATACGTGATAGTCCTCGCCCGGTGGATTTTAGTTTCCCACTAGCGTGAACGGATAAGCTATCTTAGTGTTATGGCCCAGATGAGAAAAAAAAAAGTTATCAAAGCATCTTTTCTTCAAAACTGCTTTTAAAAAAATAGACAACCGCTCCACCACCATCCTTTTTTTTTTCTGAAATCTCTTCAAAATATCACAAGATTTTTATTTACTTGTTTACTTTTGAACACCAATTCTTTCCCTGCTTTTTGTAAATCCTATTGAGTCAATTGGATCATTAATTTGAACTCTTTACAAGATGCCTCTTCTTCCAGGTGAGTAGAATGTCAATATCGGCTTGTTTGCCATGTTGTGGTATTGCGAAATAATTTATCTAACTTGCGCCACAGTCGCTATGTATGGCCTTGAGGTCCCAGCAGGAGATATTATCATTCCTGCCGTTCCAGATTTCCCAGCTACCGTATGTTTCATCCTGCTTTTACTATTTTGATGTTGCTGTTGCTCTCGCTGTTCTATCTACCAAGTAGGCTTCACTGGAAACTATAGATGTTAATGATTCAATCTTTAGTTCCGCATTACCATGGCAGCAATCGACCCAACTGAACCTGCTGATGATGTCGAAGATGGTGTCAAACCTCGCGCGACCTTGAAGATCATTCGCCAATCAAGTGGTGGAGATGAGGAGGACAGTGAAGATGATGATGAAGGTTCGGATGATTTATTACGTGCTTTGTTGGCAGATAATGACTCTGGATCAGACGAAGACAGTGAAGATGATGACGAAGAAGCCAACGGTGGACCAAGCGATCCTTCCAAGTCCAAGAAGGCCCAAAAGCAAGCCGCACTCAAGGAGCTCCTTGCTTCCATCGGCAAAGATGATTCCGACGAAGAAATGGAAGACGCTTCCGCCAAGAAGGTCGCTAAGAAAGGAAAGGCCAAGGCCGCCACCGATGATGAAGAGGATAGCGAAGAGGAGAGTGACGATGGTGAAGATATTGAGATTGAGGAATATGTTCTCTGCACTCTCGACCCTGAAAGCGTATGTTTTCAAGACTGCCTATTCAATAAATCATGCTAACCGTTACACAGCACTATCAACAACCTCTCGACATCACCATTGGTGAGGATGAGACCGTTTTCTTCAAGGTTACCGGTACTCACACAATTTACCTTACTGGTAACTACGTGATCCCAGACGATAACGGACATAACCATCACCACGAGGTTTACGACTCTGATGAGGAAGATGATGAGGACTATGACCTCTCTCCAGATGAGGATGAGCTCGAACTCGAGATGGACTCGGATGAGAGCGATGAGCTTGATGGTGCCCGCATTACCGAGGTCGATTCCGATGAAGAGGAAGCCCCAAAGCTTGTCAAGGCTGAGAAGAAGGGCAAGAACAAGCGCTCCGCCGACGAACTCGAGGAGGCTGCATCTCTCGATGCCATCATCGCTAAGGAAGCTGCTGCCGAAGAGCCAAAGCTTAGCAAAAAGCAACAAAAGAAGTTGAAGAAGAACAATGGCGATGCTGCCCCTGTCAAGGCAGAGGAGGCCAAGAAGGAGGCAGCTAAGGATGAGAAGGCCGATAAGAAAGTTCAGTTCGCCAAGAACCTCGAGCAAGGACCTACCGGATCTGCCGCACCTAAGGTTGATGCGAAAAAGCCTGCATTGGGTGTCAGAACCGTTGATGGAGTAAAGATCGATGACAAGAAGCTTGGTACCGGTCCAGCCGCCAAGAAGGGCAACAGAGTTGGCATGCGCTACATTGGAAAATTTACAGATGGCAAGGTCTTTGACTGTAAGTTTATATCCACTCAAGTATCTAGGACCTTCTAACGTTTGAAATCTAGCAAATAAGAAAGGCAAGCCTTTCTCCTTCAAGCTTGGTGCTGGCGAGGTTATCAAGGGTTGGGACATTGGTGTTGCTGGGATGGCAGCTGGTGGAGAACGAAGATTGACTATTCCAGCACACCTTGCATACGGCAGCAAAGGTGTCCCTGGTATCCCAGGTAACTCTACTTTGACCTTCGATGTCAAGCTCCTTGAGATCAAGTAAACGTCATTGTCGTTTGCATAGGCAGGCTTCGATCGTCTCATTGTACTCACTCTATGTTTTTGCAATGTTTCGAGACTGGTGGTGACTTTACTTCTCACATTTACTGTACAACTTTCTCTTTACTTTCATGTATTTCTTTGGCGCTTGCGATTTCATGATATTTACATGAAATACGAAGTGGAAATGTAATGTTTTTGCATAGGTCTCCGACCTGAGCAGTTCTCTGTTTAACAGGAGCAGACTACGCAAAATGGGATGAGGAGGTTTGCATAGCACTACAGGCGTATTTCCAAAAGAGTTCAATCAGGTTTTTACACAGGAGAACTTGCTCTAATCGGTTATCTCATAATAAACACAAACTACTATACCTAAATGCAAATTCGTTCTTTCCAATTATATCAAACAGTGATCCTTTCCATTAGGAGCAAGAGAATCTTTCCATAGGCAAGAGCGCTCATAGTGGAAAACAAACAAAAGTATTCCTTACTTCTCATTCTCGTACCACCCTTCATCAGTATCAACATTCTTTGTCAATCATTTGTATGCTGTTTAGCAGCTTCATTCTTACTCTTTAGTATCGATAATTATTGTCTAGGTTTCGAAAGGATCCTCGACAATGAAAAGAACGCGCAATGGTCCTGCGCCCGATCCAAATGCAGCAGACCACAGAGGTCCGTCTCATTTGATGAAGCCTATCTTTCTCGAATCCATTACTCCATTGGAATCGATCTCCCCTCCACAGTCTCCCACAAATCAAATTCACAGGCCATCAAAGTTTCGACGCCAAGGATCAAAAATCCTGTCGGTTTTGCGTTCGTTAACCAACAGTGGTAAGTACTTTCCTCTCTATTCACCCTCAACCAATACCTAAAGCTCTCATTATTGACTTTGAACTTTTAGGCTCAAGTATAGCTTTAGAAGAAGATTATGCACCATTGTCACCTCCTCCCGAGTCTGTCGCTCTAGGCAAGAAAATCTCTATGGCTTTGGTCAAAGCTCCACCCACTATCGTCCATCGTACACAATTTAAGAGCAGACCCAGTCTAATATCACTCGATAAAGGCGTTTTGGAATTCATGCCGGATGCTCCTACCCCTCCATCAAGTGCCGAATCCACGAGCAACAGTGGAAAGTCATCCGGTCCTGATGCTAAACAATCGACACAGAAGACTTCGCTTGAGTCTAAGTTCTCTCAGAAATCCGCTGGTATTTCCCAACATTCATCTGAGAATAAAAAGGTCATGCCAAAGGCTTTGAATCAAGCAGAAGGTAGCTCTGCCGACGGTGTCCTCGCGTCCATCACTGAGACTGATAATGTTGAATGTCCACAACCAGTTCCAAGTAAGTTCTTCATGTCATGCCATCGATATTGTAGCTAACTGACACCTCGCAGCTGTAATCACCGTTGAGAAAGCAGCCTCTGCTAAAGTTTTCTTCGAAACTTATTATAATGAGATTACTGCCAAACCAGTAACACCTCGATCTCTTCGTCGCTTGAACTTAGAGAATGAGCTCTTGAATGATATGGTTTCCTCTCCAACAGATAAAGCCGAAAGGCGTCAAGCGTTGGCAACAGCAGAGACAAACCATCTTAGACAGACGAGAAATATGAAGGTACGCAGTACTAATGCGTTGAAGGGTAGAGACTTTAAGCCTTCGAATTATGAGGTGGTGAAGGTTCTTGGAAAGGGTAGCTTTGGTGTTGTGAGACTCGTCCGAGAGAAGTGGGCCCCAGGTACTAGCGAGTGAGTTATTGCTACATTCGTCTCTGTATGATTGAGAGCATTGACTGATGATGGATAGATCGGAGCCAAGCAAAAGTATCTACGCCATGAAGGTTATCAGGAAATCAGATATGCTCCGAAATAGCCAAGAAGGTCATTTGAGAGCTGAGCGTGACTTCCTTGTTGCCGCCGAGGGATCCAGATGGTGAGCGATGGTGTTTATGACTTCACTAAGTTTGATAATTGACGTGAATAGGGTTGTTCCTTTGATTGCTAGCTTCCAAGATCTCAATAATTTGTACCTTGTCATGGATTACATGCCTGGAGGAGACTTTCTCGGCTTACTTATCCGTGACAATGTTCTCTCTGAGTCCGTTACAAAATGGTATATTGCCGAAATGATCCTGTGTATCGAAGAAGCCCATGCTTTACGCTGGATCCATCGTGATGTCAAACCAGACAACTTCTTAATCTCTGCTTCCGGTCATCTCAAAATTTCCGACTTCGGATTAGCTTTTGATGGTCATTGGTCTCATGATCAAGCTTACTTTCATAATCACAGATATTCGCTTCTAAATAAACTTGGTATTACTGTCGAGGGAGATTCTCTTGATAAGAAGGAAGGAAGAAGTGTTGCTGCGGCTATGAAAATTGCTCATGTCATGATGGGTGGAAAAGAACGCCATGAAAAGAATTCAGATAATGCTTCGGATTCGGAGAGTATTCTCAATTGGCGTAATCGTTTTGGTAACAGGACGCTTGCACGCTCAGTTGTGGGGACTAGTCAGTATATGGCACCGGAGGTTGTGAGAGGAGAGATGTATGATGCTAGATGTGATTGGTGGAGTGTTGCTGTGATTCTTTATGAAGTGAGTTGCTATTCTGAGATGAGGGGAACTGCTGCTAACATATCATAGTGTCTCTATGGTCATACGCCCTTCCTTGCCGAAGAAGGTGGAAGACAACAAACAAAGATGAACATCTTGAACCACAAGACAACTTTCCAATTCCCTTCCCGTCCATCTGTCAGCAGAAGATGCCAGGATCTCATTCGTAGTATGATCCAAGAAAAAGATCATCGCTTATGCAGCCGACGATACAAATCCAGAGATACAACACTTGGTTCCATGTCATCACGCCGAAACCAAGATTATGCCGGTCGTTACGTATATCCCAACGATGGGGAAGATATCAAAGCGCATAAATGGTTCCGCGATGTTCAATGGGATCGTATTCACCTAATGCCTCCTCCTTTCATCCCCAACATCAAGTCTATGGACGATACCCACTATTTCGACGAAGAGGAACCGATTTCTGATTTTTCGGAATCGGTAGGCGCGGTTACTCCAACGGTTCAACAGATTGCTGATGCGCTTAAACCTTTTAATCGCGAGATTCAAATTCTAGCTACGGGGTTTATCGAGCGTCCTCATGATACGGTGAGGCTTAAGAGGGTGGAGAAGGAAATCGATCAGTTCAATATGAGGGATGAGGAAAAGGAATATCTTAAGAGGTTTGTTAAGACGTTTGGGAAGAAGGAGAGGAAGAGGCCTAGAGATCGTTTGTTGAGGGATAAGGATATCGCGCCGAAGATTTTGGAGTTGAGGAAGAAGGGGGCATTTTTGGGGTATACGTATAGGAGGATTGATGCAGGGGTTGGTTGTGCGAGGTATGGGACTGGGGGAGGGGTGGTGGCGCAGGGAAGTTGGAGGGCGAATGTTTGGCATCGGGCGAGGTTGAGTGTTCATTAGATGGGGGGCGGGGGGGCTGGCTTGTGTAGATTGGGATTAGAGGATGGATGGATTTTAAGAGAGGAGTTTGGGAGATTGATTGAAGATAGAGTGGACATTAGTGGGAGATGAATGATTGATGGAAGGAGAGATCGATGGGTGATGTTGTGTTTGACTTGGCCTGGATCGAGCTGTTATACCTTGTGAGAAGGGATTGGCTTTTGTATTGATTGTTTCTTAGATACTAAATGATTACACATTCGTTTTTTGGTACTTTTTAGTTTTTGGTTCTTGGTTTTAATCCTTCTGATTTGATTAGTGTCTTTCTTTCTTTCTTTTTCGTAAATTTGATTACTTATTTGATTGAGTGAGTCAAGAGGGGGCGTATATGGATAGTTCTTCATTGTATATGAATGGGGGTAGAATGGATAAAAAGTGATGGGTGGATGGATTGAAAGACGATGGTTGAGGATGGGTGGGGGGGATAAACTAGGAGGTATGGAAGGACAGGATAGGTGAGGAAGTATGATGCGATATGATTTCAAGTGACGCATACCTATTTAGATGATATGTCGCATGTGAGCGTAATGGAAAATAGGATTGTGATTATGGGAGCTATGTGAGGAGGGCCGTTGTGTGTGATTATTATATTGGGAATATGCTTCTACGTCAACGTCAGAAAATAGAAAGTCCTCTGGATTTATACAGATATAATGAGAAAGAACTCATGATTTAAGAAATCGGCGATGAATAATTGATGGAAATAAAAATGAAATCCTACATTTGAGCCAGCTTGAGTACTTGGCAATGGACAGACAATACCTTACTCAAATATCAAAATCAGACAGCAGATTTATTATAACAGAATGATGAGCAATTTGGACTTTGAATATAGATATAATACATGAAGTTGTGAAGAGTGCAGTAATTTTCATTAATAGCGACGTGAATTGAGGTTACATATTAAGTAAACAACCTAAAGCCCTTGAGATATCATAAAAGTTGCCCACCATGTTCGAGCCAAACACACCGCGCTACAATTGCAGCTGTCCGATATACACCATATACCACCCATTTACCGACAAGCCAGATGCTAAAACATAATGCTACCGAGCTACTTGTAATATGATCGATGAGATAGTCAAGTGGCACCATTATTTGGATGCTAAGACAGTATAAGTAATTAACACAGGTAAGATCAAGACAATGAAGAAGACCGTGAACATAACAAAAAAACATCAGAGTTCACATATCTAACGACCAGGAGTCCTGGAGTAAATTTTTCTTTGACAAATCGTACTTCCGGAACACCTGATTTCTTTTCTGCCTCGCTTAGATGCTCCTCTATGAAGCATTTGCGGTATTCTTCAATATCATGAGGAAATGGGCCGTTAAAGTAATACTTTTCCGCCGAGTCCTCCAAATCTAGGACTTGCTGTGGCCTCCAACAAATCGGTTCTATCTTAACCAAGAAGAGCTTCCTTAAAGATGTCAAACCATGTGACCGCAAATACTTGCGATTTCTAATTGCAGTGGCTTTAGTAATGGATTATTTGTTGAAACTAACAGCTTGATAGACGAGGGGAAGGTCATCAAAGTTTATTGCAAGGCGTGTGATGAATGAGGTAAAAGGTGACACGAACGTATCATCCACATAGATAATGTCATTGCCACGGGGATTAAAATGTACTGTTGGTCCAGTGTTATTACCAAAATATATTGGCGGTCCCTCCAAAACATGGTAGTGCATCAAGGCGATAGCTCTCGACTCGTAGCAAGCAGCAATAGCACCAGGATCTGGACGCATGTTTTCTTTAAACCGGCGGTTGGGTCCCCATGAATCGGCATAGCCAGCCTTATCGAAAACAATTCCGCCATGCATATAACAATAGAGTCAATATCGAGATCCCTACTTCGGAAGGTAGGTCTGAGAATCGCGTGAAAGAAATCTCGGTTGTTTCGAGCCAGGCTTTTTGCACAACCTTTAGTCTATTTAGATAAACAGAAGTAAATTCAATCAGCGCAAGCTTCCAATTTTTGGAACTCCATTTCAGGTCTGATGTCCCTTTGTCGGGCCAATCTCCTATACTTTCGAGGCCATAGCGGGTTGTATCTCCTTCGACAGGTTGTGCGAATGTGTCGCCTCGAACGCGAGAGGATAAAGGACAAAACGGATTGCCACCCTCTGAAAAGAATTCCATTTTTGACGAGTTATGAATGTTATAAAGAATGTCGATAATGATGTTTGGTACCGGTACTGGAGGAAGTGTTTCAAGACTGCTCTCCCTAAGGGAGCTAGAAATACTTCCCATGTATACATTCCATACTTTTTTGCTCTTCTTGGAAGGATGAGTGGGTCCAAAATGAACTAATAAATTCTTCATATTCTTCAATTAATGATCTTCAAAATCAATATATTTTTGAAGATCATTATACTTTTCAATTCTTTAAAACCCGAACTAAAATCATTAGTTTTGAATTAAAATCATTAGTTTTGAATTAAAATCATTAGTTTTGAGTTAAAATCATTAGTTTTGAATTAAAATCATTAGTTTTGAGTTAAAATTATTAGTTTTGAATTAAAATTATTGGTTTTGAATTAAAATTATTAGTTTGAAACTAAATCTATATATATTTGAAAATGAATATATTCTTTATAAATATGATTTTCGTGATCTAATGATAAAGTGAATAATTTGAATAAAAAAATTCAAAAAATGAATAAAGTTAATAAATGAATGATTAGTTATCGGTTATGTAAATTTGTGATCGTAGTTCGAAGTAGCAATGGCTTCACTTTTGCCGAATCCGAAATATATAATCTTCTTGTATATATTGTTCTTCAAATATTGAGAGTCTGATTTTTTGACTTTTGCTTAACAAATATATATACATGATGTTCTTCTCATATAAATTTATGGTCCTTCTAGGAAGGATTTGAAAATCCGTACAGAAAGTATTTTAAGGTCCCTTAGGGTCAGCCACTAACATTCTATCCGCCAAAGCTGCGATGAAAGCATTGGGAAGATATGAGCACTGCCTAAATCTTCCTTAACTTGGGATTAGGTTGGGATATGGTAGGTATAATTTGCTCGTTTGTGCAAAGGACTTATGAAGTTTAATGGCATAGTCGTCTGGACGTTGAAGGGGAGGCCGAAAGCTTCAACGAGTAGCCCCACTATTGGTGCCTGGGAAATTGGGTCCTTCCCATATACTCATAATTAGTATCTACTGATACAATGCCACCAAACACTCGTCTGTGTAGCATTCCAATAAGTTCCATTGGATCGCAAGCACAACTGTTCTCGAACACCTCTCTCCAACGTGGACGGCCCCCAGGATCTGACTTTTAAAGGAATCAAGAATATATCCTAAGTAAAATTGTTAGCTTAGATATATAATACAGTCATATATTACGGCATACATTTATTTTCTAGCTTCCCCGATCTTTTTCTAGCTTCCTTAATCATTTTCTAGCTTCGTCGATTTTTTTCTAGCTCGTCTTTTTTAAAATTAGCCCCCTTTTCACCCTCGTCATTTATTATATTCATCGTACAGTACAATATACAATGCAAAGTACTTAAAAAAAGAATAGAAAATTCGAAAAAAATATAATTCTTCAAAAGTAGAATTTAGATATAAATTGAAATATCTTCGAATTCAAGAAAATTTAAAAAATAATAATATATATTTCAAAATTAAAGAATTTCAATATTTAATATAATTTTATAATATAATAATAATATAAATAATTTTAATTTGAAAAAATTAAAATAAATAATGATTTGTTGATTATTTATAAGATAAATAGTTTTAAACTAGATAATATAAATCAATTAAATAAAGATAGTTTATAAGAATAATTTCAATTTTAGATTATTATCTTCGAATAATTTTTAAGAATAAGTCTTTTTTGTATAATTGTTTATATAACTTGAAATATCGATTGAATATCTCTATTCTATATCCAAAAAATATATATATATAATATTATTTTTATAAATATCTAGAATATTTTTTCTACGTTTTTAAAGTTATTAATTATAGAGAGGAAGTAGATTATTATACTAATAACTTTGTATATATAAATATCTAATAGATTATAAGTATATTTGCCGATCGATATAATAATAATCCAAATTTAAATATTAAATAATGAATAATAATAATAAATATTATTAGTATCGTATAAACTTATTAGTTTCAATATATATTAAATTATGTTAAAATAAAATCATTTATTATTTTCTATTTCCGAATAAAAGAATTAATAAAGTAGATCGAAAATTTTCAATTTATTAATCTACTTTTATAATTCATTTAATGATTTTAATTATATATTTATAAATTTTATTCTATAATAAAAAAATTATATATTATAATTATATAAATATATTACTCGGAAATCTATAAAGAGATAATCTCTATATAGAATATAAATATATAAATAAAAAAATATTATTAATTAATTTGAAAAATTCTAAAAGATTTTTTTATTTATTATATAAAGAATAAATTATTATTATTCCGATATCGTTTTATATTGAATTTAAAAGAATAACTTTTTCATTAATTAAAAAATAATGAAAAGTTTTACTTTTATTTTATAATTAATTAATTCTTTATTATTTGTAACTCTTATAATATATATTGAATTTAATAAATTTATATTATTAAAATAATTTTATTTTCATAAACTAGAAGTTATTAAAATTATAAAATAATATTATTTTTAATCTTTAACTATAAGTTAAATATATTCTAATTATATATTATAATACTAGTAATAAATTAAATCAATATATAAATATAAATATTTTATATAAATAAATAAAAAATATAAAAGTACTCGTTTAAACTTTTTATAATAAACTAGTTTATTTCCGATTAGTTCGAAATAGTTTATAATATATATAAATTTTCTCTTATAAAAAATTTATTTCTTGTATATAATTATTATAAAAGGATTATCTATTCTTAGAGTTATAATTCCTAGACTATATAAACCCACAATCGTACTTGAGCCTAACAACGCTAGGATTGAATTGATCATCATTCTAGAATACGCCGTACACTTCCTTAGCGGGAGACTAGAAGGGTTCACGAGCCAACTGAACGCACCGGCCGGCTGAACATCTGCCTAGTAAGCTTAATTGGGCGATACATTAGCAGAATTCCATCGTTAGGGCACTTTCGAATTGAATATAGGCTATTAAGCCCCGGATATGTTGAGACGGTGACCTAATTAGGTTAGGCAGTTTAGTTAGCCGGTGTGAGCCCCTCTGCTTCCTACACATTTAGTGAACTGAGTGAAGTGAAATAGATCACATCAATCAAGACATACACTTTTTTGAGCCCACAGCCATTGAGAGATGATCCGCCAAGAATTTCAGGTTGTTTAAGGACATACATGGGATACAAGAATACATGTCGCCCATGATGATGTTGAAATGCAAGAACAGCAACAATGAAGCCTTTTCGCCTTTCAAAGTTTATGACCATTCCACCATCAGATAAGAGAAAGCCTTTAAAAGATTTAGAGGCGATCAACGCTACCTTGGAGGATTCCAGGAAGTCCCGAGTGAAACATCAAAAGGTTAAGACGGGATGCTATACATGCAAGTATGCGAGGCTTATCTCCATATTACAATATCGTACATCGAAAATACTAAAATAACTTGGGCTGATTACCGAATTTCTAGAGCACGTCGAGTCAAATGCGATGTATGTAATCCCTTGTCGGCTGATCAGTCGAAGTATTTAACGGCAATTCCACCACTCCATGACAAGGCGAATGTTAACGAAGATTAGGAAACAAAACCTTCTTGCAAACGGTGTAGGAAGACTGGAATACAATGTGAAGGGTACCCATCATACGTTGTCCAACGATCCTCTCGCGAGCGCACCAATCCAATGGACTTGGTAGAATTCCCTTCACAATTACGACCAACGATTTTCCATATACCAAGCGGCCCTATACTAGAAAGCGAACAAGATTCTCAATATTTTCGTTACTTCTGCGGAACATTCGCTGGCGAAATCGGTAGATTGTTCAACCGATCAGTTTGGGAACGATTAATTCCCCAAGCAAGCGAATCTGAGCCGTTCGTTGGGCAAGCTCTGGTTGCCCTAGGAGCCTTTAGTAAAGGACGCACATCAAATGGTATAGAGGCTTTTTTACACCGTCAACATGGCCTTGATCAGTATTGTAAAGCTCTCGTCGGAATGAGACAAGCTCTAAATGGAAGCCGTTACAATGCTCGTAAAGCACTCATTGCCTGTCTACTTGTGTATTCAATCGAAAGTATACAGGGGCATCTTGCTACAGCCGCTGCTCATGCTGCCAGTGGAGAAAATCTCCTTCATGAAATTATGCTCGACCAAAAAAGCAAGACCCATCATCCCTTCAGCTGTCAGCAAGATCGTACAATCGACGATGACCTCTGCAGGGCCTTCTCAGATCTTGACGTTCAGGCCCTTTGTGTAATTGATCGACGATCATCAAAGCTACATAGGCGACGAACTCGTGATTTAAATCATTTGCTGCTGTCGATGCCTTCATCATTTTCAAATATCAAAGAATGCCATGATTGGTGGCAGATTATTTTGCGAAGAAATTTTCATTGGATAGCAACGGCACGAAAAACTATCCTTGAGGAACGGCCGAAGAATGACAAAAGCCCAATGGTCTATTTGCCGGATGATGAAGGGCTAGATCTGAGAGATGATAACTGCTTTTGGACTTCTGTTGCAGTTACACCTAGTACTAACCTGGCCCTGAGACAGGAATGTGCTACATATCTTGATGACATTGCGCGTTGGGAAAGTATTGCAGCACCATTAGTAGACAAAGGATTACGCGCTCCCGAAGATTCTCATGAATTTTTGGCAGCATGCCTTGCGAAAATTCAGGTGGCTATGATGATGATACAAGTATCAAGTGTGTTCATTGTCAATGCCATTGAATGGGACGAATACTTTCCAGAATTTAACACAATCATGAAGTATGTGATGAAACTACGCGGGCGCATAACCCAAGGAGAGGGAAAGTACCACTTTGACTTTGGGATAATAGTTCCTTTGTTTATGGTTGGATCTCAGTGTCGGAATAGACTACTAAGGAGTCAAGCGATTGGTGTTCTCAAGGGAGCCAAAGGATATCGAGAAGGCATATGGGATTCAGATGCCTGTTCACGAACAACCGGATTCGCGAGAGACATAGAAGAGGAATGGGCTGATGAGAATGGATGGGTTCCTGGAGAGAGACGATTTACCATAACAGGAACAAAAGTTACAGTTGATAAGGGGAAATCATTACACATAAGTGGATATCAAAAGAATGGGACTTTGGAAGGGAAGGGAGATTTCAAGGAAATATATATAACGTGGTAAATGCATATAGAATAACAATTAATCCTCTTCAAGGTGTCCTGTCCTCTTCATGTGATCTGACCCCGAAATGTTTGTTTAGCATGCCCTGTAGGCTTTGATGCAGCGGACAGGCTTTCTGCGTGAGAATCATGTTGTGTCACTTTCCTTGCATCTGCTGTATACAAATCGGTACAATACCCAGATATGCAAGAAGAGATAAAGATATCACAGGTGTAACACATAGAAATCGTTGGTCAGAAACACAAATCATAAATGGTTACTAGCATGAAGGCTGTGAATGATTTTGGTGTTCAATCAAATACCCTTTAAAAAAAGCAAATCAAGCAACGTGGCGGATGGCCTAAATATTAGTTAGGTGAAGGTCATAGGCATAGCCACCGAAAATAAGATATAATCTTTCCCTTCTTTTATCTTTTATTAGATAAATAGTGAAATTCCAACTTCTGATTCTGATCCCCTTATCACTTTTTCAAATCAACATCAAAAAGATCTAATCTTATCAAGATCTCATCGGATACTAAAAATTTCGAAGTCAGTAGTGACGCTAATCTCAATATAACTTAGCGCAAATCCCGTGCCTTCAACGAACAAAAGAAGGCTTGCTTCCTTCCACCTGTGCGCCCCTCCGATTACATACACTATACCACGACACTTTTTTCACATCAACTTATCACCAATAATTGAATAATATAAAAACCGACAAAGCGGAAATCATTAAAAGAAGAGAATTTGTAGCCAAGCTATGAATCGAGGTGGTAAACTTGCTCCTGAGGTTAATCGGTATGTACCTCCGTTTCTAACTCATTGTACCTGCATTTGGTCGCGTGAGGTGGTTCTTGAGTGTCAGAAGTGAGAATTAGTAGCTAACATATGTGCTGAATGTAGAGCTCTGTTCGTCAAGAATCTAAGGTATGTGGATTGATGCAGGAAAGAGCGGATGTAGGGACTTAGAGATGGGGTTGTGGATTTGGTGCACATGGAAATGGAATGAAGGTGCATAGGGCTGATGGATTCTGGAATAACAGCTACAACGTAACGCCAGAAGAACTCTTCGATTTGTTTGGCAAATTCGGCGCCATTCGGTATGTACTTTCAGAGTGAAGGAGCAACCTCGGGCGAGACCTACGTCAGATATCTATATGGAGATGGACTGTCTCGATCATGGAGGGTGCATCTGTGCTAACAGAAGTTCAGACAAATTCGTCAAGGTATCGCGACCAACACCAAGGGTACGGCATTTGTTGTCTACGAAGACGTAACGGATTCTAAGACTGCCTGTGATAAATTGAATGGGTTCAATTTTCAGAATCGATATCTAGTCGGTACGTCCTTGTAACCTATCTCAATCTCAGTCGAGCTCCTTACTAACATTTACACAAACAGTTCTCTATCATCAACCGGAGAAGATGGAAAAGATGCGCGCCAACTCAAATCAATCGGATTCATACGCTGCTCGCAAGGCGAGTTTAGAACAGCTCAAAACCGCGAACAATATCGAATAACAATCTGACGGGCCCCTAGTCCGCCCAAACGCCATATCAAGTACGAAGTCTACAGCGTCTATGGGCCCGTCATCCAGGGTTGGAAATGTCTCACCATCGGAGGATGTTAGGAATAAGAAAAAACAACGAACACAATCTGCACCAGTTACAACAAGGAAATCTTCTACTACGACTGCTATGCATGGAAAGGGAGGAGATTATCAACATTTGGAACATCATCGTGAGATTGGAGGAGCAGCGGTGGCAGGTGGAAGGCGTAATACCTCTTTCCTTGCTCTTGTGCGGGGATTGGTTTCCAGGCGTTAAGCGGTGTTGTTACTTTACTGAAGGGGACGGCCCTGACTTTTTACATGGATTTTTTTCCTTTTCAACTTAACTTGCTATTCTATTCTCCTCTCCTACGTCTTTGTGGAGAGAGTGCAAATACTTCGATATGCAATGTGGAGAGCTTCTGCTAAGGGGGATATAATTTTCTTTCTATTCAAAAGGATGATTCTAACTCGCAAAGTTGGTTCTCCTTTTTCTTCGATGCTTACTTACAGTTGCATATGGTATGCTCTGCTTTGAATGCAAAATTGCTACATTAGGGCCTTATTGATTCACACTCTACTCACTTACCTTACTCACTCATATGCACTGTCTCGAGTCATTTCGAAGAACGCCTGCCTTGTCTTTCTGCCTTGTTTTTCTGCCTTGTCTGTATGACATCCGATATAGAGCAAAGGAACAGGCAAGGCTCTGCCGAGCTCCGAGGATCGTAATATTATATTGTAATACGCTGTGCAAAGAAACATCCAACACTTTACATTTTCTGCCTAGCAGACCTTCAACACCGAAACGAATCATCCATCCATCAGCAACGGGAAATTAGCTTACATAATGTGCATGCATCAAAAGCTGGGTGTCAGCTAGGTATGCATCACGAGGGCATGATTATGCATGCGTGCATAAATGACATGGATGGATAAAAAGTGAAATAAAAATTGATAAATACTAGGTAGGTACGTGCAGTGTTGTGATTGGCTGGTCTGGTGGTGGATTTGGATTGGATTGGATGCTTATCGTTCGGGTTGTAGATTGTAGGTTTTATGGGTTTGTTGTTTGCTATTTACTGTTTGAGATGAGGGGCGAGGTGGACTGATTGGATTGGTAGATAGGTAGATAGATATGGATGGAAGGGATGGGGAAGAGGGGGATGAGGGAGGGAACTGGGAAGGTGTATTATTACCCCTCTTTTGAGCTGAACTGTATTTATTATCAACTACAAACTACTTAATTGCAACTACAAAGTATCACATCCTACAATTTACGAATTTCCCCTTCTTTAAGGAATACAAACACAAATACAAACGCAAACGCAAAACGAAGTCAAATATCAAAAAGTCAAGATGCAAACTCGTCACATCCTCGTAAACCAAGGTGGTTCGGCTTGTAGCTGTGGTGAGGCGTATCCGGAGGGCGCAAATAAGGATACTTATGTTTGCAAGTGTGGTGCTGTGAGTTCTTGTGTGTTTTTTTGTGTTCTTGCGGAGAGTTGAGAGTTGAGGTTTGGGAAGATGGGATTGGGTGGATGAGGGGAATGAGTTGATGAGTGTGATGGATGTGGGGAATGAGTTGATGAGTGTGATGGATGTGTGCTAATCGTTGGTTTGGTGTAGAAATGTCCTAGTGCTAAGTAAATTTGTATATGGGGGGACGGGGATGGGGTTTCGCTTTTGTTGTATCTTGGTGTTTGGTTTTGTGCTGGGGGTTTGGGTTGAGAGGGGAGAGGGATGGGGTTGGGGTTGGGGTTGGGAAAGTTGACGGGGGAAGTTGATGGATGGGATGGAGTGAGGCTGGTTGGTCTTGATATGCTTGATTTGCGGCGAGGTTTTGTGTGGATGGTTGATTAGTTGTGACTCGTTTACTTATAATGGAGTGTGCGGTGTATGGAGGGGTAAATGGATGGTCGACCTGGAATGAAGGCTGATTATTGATGATGATGATGAATTCCATACTTTGCTTTCGGTTATAAGGAATGAATAGGAACTTGCGTCCATACAAAGAAGCTCTCTGTGCCAAGTACTGTCCATGTGAATTTCAACAATGCCGAATCGCTAGATACCCCTTTATCAAAACCCATTGTGCAGCATTTTATGACGAGATGAGAATCATTCATTGTCGCAACACCATTAATTCATTGGTATATAGTAAGAATCCATCAACTTGACATCCTCAAAGTCACAAATTTCGTTTCTTTATACCCGATATCTTTCAAAATCGGATGAATTCGTTTCAGTGAAAGACTCCTGGTGTTTTAAGACGGCGAACCATGCAGCAGCTCATGTTTCATGTCGCTTCATCCAAGCTTAATAAGCCAATAGCCATGGTAGGACTGACTTATGTACTTCATTGTTAGATAAAATGTAAAAGGGGCATTTTGAAGTTGGAGATCAAATCCATTTTCTTCTATGACAAACAAGCGATATAAAATACCATTTTGATAAACTACCAAGCTAGCATTTGTCATGTGGAGAAGAATTAAGATATATGAAACCTTAATTTATGGTTACGAGCCATAGATGCTTAAATTTGTGAGTGATATCAAACCAAAGTCCAAAGTTATGTCCACAAGATGAAAATCTTCAATTGGCCTAGAATGCACAAGCCTCAATCCTTAAATTTAGGTCATCAACATAGCCGCCACTTTGATTCAGCTTGAAATACTCATACTAAGTTACATTATTTTCATACTTTCCAATATATCATCCTTTATCAACTATTGATTGTTCTTATTGTTTCATAATAAAACAATTATTCTACTATTAATCAGGATCGCTTATTCTTTGAGGTCACTGCGTCATTAAAGATCACTTAAAGATAACCTTAAGAGTCGCGGTTTGCGGGTATTTCAAATACCACGACAATTCAACTCTCGATATTAATTCTATCCACGAAAGAAAATATTATCAGGTTTTCGCAGATGATCACGTAACAATATCTACACCTCACTACGAATCCTCTATCTTCTATACATCTTCAAGAATATCGACTGTCGTCGTACAAGACAGCTAATGCTACCGCCACCGGGCTTGGAGCCCACATCAACATCAACTTTCCTCAACGATGCCTCTCCCGCATCGATTCTTGCATCTGCGACAGCAACTTCGACGACATTATTACTTGATCTCGTGAATCCTACCTCTACAACAACTTCAATATCTGCGGCGGCAGCAAGTGGTGATATACACTCGAAACCAGACAATGGGGAATGCCAACTTCTTGGTAATTTTGCCATATTAGTTCAGGGCGCGCTGGGTCTATTGGCTGTGATGGCATTAGTATATAAAAGATGGAGAGAAAGACCTCAACGACCTATGAAAATTTGGTTCTTCGATGTTTCGAAACAAGTGGTTGGGAGTGTGTTGGTACATATCGTAAACTTGTTGATGAGCATGTTATCAAGTGGACAATTCAGTATTAAACTAGATGCGAGTAGTGTTTCGACAAGAATGGCTGATGATGCTGGACAGTATACGCCAAATCCTTGCAGTTTTTATCTGCTGAATTTGGCTATTGATGTAAGTATATTTGCCCATGGTCTACTAATATATACTAAACTCTTGATTCTAGACAACAATTGGTATTCCCATACTCATATTCCTCCTTCGAATACTTACCGCACTCTTTCATATGACACCATTTGGTAATCCCCCCGAATCGATCGAATCAGGCAATTATGGCCATCCACCAAAAGCATTCTGGTGGTTCAAACAATCTATTATTTATTTCATCGGTTTGATGGGTATGAAAATATGCGTGCTCATCATCTTCCTTGTCCTGCCTTGGATCTCCCGAATCGGAGACTGGGCGTTGAGATGGACGGAAGGTGATACGGCATTACAAGTCATATTCGTCATGTTGATCTTCCCGGTCATTATGAATGCAACTCAATATTACATCATCGATTCATTCATCAAAAATCAAAAGCCTGATCATGAGCTCATACCCGGCGAGGACAGTGATAGTGATATGGAAGGAAGAGAAGAACGTTATGCCGACCCAAGCGAAAGCATTGATCAGATCGATTCTGTGGAGGAGGGAGATGATGAAGTTTTGGCAAAAGTCCATACAGAGATCAGACCAGAAACACCAAGAAATAAACGAATGGGTTTAAGGTCAGGAAATAAAGACTATGACCCATTATACGATGGAGAGAGTAGTCCAACGGTAGTGGGAAGCACGAGTTCAAGACCAGAGGATGACAGTGATGACACTACAAAGAAATAGATATTTCCCCGATTTTGGGTTGAAGGAAGTGAATCCATTTGTTAATACAAGGGTTTGGTATATGACTTTTGAGTACATAACTTGAGTAGAGTACATTCATGCAAGGTGTTTGGGCACATGGGATTTTTGTCGTCGGTCACACATAGACGCACTTTACATTGGTTGAGAGGTTCTGGTATGGATGGATGGATGGATTGGCGTTTTTGATGGTATGGCATACTTGAAATGGCGCATTGGATTGGGTGGGGTTCTAAGTGTGAAGATGTAAATGAGGAAAATTATCCACTTTGACAGGAGTTAAATATTATTGTTGTGATATCTTACTTTTATTTTTATGGTTGTGATTTTGAATTGCTTCGATGTGATTTATTTATCTTTAGCAAGTGCTATAGAACGGGCATTAGTAATGATCTGCTATTTTTTGAGTCGCTGATATAAGGATTATTTCATGAAGTATAGTAGATACACAGAAACCCTACAAATTTGGTATTTTTGTAAAATCAACCAATCATCTTTATATCTCATATTTGCACACAAAGGTATTAGTGCAATAGGTACCGATACTTGGCATATCTAATGAATGGTTGTGGAGGGGGGTGGAGAAATGAGCGGGGTGGGAATTTCTCAATACCTCAATATCATTACTTTGTGGGGAGTATTTTGAGGGAAATATTTTGTGGGAAATAATTTGGGGGAGATAGTGGCTGAGTTGGGGTTGGGTATGTTGGTCGGCGGTTATGAGTTTTGGGGCTCTGCAGTTCCTGGCGTTTATGCGGCGGTAGAAGGGGAGGGGGATTGTTTATTTATGTAGCTTTTATCTTCTTTTTTCTGCGCTTTTTCTCTTCTTTTTTTTTTGGATTGATTGATTGATTGATTTTGAGTTTGATGTTTGGGGCTGTTTTTGAGATTGATTGAGATTTAGAGAAAGATATTGGTTTGTTTTTTGTTTTTTGGAGGGGAAAGGTGTTTTTAGAGGAAAGAGGATTTTAGTTGAGGAAGGAAGGGAAAAAGAAAGGGAAAAGGAGAAATGGCTTCAATCCAGCTTCCGCAATTACCGATCCCGTGTCATCAATCGGCGAGATTGAATGGATTGAATTTGAAGTTTGAGGGTGCTGGAGGTGGAGGTGGCGAGGGGAGAGTGTGTGAGCAACCTGTTAGTTTATTTCTCTCTATTTTTATTTTTTTATCTTAATCTCTGTTTCTCCTTCAAAAGAGTGAAACTAACAGAACTCAGCGTCTCATCTCTTCACCAATGAATATGCAATTTCTTCCCACTCAATCTCATTCTGCTATTAATCATAGTTCAGACGGAGAGATGGGAAAGGAAGTGAGTGGAAGGAAAGGGGAAGGGCCGGGGGAAGAGGAAGAGGGAGAGGAAGATAGAGAAATACGAATGCGAGGCGGAGGAACATTTTGTGATTTATGTGTGGGGATTTGTGCGGGATTGTGCGTTTTTGAGTTTTTGAATTGTTGTTGTTGTTGTTTGTGAGGGTGAGAGATGAGAAGTGAGAGATGAGAAGGAATCTTCTGATGCGAGAGCAGGAAGTTTTAGATGGTGGATGGACGGTTGAGATGGAGTTTCTTGGTGGCGGGGGGGGGGGGGGGGGGGGGGGGGGGGGGGGGGGGGAGGGGGAAGAGATCTAGAGATAATGGAGAATTGAGGGATAAGGGCGAAAATTGTGGAAGAATACCATGGTGAATGTAGGATATGAATGGAAGAGGAGAAAGAGGAATTAGTGGAAGTGCAGGAAAAACTGTAGGATGAAGGGGGAATGCTTAACTGGCGATGCTTAACGAGTATTTAAGGTTTCGGCTACGGAGTTTGGCGAGAGAACTTTAGAGTGATGAAGTTCTAAAACTTGAGATTGGGGCAAAGCCTAGTGCTTCTCGGGTTTCCTGGGTTTAGTTGGGTTTCTCGGGGATTTTTCATTTCATTGAGGATATTTGAATTTTGAAGAGGAATATAACGGGACAAATCTCATTCCTTGGCTAGGATACCATCTTTACGATCTATTCAGTCTTGGTTTCAATATCGGTTTAGAGAGCACCCAATAGATGATCATTCGCTAATCATAATATACATCCTAAAATCTCCAGATGATAATTCACTAGGTTTTGAGAAGTTTTGTTGCATGTCTGATGTGTATTGCTTTTCGCTAGTTTGCCGAGCTAGTTATTAGCAATTAGCTGCTGGTAAGAAGCTAGCAGCTATCAATGATCTAGTGTCTATATAAATAATATCAATTAGATATACAATAAATGAATTGCGAGTGAAAATATAAATTATTCACTTCATTTTTTATACTGTAATCACTGCATAAATCCCAATAATTTCAGATGAAAATTCACTAAGCTTTAGGAGGTTTTTGTGGATGTCTGATGTTTTATGAATATTGCTTTTTCGTTGACTGCTAGTATTCTTGGTGGTGATTATGTCAAATTGTCGAATCGGGGGGGGTAGTATTTTGTTGATGACTATTTCTATTATATTAGATATATGATGGAGAGATGGAAATTCGGCCACTACTTCTTCATTTGAAGTGGGGCGTGGAGAGAAGATGGAAAGGAGGGTAGACGGCAGAAATACAGGAGAGTGAGGAAATCTTGTTTATGAATGTCATCTAGAGAATGGAGTGGTGATCGATAAATCGATTTTCTATTATAATTCAAGTACCTAATCTATTGTCTATGTCTATCCGAACCCTCCAACCACCCAAGAAAGAAAAATGGCTAGTCCCCCATCTCATAAAATAAATCTACCCAAACGCCCTCGATTCACCAACACTCTTCTCCTTATTTACCTCCTCTCATAAAACCCCCAACCCCTCAATTCGCCAGCGTACTCTTTTCCTTAACCAACTCCTGAATATGCTTCTCAAAAATACCAATCGGATCCATACCCTCCATCTCCCTCTTAATTTCCATAACCTTTTCCTTATATTTCCCATCAGCAAACACTTTCTCCACCGCCTCTCTCAAAAGCTGCACATCAGGTCTGCCAGTCCTCAAATTGATCCCTGTACCCAACCACTCGCACCTTGCAGAAGTCTCCGGTTTCTCCTGCGTATCCCCTGCCATGATCATCGGAACCCCATTACTCAACCCATGTTGATAGGCTCCATATCCACCATTCGTCACAAGTACATCGCTATATGGAAGGATATCATCGAACGGGACGAAATCCTCCACATACGCATTACTTGGGATTTTTACCGAAGGAGGTAAAGAAGCACCTTTGATACCTAGCGCTGCAATAACGATAGTATCATCGCGGTCTGCAAATGCTTGTATAGTTGGAATAAGTAATTCCTCATACTTCAACGCCACGGTTCCTTGACTAACAAATATAATCCGCTTTTTAGATGGATTCGTAGTGACTTCTTCCCACCAACTAGGACGTGTAACAGGTGCATCTCTGTGACCTCTCGGTAGACCGCCCGAGAAAAACACTGTCTTGGGCAGATCACTTCGAGGAAATTCGGCGCTAGGAGTACAGAGTTGGATAAACCTGTCTGGAATGAGATACATCGAATCTATCTCATCAGTATCGGGGCGTCGGGCGCCCAATTTTTCGAATTCTTGGAAAAAGTTTTCATTGACTCCACGGAGTGCACCGTTTCGGGCCGCTTCATGCATAGCTTTAGTGCGTTCGCGACCTTCGGGCGAAGGATCTGGAAGTCCTCCACTTCCCATGGGTGGAACATCTTGACTTGATAGAAGCATAGATGCATGTCCAATAGCGATAACAGCCGTTGGTTTGATGCCCTCGGCACCCATCAACAGCGGCAAAAGACCATAGAAAGTAAGATCCTGAAGAACAACAATCGGTCTTCCTGGATCTTTCTCCGTCATGATCTTCAGAGCGTGTTGTGCAGATTCGAATTGTGAGGGGATGGGTTTATTAAATAAATGTTCTATATCAAAAACCATTTCTTCAATGCCCTTTAGACCTTTTCGAGCAGGCCATCTCTCTGCCCATGAGTCGGGATGAAAGTCGAAGTCCGAATAGCCTTGTAGAGGAACAAATGTGGCGCCGAGTTTCGAAATCCCGGGTCCATATTTTGTGCCGGTGACGAATGTTACTTCGTAGCCGCGTTCCATGAGGCTTTTGGCTATGATTTTGCACGGGCCCAGATGCCCGGCTATGGGAGTGCTGCATATCAGTAGGAGGGGTTTGGTGAGTTCTGTCATGTTTAGGAGGAGGAAATTGAAGGATGATGAGAAATAGACTGATGAATTGTATTGTTGGAATGTCTCCTATAAGTAAAGCAAAGGAAGTGGAATGGAGAGAGTAGACAATGCCTGACGAGTAAAGCTACAATCCGCACTGAGAAACTATCAAGCTATATAAAGCACCTCTGTATGGAGTATATCTTTTTACACCAAGTCCGTACGAATCTTGCGTTGCCCATTATAAGCATGTGGTTGATAAGTTATTAATCGTAGGCCCACAAGCCTACTGAAGGTTAAAGGTGTGTAGTAGAGGGAGTGGGTCAAGAGGGGGGCCTGTGGGCCTGTGGGCCTACGATTATGCCGGACAAACGCTTACTGCCGAATGCCGCCTGCTCAAACCCAAAGAGCGAAATGAAGGCCAATATCACTCACTTACAGAAGTTAAGGGGGACCTTGGGTTTCTTGATAGGACAGCTCGTGTAGATTCGTAATCTCCTTCCTTCCTGGCGTGGGAATGTGCATAGAGATTGCTGTATGGCAATTCTCCGTACGAATAGCAATGTCGTCATCGTCATCGCACTTCATATTTGCCCGTTGATTATTGCATCTTGCTTGCATGGACCCTGGGTCTGAACGTTATTTTCCCATATATGTCGGATTACTGGACTTGCTTCGTCAAAGTTATAAAGCTGTGACAAATCGAACGTTATGATGCGAAATGTGGCACGCAAGGATTATATTGCTTAACTTATTGTTGTCTGCACTTTATCTTCATCGGGTTGGGATGTTCAAACGGGCAAGTATATCAGCCCCTTTCCAATCAGATACCTGCACCGCCATTTCCAAATTAACAGCAACCCAAGAAGTTAAAACTGTGATTCTGCTTTACCACTTCTTTTTAATACCGACTATCTTACTTTAACTCCCATATTGGCAACTTAATGCACCCTACAACTCTCATATCAATGATGATGAATGTATAAATGTTTTCAATAGTCAAAATTGTCTCATCGGCTATCCTTTGAGAGCAGTCTCGTGCCGTGGCAAACATGCAGGATATCCTGCTGTGTCCTTTGGACTTTCACGGTTCCCGCCGGACTCTCTATGCTGGGTCATCGCCCTCATATATGTATGAACAAGCCAGCAATTTTCCCAACACCACTCGGTGATCATGTCGTCAAGGCGCATCGGCACACTAGTAATTTTTTGCAGTGCTCGAAAGACGATGAACCCAGAGTCTTGAAGTACAGTGAATCGGGAATGAGACTGCCAGGTAAACTTCATGGCCAAAATTGATCATCTGCAAACCATTATGCATTTCAAAGAAAGAGATGTATCTAGATTTAGTGTCCCATCGTCAAAGGGTTCAGAGCTACGGCTTCTAGAAAGGATTTATCCATACACTGAACATTCTAGTGAGAATGTATAGTGTAGTAGCTTGAAAATGTTTGACAACGTGAGCAGTGATTCATTATAAAATGTGACAGCGTTGCGAGAGTTTGAGAACAAGAATTTCCCTCTAGGAAGAGTTGCTATGAGACTGAGTAAAACCGATTACCTAGGCAGAGTTTTCAAAATGTGAGTTAGCGTTCAAATTTCATTCATAAGGGCAGTCTAAAGACTTGTCAATCCAAGTGTGTTAATTACCAAAAATAGAAATTATATAACTTAAGCCAATCAGCAACTCCGAATCTTCCAAACTCATTGTAAGTGTATGATTGGATGGATTATGAAGGTGGATTAACAAGTTGAAAATTTTCAAATCCACTTTGTTAAGTCGCTCCACTCGGAAATAGGAAATAATAAATAACCTTATTTTACGGTATACGATAGAGTTACCGCAGAAACAAAACTCAAAAATAAGAAATAAGAGATGCCGCAAGGGCCGTGCGCTGAGGACCTCTTATTTTATTTTACTATGGTAATCTTGAATCCGAATTTGAAAACACCATCTTCACGATATAAAAAAATTTATATAAGCGTTATAAATCATCAAAAGATTCGGACTATTTAGATGCGCCAACCTGCATATGCGACCCTTGGGGCATGTCGAGTATTCGCACATTCTATTTTCCCGAGATCTCCGTTGGAAACCTGGTTCTAGTCCACTGGAACTTGCATTCATTTGCATATGGTGAAAATCTAGGAAGGGGTTTCCTTATGACTAAGTCAACTTTTGGGCCACCCTTTCACACCAAAATCGATCATTTTGACCTATTAATAACTTTATCAATATTTGATATTATTATATGAAATTTGAAACATAAATTCTTTACATAGATATAATTATATTTTGAATGTTTCAGAATTTTATCACCTGCTTATAAAAAGTTATTAAGGATTGAATTTTCGAATTTTCAATTTATATATAATTTATATTTAAAATAAAAAAATGTTTTAAATTTTGAATAACTTTTCAATCAAAATTACTAAAAATAAAATATAAATTTTTATAATATATTTGAAGATCTTATATTCTAATTAATAATTTATAGAAAATCTTTTATTAAAAATCGTTATAAAATCGAAAATTATAAATAAAGTTTTATTTATAAATTTTAAAATTCAAAAATTAAATCATCTATTAAAAATAAAATTCAAGAATTCGATAAAAATTCATATTTTATTTTTGATAATTTTTGTTAAAAAGTTATTTAAGATTTTCGTATTTTTTAAATTTATATCTAAATTATATATAAATCGAAAATCGAAAATTCAACCTTCAATATCTTAACGAAAAAAATTGCGAAAAATCTGAAATTTTCAGAATTTACTATCATATAAGTAAGAAATCCATACTCAAAATTTCAATAAATTATATTCATAAATAAAAAAGTTAAAAATGTTGATTTTTATGATTTTTGGTATGAAAAAGTGGCCCAAAAGAGGGGTGGCCCAAAAGTAGAGTAGTTGACTTAAAAGCAAACTTTGGTGATGAACTGACATCAGGCTAGAAGATAAATGTCTCATTGGGTATAATCATTCACCCTAAATACATATCTTGCCCATTGCTGATATATCTCAACACTTTTGAGCAACGGCTTCAAGATATCCTAAACAACCACACCATGGGTCCTAAAATCTAACAGTATAGCACCGGGCATACCGTCGTACCATCATACCAAATACCACTCACATCATCATCATGTCCAAATAATACATCATAAAAAAGAGAAGCAACGAAAAAGAAAAGAACATCATATCATATCATATCCACCCGTTCAGCTCATTATCAACTTTCTCCCTCAACGCCTCATATCTACTTCCGTCCCATCTTTTCTTTTCCCAGCCTGCGTTCCTCAATTTCTCGATCCTTTCTCGAATTTCCATTCGTCTCATCTCCTCTTTATCCTCGTTATTGAGATCACCAGAGGAATTGAATAATGAAGGGGCAAATGAAGCTTGGTTGCTGCGTCGAGATTTACGTACGTTTTGTATGGTATCGATGAGATTGTTGACGTGTGTGATATGATGGGTAAGTTGTGTGGTTAATGATGAGAGGTTGGCATTATAGCTCGTGAGATGTGTTTGGAGAGAGGGGTGAATCGGGGATGGTGATTGGCATTTGGAGGAGATTATAGGTCGAGGTGTAATTGGGGGTTGATCAGCGCGGGGGATAGTTTCGATAATGCTTGATCTTTCAAGATTCTGTGCGAATATCAATGTGGGTAATGCTGGAGAGAAAGAAACTTTCTTCTTTATACGCAGTGGTGCGGGTCTATCTGCGGTAGTAGTGGTGTCTGCCGACTGTGTGGATTGTGTCGATGCAACTGATGATACGGAAAGTGTGCGTCTGCGTGTAGGAGTCTTTTCATCGTTATCATCCTCGGAAGAGCAGGATGAGAAAAAGGGCGAGAGCCCATCGGCAGTAGAAGGAAATGATGTTGATGAAAACACGGAATCTACAGAGGAACGAGCACTCGATGTAGATGACATCGAAGAGGATCGATTGCCTGGTGTCGAGTCATTGCTTTCGATGGGTATACCTGCGTGTGTGATGTATTCTTCTGTTTTCTGAAAGTATAATAGAGAATATCGGAGGAGCGAAAGCTTTTGAGGAGAGTTGTTATGAAGATTCGATGCTGTTATCTCTAAACAAGTGGCACAATAAAAGGACAAGAAAAGTGAATAAAGAGGATGAACTCGATACTGAGTATTATGTTAGTATGACAATTACATAACACTGAACTTGACATACTGGATCTGTGATGCTATCGAGAATATTTATGCATCGTGCAGTGCACTGTTTGTATTGCCGTCCTAGATACAGCTTCTTGACTTCATCCATAATGATCTTCCAATCTTCCAGAGTGTAAGGAAATATGAGTCTGCCCCAAATTGGCCTTATTGGTTTTGGCCTTTGTTTCTTGGGTGTAAGTATCGTTGATGAAGGTATTGATGTTGTAGAAGAAGTTGAGGATGTTGAATTC
The DNA here is from genome assembly GCA_014898415.1 of Stromatinia cepivora. NCBI lineage: Eukaryota > Fungi > Ascomycota > Leotiomycetes > Helotiales > Sclerotiniaceae > Stromatinia > Stromatinia cepivora. The sequence continues at coordinate 1,722,725 of RCTD01000006.1, read as the reverse complement.
CCTTCCACTGGTTGTAATTTAAGGTGTATCATCTCTCCTATACTTTTCAAAATGCTGTGCCGTATTATCCTTACTGTGACAATAGATTTATCGAAATTCTTGACTCCGTCTGTAGGGACGATATCGATTTCGGACGGAAAACCCTTGGTATCCGTGATGCAAGCTCCCGTATTATGACCCAGAAAAGTCGTTAGCCACTGGGATACTGCAGACCGGTACACTCGAGATCAACTCAAGTATCCAGTGGTAATATGAATTATGAAAGTATATAGAAAAAAGTCTAGACTGATATGATTGCCACCTTGTGTAGTTTGTTGACATTCATAGGTCGTGTAAAGAGGGTTGTTTACATCAAGAACATGAGATGGGAATTAATACATGAAACAAAAGAAAAAACACATACAAGGAAAGGAAATAGAATCATAATACAAATGAGAGGCAAAATAAGATAGAGAATGAAGTGAAAATGTCAAATTCTCATTGGTATGATACCAGAGGAGAAAAGTAATTTTTGTATCCAAGACTGTGCGGGCAACTATTATCTCAGCTTCACGACTCACAGGCTTCACTTGTTCGACCATAAGTATCATCATAATGCAATGCATATTTGAGAGGCTTTTCACAAGTGTGATAAGATGAATTCGGGGAAAAGAAAGGTTCATCCAAATATAATTTATGATGATCCTTCACATCTGAAGTCTGTGAATAAGTGAGGTGTGATTGAAAAATGCATTCCGAAACAAAAAATGCACTGATGTTTACTTGGCACCTGGCTAGCACGGACTTTGGCTGCACCATTATTATTTCTTTGTATTTGTGACTATGAAGTATAAGGCTGGTTATTGGTGGTAGATGCAGTAAGATGCTAGTTGATCCGATCTCATATACAGTTACTATCATCCCATGCTTCCGGATAGTTCGTTTATTCAATTTCCTAGCCATTTTTTCAAGCCACAAGTTCTCCGTTTATGAAATGTCAAACACCCACGTCGTTTCGAGATATCTGAATAGTCATCCCATACCTCAAGCCGTCACTGGACTAGGTAGTTAGTATTGAATCAGACCTGGAAACATCTTGGCGGGAAACATCTTCGTGGGAAACAAAAAATGGGGAAACAAGCAATGGCCATGTTAGATGGAATCATGATCTCATGAATAAATCATCAATGCATTGGGTCTCATACACTCTATGCTATTGCGTTGCAAATATGTACATGTGAATTGCTTAAAATCATTTAATTCTTCAAGAAGCAGGGACAGCTCCTATAGCTTCTTGAGATAAGGGAGTTTCTTCTGCAGGCTTCTCCGTCTCCGAGGGAGGCTCGGCACTTTCTATTGATTGTTTAGACTCTGTAGGATTCGTTGCCGGAGCCTCAGCAGTATGGTCTTCTGCAGGGATTGCCTTAGCTTTATCATCTTTAATGCCTCCTACAACTCTCAGACCATCGGCTTTTCGCGTCATGTTATCGATATCAGCCTTTCTCTTTAGTCGTTGCTTGACTTCGGAGACTAAAGCATCAAGATTAACCATAACACCGTCTTTCTCCGGGTGACCATCTCTTAGACCATTCTCCTTAATCTTAACTTTGCCTTGAGCGATTTCGTCCTCGCCTAGGATGACGCTGAAAGGTACACCATTCACCTCGGCAGCCTTAAATTGGTTTGGTAATTTTGGTTTGACTTTGTATAGGAACTCCGCCTAAGATAATTGTTAGTAAATGAGATCCTCGGGAAACAAAACATTTTACTAGCCTTGATACCAGCCTCCCAAAGAGTTGAGCAAATTGCCATTCGTTCTTTCAGGAGCCCTGTAAAACCCTTCCCTCCAAATGCCATGACGAAGCAATCTACATCATTGTTGCGCACTTGTTCTGTTGTCTGCTCCTCCTCCATTCTAGCCTTCGTGATTGAGAAAATTCGATCGACACCGAATGAAATACCAACGCAAGGAATTTGCTTTCCCTTCCCAGCAAACATGCCGACAAGATTATCATAGCGTCCACCAGCTGCGACACTTCCGACACCCACACTAGGATCTGATGAGCGATCCTCATCGGCATCAGCGACTTTCTTGGGCTTCTTGGAGGATTTTGGAGGGGCAGCAGGAGCGGCTGATGTGCTCACAAGAGGTGCAGACCCTTCCGTTACGACTTCGTAGATGATTCCTGTGTAGTAATCGAGACCTCGTGCTAAACTCAAATCGAACGAAACATTTTCTAAGCATTTGAATGCATCGAGATAACCGAACAAAAGATCCATATCCTCCAAACCGGCCTTCATAGAAGCATTGGCCATCAGTTTCTCGTCGGCCTGTAATTTTCTGAGGAGGTCTTTCTGGCCTTTTTGTACGACGTATTCTCCAATCTTGTCCGCAACATCTTCTGCCAAACCCTTTTCTTCTGTCATCTCCTTGCGCACATCTTCCCATGGGAGTTTATCCAGTTTATCAACCGCAGAGGAGATTGTGCGAATTTTGTCCTCTGGAACTCCACAAACTTCGAAGATTCCGTCTAATATTTTTCTGTGGTTGAGTTTGATAGTATATCGTCCCTTCCAGCCAAGACCTTCAAATACTTCTGTTGCAACCCTGATAACTTCTGCATCGGGTAACATAGGATCATAGACACCTGCAATATCGAAATCGCATTGATAGAATTCTCTCATGCGACCTTTGGTCATTGCTGGTTGATCCCGTCTATAGACTTTTGCAATGTGATATCTCTTGATGCTTTGTACACTTCCATTCATGGCCAACCATCTTGCAAATGGTACTGTTAGATCATATCTGAGTGAGCAAATCTCCCCACCTTGGTCTGCCAGGTCGTAAATGAGTTTGCTGTCTTCGCCATATTTTCCTGCAAGAATATCCTTCAACTCGAAGACCGGGGTATCAATAGTGACTGCTCCATGGCGCTTGAAGGCTTCAGTGATAGTGGAAAAGATTTTGTCCCGAATGACCATATCCTTTCCTTGCCCTATTGAAGTATAAGTATCATGTCACATGTTTGTTGATAGTCATAAATAGAAATTGGAATTATGTATAGCAATTTGACGGAGGTATGTGGAGTTCCCTACAATCTTTCGTCCCCTTTGGAGTCTTCAACTCAAACTTTGGTCCTTTGGCCATGTTTAATTCTTCGTAGTATTGTTTTCTTTCTGCTTTTGTGAGAGCGGGGGTCGCAGGAGCCCAAGCCGAACGTGTGTTAGGAATGAGTAAAAGTTGTGGAAATTGTAGAAGTCGTGAAAGTCGTGACGATCTCGCAGATCTAAGTAATTGAGCTTGAAAGACCTTCATTCACTTTCTCATATCGATATGGAGTTTTAATAAGGTTGGGGCTTTCAATATCCTCGATTCTGAGTCATTGGGTAGGCTCGATTTTTTTGTTTATGCACAATCGCGAGGCTGAGTACTTGTTATGGCACAGAAAACTCGCTTGCCTTTGAGGTGCGGGGAGTTTTCCTTCATTTGATCGGTGAAATCTTCAAAAAAAGATCCGATGAGCTCGGAACTAAATCAAAGTGAAGTACTGGAACCTTAAGAAATCCACAGCTTGTCCTGGCATCTTTCCCCTCATCCTTTTCCATCAAATTTGTGATCATCATTCAGCCCGCATGTAGAGCTCAGCATGGCTCCTCATGCTGGGTTTGATACAGATCAGATCAAAGACAAAGCGAGAAAGGATTTGCTATACTTATTAGAGGGTGTAAGTAAGGCCTCACCGTCCCCCAAGCTGCTCCAGGCCACAGCTGACACGTTACTCCTCGCAGGTTCGCGGAAAGAAGAATCTGGTACTTGATAAGAGTTTGGCTGGTCCACTCGGCATAATCGTCAAGTTTTCCACTCTTCAAGATTATGGCGTCGATAAGGTTTTCTTTTTAGAGAATGGTAATGCAGATGTTAGCCAGCAGAATGTTGTGTTCATTGCTAGGGGAGAGAGTGCGAAGCATGCTCAGTCGATAGCCGGTAAGTGCTTGTCCATTTGGGCGACTTTCCTCATTTCCTCATATCTTTAATGGGATCTCAAAAGTAGACCTTATAGAAGTATTTCCCCCACTCTATTCGGTCAGTCTTGATCCCTACATGAATAATTTCTAAATATTTAGACAACACGATCATAAGCGTATTCTCGATTTCACCTTGTGTTTAATGCTATCAGAACGTGCTGACAGCCCCAGATCATATCAAGCGCATGCAGCGAGAGAGCCAGACGGGACATGAGTTTTCCATATTTTGGGTTCCACGGAGAACATTGGTATCAGAAAAGATTCTTGAAGAAGCCGGAGTATTGGGTGATACCAGCATTGCCGAATTTCCTCTCTACTTTCTTCCACTCGAAAAAGACCTCTTGTCATTAGAATTGGACGAATCATTCGAAGATTTGTATTTACGAAAAGATCCAACACCGACATTTCTCCTCGCACGTGCTTTGATGCTCATACAACAAAAACATGGCCTGTTCCCCCGAATGACTGGGCAGGGTGATAATGCGAAAAGACTTTCAGATCTCCTCTTACGAATGCGACAAGAACTGATCGCGGGCGAAGATACAAATGAAAGCAACAAGCTTGGGCTCTCTCCAAGTAACACGATCGAAAGCCTCATTATTATCGATCGCGAAATTGATTACGCGACCCCTTTACTGACGCAACTGACATATGAAGGGTTAATTGACGAAGCGGTAGGCATTCAACATAATCAAGCTGATGTGGACTCATCTATTGTGGGGTCAGCTCCTCAAGCTGCTCAAGGGTCCTCGAAAACAGTCGGAGCAGCACCCGTCCAGACCAAAAAGCGAAAAATAATACTAGATTCGTCCGATAAACTTTACACTCAATTGAGGGATACCAATTTTGCCATCGTTGGACCGCTATTGAATAAGGTCGCACGACGTCTTAAGGATGATTATGAAAGTAGACATGGAACAAAAAGTACTGCAGAATTGCGAGATTTCGTGAACAAGCTTCCAGGTTACCAGGCCGAACAACAAAGTCTGAAAATACATACTGGCTTAGCAGAAGAGATAATGAAACACACTCGTACAGAACAATTCAGCCGCTTGCTAGAAGTTCAACAGAATTTAGTTGCAGGTGCCGATCCTTCTTCGCAGCACGACGCCATCGAAGAGCTCATTGCTCGAGATGCCCCCCTTCCAGAAGTTCTGCGACTTTTGTGCCTGGAATCATGCATCTCTGGCGGTATCAAACCCCGGGATTTAGATACATTCAAGAAAATGATTCTACAAGCGTATGGTTACCAGCATTTGCTTACCTTGGATGCTCTGGAGAAATTACAGTTACTTCTTTCAAGAACATCTCCAATGGTATCAATGATCCCTATGACTGGGGGTGGAACTCAAACTGGCACCAATACCGACTATATTTATCTGCGAAAACAACTTCGCCTAATTGTTGATGAAGTCAACGAGCACGATCCAAATGACATCGCTTATGTCTACAGTGGCTACGCGCCGCTCTCAATACGCCTTATTCAATGCATATTACAAAAGCAATATCTAACGTCGATGACCAGAGGAGGAAATGCGAATAATACTGCAAGTGTCGCTACTGGTGGAGCCTCTCAAGGTTGGCGAGGATTTGATGAACTATTGAAGCATGTGCGAGGCCAGACTTTTGATGAGGTACAAGCAGGGGAAGATAAAGCTGTTAAAGCAAGAGCTCTTCTCGTGGGTAGTGGTGAGAAGAAGACTGTTTTCGTTGTATTCTTAGGTGGAGTAACATTTGCGGAAATTGCAGCGTTGAGGTTTATCGCGAAGCAAGAAGAGAGTATGCATTTCGTTATTATTCTTTAAACATTTCAGCATTGACTAACAAACATACAGCACGGAAGCAGATCATTATATGCACAACCTCAATCATAAGTGGAAATCGAATGATGGATGTAGCCATAGAGAAGGACTCGTTAGGCAGGAGTAGTGTGCCAGACGTAACATCATGAAGAACAATGAGAATTATCATGAACAAAAGATAAAAGGGGCAGAGGGCCTACTTCAATAATAGTAATCTTAAATAAAAATATTTTGCCAACAATGAAACTATGTGCAACACATCATCTTGACCTTCCTCTTCTAGATGTCTGGAATGCACTGCTACAATAAGTTCGGAGGTATTGCAATTTTAGGGTTCCTTGTCAACTTCGTTCTAACACCACACGTGATCACTATCCGCATCTTTTGCCCAGCCGAGATCCCATAAGACATGATATATTCATATCGTACGACACAACGATCAACGGATTCCCTCGAGTCCTAAAAACACTTTTGAAAGTTTCGCTTGCGAATACAGATGATATACGGACAATTCCATATCTGAGACTCGGTGCGGTGTGCGACATCCATCGCAATATGTTCAATGACAGAGGTGAGACTAATCCACGTGTAAGACGTATATCTCTATATGTTAGTTATATGAAGGTCCTGACGTTATCAAAGCAGAAATTTGAGTGCACATTTTATCGAATTGGACAATAATAAGGGGTTAATTCGGCTCATGGCTTGAGGCCTGTCAATGGGCACTTCGTCGTCTCGCAATTCTGAGCCCTGCCAACACACTTTTATATCGAAGCATTCCAGAGAAGTCACAGGGTTTAGACCTCCCGACATGGCAACCACGATGGATGCCCAGATAAGTCAACAAGATGACTTAGGTCATGATACATTGATGGGATTTCAAGAATTAGATTCCCACCTTGCTATATTTGAGTCTACGGAGAACGCAAGAGATTCATCAACCCCTGGTACTGTTTCTACTCCTGGCTTCGACCCAACAATCGACACCATTGAATCACAACCAGCTTTTGAAACTTTTGAGCATACTATTATCGTTGACACCTCTACTGATCATTTTCAATCTGATATCAAATCCCGTGCAAGGGTCATCAAGGATCCCAAACCTAGTACGAACGTCAATAAAAAGTATGTATTAATCGACCATCCCCTTTGGGCTTGTGGGGTTCCGAATGGGCCGTCAATGTTTTTATTGACATTTTTTTTTATAGAGCTGCAGGTCAATCCAAATACACCTCGGATGGCAACATAATCCTGAAGCCCGAAAGCGCCCGAGACTCTTTAGCCTCTTCAATGACTACAGATCACGACGACGGTACCTCATCACTGTCCTCACTGTCAAGCCACCCTAATTCTCCAGCATATGTCGATAAACATTTCGGAGAGGTTACAAAGACATCATCCTTGGATGAAAATAGACAGAAATATAATGTACGTCCGAAAGAGTCGATACCTACGGATATTCACCCAGCGGAATATGCCAGACAGTGCATCGCAGCAGCAGAATCATCACGGCTCAGTCCATACACTTTGCATCCAGAGGAGTATCATATGTTACGTAGGCATATAAGCCATCAACAGGTCACGACGTATCTCAATATCAGAAATGGAATCCTCCGGCTTTGGACCCGCAATCCCTCGATACATGTAATGAGAGATGAAGCTATTGGATGTGCAAGAGATGTCCGTTGGTTTGAAGCTGCTCGAATATGCCACGAATGGTTGGCTCGGCGCGGTTATATCAACTACGGTTGTCTCGAAAACCCGGAGTCCAAAATAGATAAAAGCGAGATGCGAAGTACCGGACGAAACAGGCGAACTATTGCCGTCATTGGAGCTGGTATGTCTGGCTTAGGTTGTGCTAGACAATTAGAAAGCCTCTTTGCCCAGTTCGAAGATCGTTTTCATGAAATCGGGGAGGATTTACCCCATGTAGTCATAATTGAGGGTAGAGATCGAGTTGGTGGGAGAGTATATTCTCGGCAATACGAATCGCGACCAGAATATCCAACCCTAATTCCCGGCAGTCGATATACTGCAGAAATGGGTGGCATGATTATTACAGGTTTTGATCGCGGCAATCCGCTAAACATCATTGTAAGAGGACAACTGGCACTGCCTTATCATCCATTGAAGCCAGATACTACGATCTATGATGATGGTCGCCCGGTTGACCTCGAACGCGATCAGCATGCCGAGAAGCTTTTCAATTATATTCTCGACCGTGTTGGCGAGTACAAATTCAAGATTCCACCACCACCTCTCATCGATGGTGATAGAGACCATCTAGATGCAGGACGCGATGGTAATGGGGATGGATCGAGAACAATTAGCGACGTTGAGAATAGGGCCAGTGTTGCCACGCAGTCTGTTGCAAGTGAGAAATTATCTGCTCCCGAACAAATGGTGCCAGTGGCATCGGACAGGCTCACTGGCAGAGCCCATTTGGAGCCCGGAATTCCAGCTGTGCATACTGCTGCTTACAAAGCCCGCGAGATTGGATGGAAGCTTAGAGATGGTGTTGGCATCGAATTTGATCTGGACCTTGAACGACCGACGAGCAAAGAGAATGCTACGCTTGGATCGGTATTTGATGATGCTATTCGACAATACATGAGAATGATTGATTTCACTCCGCTTGATCTCAGGCTCATTAATTGGCACGTCGCGAATCTCGAGTACAGTAATGCGATTACCTGCAATAAGTTGAGTTTGGGAGGTTGGGATCTCGATGCTGGTAATGAATGGGAAGGCAAGCACACAATGGTCACAGGAGGTTACCAACAAGTTCCTCGAGGTCTATTAAATTTCCCACGGCTACTGGATGTGAAAAAGAAATGTGCAGTGAAACGTATTGTCTACAATCCTAATCATACCATTGCCTCATCTAGGATTGACTGTGAGAATGGCGAGTCAATCGAGGCAAATTACATCGTTTCCACTATTCCGCTGGGTGTTTTGAAGCAAAACAAGATTGAATTTGAACCAGAGCTACCTTCATGGAAGACTGGAGCAATTCAGCGGATTGGTTACGGGATCCTCAACAAAATTATCCTGGTCTACAAAGAGCCTTTCTGGGATCAAGGTCGAGATATCTTTGGAACTCTTCGTAATCCACCCAACAAACTCAGTCTGGATCAAGGAGAATATTTCACACATAGGGGAAGATTTTTCCAGTGGTTTAACTGCACGAAAACATCCGGCATGCCAACTTTACTGGCTCTCATGGCGGGCGATGCAGCGTTCTACACGGAGAAGACCTCAAACGAAGAATTGATATATGAGGCTACATCCGTTCTAAGAGGCGTTTTCGGTGATGACATTCCTATGCCTGTGGAGTCGATTGTTACTCGTTGGGGTCAAGATCAATTCTCTCGTGGAAGTTACTCTTACACTGGGCCAAATTTCCAAAGTGATGATTACGGAGTCATGGCAAAGCCTATTGGCAACCTCTTCTTTGGTGGAGAGCACACTTGTGGTACACATCCAGCCACCGTTCATGGAGCTTACATTTCGGGTCTTAGGGTAGCCTCGGAGGTATTAGAATCTATCATCGGACCAATAGAAATTCCGGACAATCTCATTCCACCCAAGGAATCGGCATCAAAGAGAAAGGCTGAGACCATTGAAGTTCCTAAGGATCCAAAACAGGCGCGTCTTGAGGCATATGAGATCGAGATATGGAATGCGATATACGCAAAGCTCGGCGATCGACCTTGGAAGCCTGCAAAGAACCACTCCAATTCCTATCAAATGTACAGTAAGGATACATGGGAGGAAGCTAAAAGAAAATGTGAGGAAGGTCGAAGGCCAGGGAAAGGTAAACCAATTACCAACGAAGTTAAGAAAATGATCACAAAAATGTGGAGTGAAGCTCCAGAGGATGTAAAGAAACCTTATATTGACAGGGCTTTCGAACGAAAACGAATCTATCAAGAAGCTGTTGCGGATTATAATGTGAAATCGGCGAAATGGGATAAAGACGCTTGGGATTTCCGAGTACAATACGAAAAGGATCACCCAAGTCTACCGGGTCCAGACGAAGACATAGGTAGTCCTTGGAGACGTGATAGAAGAGCTAAGAGGAACGCGAGTGGTTATGCTGAAGATTCTGGTTCGGAACTGGATTTGTAAGATGGATTCCTGGTTTTGCATTGCATTCGCATTGTACAATAAGTAGGGGTGATGATTCATTACAATGGAGTTATTACATTGGCTCGGAGCACTTTCAAAGGGGTGGATGGCCGACCTCTGGCGTATGGATGGAGGGAACTTGATCCAAACTTGAGGATGGTGAATGAATTGGTTGCATATAGCTGGTTTTCTTTTCTTGAGTCTTGTTGAGCTCAATGTTGTATTTACGCCAGAAATAGCATATAAATAATTATACAACTCAAAACACAATAATGTTCATAATTACCTTAGTGAATTCGTATCATGTTTTCCCTGAATTTTCCCAGTAAGCTTTCAATAACGTGGAAGTTGATAAGAACCCCTCGTTGTCGCTCAGACCCCGGCTGCTCGCTAAAACATATCTCGAACGTCAACCCCTCCATCTTCAACTTTGACAACACAAGCTCCATAGTTCATACAACCACCTTTCAAAATGGCAGAAGTTGATCAATTTGATAGCGCGCTGTAAGCTTTAATATCTTTCCTATCACCAAAAAACGTATATCTGCGAATAAAAACTCATATACGATAACTCACTGACTGATTAACCTCCACAGGGATCTTCTCCGCCGTCTCAACCCCAAACACACCACCACCCACCTAAACTCCCTCATTGATCTCGTCCCCTCCTTAACAGAAGATCTCCTCAGCTCCGTCGACCAACCTCTTACAATTTCTCGCTGCCGCAAAACCGGTCGCGATTACCTTCTCTGCGATTATAACCGTGATGGCGATAGCTATCGTTCGCCATGGAGTGGTGAATTTGAGACACCTGTAGGTGGTACGACACCCGGTGGTATTGATGATCAGGGAAATAATGATGGGGCGGGTGAAGGTGCTGTGCCTAGTGAGAGAGTTAGGAAGATGGAAATTAGAGCGAATGAGGCTTTTGATGTTTATAGGGAGTTGTATTATGAGGGAGGTGTTAGTAGTGTTTATTTTTGGAACTTGGATGATGGGTTTGCGGGAGTGGTTCTTTTGAAGAAAGGTGAGGATTATTTCTTTAATTCTTTTTTGATGGGGTTTATTTGGCATATTGAGAGATGGACAATTATGATGGAAGCTAATTTGCATTAATAGTCGCACCTACATCATCCAGCTCCGCGGGTTCTTGGGACAGCATCCACGTATTCGAGGCTGTTGATCGTGCCCGCACCGCTCATTACAAACTCACATCTACTGTAATCCTCTCACTCTCCACCAACGGAAACGAACTCGGCGAAATGGATCTCAGCGGAAATATGACACGACAAATCGAGGCGGATTTACCAATTCTAGATGATGCGGAACATATAGCTAATATTGGAAGATTGGTTGAGGATATGGAGTTGAAGATGAGAAATTTGTTACAGGAGGTTTATTTTGGGAAGGCAAAGGATGTGGTTGGGGATTTGAGGAGTTTGGGGAGTTTGAGTGAGGGGGCTAAGGAGAGGAAGGTTAGGGGGGAGATGTTGGATGCTATGAAGAGGTAGATAGATAGTAGAGTGAAAGCGTGGTATGTGATGGGGAAAGTTTAGATAGATGTGATGGGATATGTGTTATGTTTGCATGAGATATGAAAATAAAGGAGCATTGATTGTTTACCATTGAAAACCGTTTATTCGAAATCATTCAACCATTTATTATATACCCTTCATTCTGCTCTGTTTTTCCTCTATTATATATGTGTGTACCTATACACCTAGTATTCCTCTCTTACATTTCACATTTACAAAATTACACAAGAGTCGACATCAAATATATACCCATCCATTCAAAAGCCCTCTTCTTCTAATCTCTCCCCTCAATCCCACAATGCCTCAATTCACCATTTCACACCTCACAATTCATCTTCATCCCTATCCCCACTATTTTCCCCGAAACCCACTACGGAGGTTGATGGGGGAAGTATTGTAAAACACGCCAAAAAATGATCATGCTTGTTCTACAAATAGGGGTCTTAATCAATTATATCGTTATATTAATTGAAAATTTATATAATAAAAATGAATTGGTTAAAGTATTATAAAATTTTGTTTTTTTAATAAAAATCATTTAGATTTTTCAAAATCTCTAATTTTTTATTCAAAAATCTATTTACAAGTTTCGAAATTTTTAAAATCATAAGATTATTGATCGAAATCTTAAATTTTGGAGGGGGGACAATTCAATATCTATTTGGTAATATATAAATCAAAAATGTCTTACATTACTTATCCTTTCAACCTCTGTACACACTCTAGATGCAACAAATATATCCCCCAAACCCCACAACCTACCAATCAAAAACCCTCGGGCTTCTGGCGCAATGGCAACGCGTTTGACTTCGACTTCTATACGAAAATTATAGCTGATTCCGGCCATCAAAAGATTGCAGGTTCGAGTCCTGCGGGGCTCATTTACTTTTTGTTTGTGATTTTTTGCATTAGTTTTGGGGTATTCTTGTTGTTTTTGTGAGGGAGGAGAGTTGGCTTTTATTGGTGGGGTGGAGGATTTGGAGTGGGCTAAATGTGGGGTTGTGGATGGATGGATGATGTGTGTTGATGGTGAGTTGTTACGGTTTGTATTGTAATTATTGAGCTTTTTTTGATGGTATATTGATGGATGAATTGAGAGGTGAGATGTAAATAAACGAGAAAAATCATTCTTTTGATCATTTGGGAAAAAAATGTAAAAAATGAACTTATCAAAAAGTAAATTTCTTTAGGTAAAGTAGGTAGTTCACCGGGAGCTCACCGGAAAGAAATCTATTCCCGGTGAGCTATTTTACCCTATATTTTGAAGTGGAAACTTCCCGCTCTACGATATTTTGGTATATTAGATATTCATACCCTCAAATCTTTCGAAAAATTCCATGAGTAAGATAAATAAAGAATATCTTTCTTTTGATTTGTTAATAGAATTATGAAAAGGATATCGATTTTAATGGTACCGGTTAGCTACTTCCGGTGAGGTGAGTATTGGTTGATTGGTAGAAAGATCATAAGTTTGGATGATTTTTATGTACTCATCTCAACTCATGGATTTGGTGATGTTCTCGGAGGAGTGTGGGAGGCTATCTAGATAGGTGATTTGTGTCTGTGTTTGATATGTATATACGTATCTAGTATAGATAGGTATCTGTAGATTCTTTTCGCATTCGAGTAAATCGAGTGGATGTTTTTGATATAGATGAGAAGGGATTGGAATAAATGAAATGATGTAAAGGTGTAAAGGTGTGGGAATATATTTATATATATATGAGTTGATTTGGTCTAGATTTTATATTCACTATTTGATATTATAAACAGATGCCTATCTAGGTATTATTCTGTAATAAATTATTTGATTTGGTAAATTCATTTAATAATGATATCTATCTAGTTGTTGATGAATAATCATTAAAAAAGACCTACATCTATATCTTTTCCATTGCGCCACCAAAGTCCCAAAGCCCAAATTACATAGAGATAGCTCATAGGAGTAAAATAATCTAAATGCCATTCATCCATTAATTAACAGATAGATCAAAAACTTTCATATCTACATCGAACTCACATCATTACTCGCCCTACATTACCACTATACATTTCTCCCGATATAAACCTACAAGCATATAACAAGATTACAAAACTGCAACGATCCAAATCTACACCAGTTCAAAACTTCCATACACATATATATATCTCCCATCACATCACCTCAAAAAACATCCCATCACATCACATCACATCAAACACACCATCACAAAAACTAAATATCCCTCTCACCCTCCTACTCAATCCTCCACCATACCAAGACCCAAAACCTCATCCTCAGTTCCCATAGTCCGTAGTCCGTGATTCGTCGTAGAAACCCCTCTTTATATCGATTCGCGTTCACGCACAAGAACTTGTAAGCTCATCTAATTTCTAATTTCTAATTTCTAGTCTGTCTACTATTCATATGTAAGATCCTACCGATATCTATATCCATACGGACTTTACCAGTATGGATATTTCTGGTGTTATTGTTATATACAGGTTGTATGGGTTCAGGCTGCACAGGTTTAGATGATATATTGCAGAGATGTAATTACGAATTAGATGGATACTTATCAACCACTTATTCAGCATCAGGGTCAGCCTTAGTTCACGCTCTAACATACTATACCTCTCGTTATATCCCATCTGTGGCTTCGAGTTCGCACACAACACAAATCCTAGTCTTTCATTTGGATATCCATATGCTAAGTTGCATATGGGTTTGATATACAGATCTGTATCTTGTATATCCTAACACGGCGCAAAGTGTACAATGAATATATTGGGGGTTGTGAGTCCATGGTATTAAGGAAGAGGAGTAGGAGTGGGTAGAATTTAAGAGGAATAGAGCATGGAAATTCGTGAGCGTTGAATCTATATGCCGGAAACGCCGCGGTGTCAAGGAATGGGCGGATTTATAGTGGATGGATTGTACTTTCTCGTGTTATTAGGACGTTATCGGCCGAAGTTTTTTTGGAGAAAGAGTGTGAACCCTGTTTAGGTTCATTATTCGGTAAGAGGGAGTGGGCAAAGTGAGAAGAGGTTGTATAGGATCGAGTAGCGCGATGAAGTTACAAAGAAACCCTCATTGTTAGGAATCCAGTATTTTGACCCTTCCCCCCTTTCCGGGAAAGGTTGATCGATAGAGTGCCAACAATATCATAGCATACTGATATTAGGAAAATAGCCTTCGCGAAAGAAATCCAATCCACGAGCAATCCCTATTCCCCACTCATTCAGAATACGAATATGGGGTGATTGAAAGTCAAAGCCTTTCTATTAATGATACCCTATGAAACCCGGTCTTTCTATCAAACGTTCACACTTGTGCTAAGATTTGGAATTTTAAAGACATTCAGCCCCTCAAAATAACATCAAACCTCGTATTGCAAATTTGTTCATGCAAAAATGACAGATACAATTTCATCGCAAATGAAAGATTGATATACGTATTCCCCAAAAGAAACATTCCTCATTTGCCGTGTACATCTCCTGCAGCAAAAGAAATTCTTTCGGAAATTCTCGAATCCTTCTAGAAAGTCGGTACTTATCTGCCACGACTTTGTATGCATCATTCTCATGCATGTGACGCCGAAAAAAAGTAATTGTAACCAAAAACGCTACAAAATGAAATTCGCATTTATGCGATGGAACAGTGATATGCAGGTGTTCGGAACAATCAACACAACAAGATGGGATCGCCACCTTACAATTTCCGTTTCAAAAATTTCTATGCAGGAGATGGAAGGTCAAAGAAGGAGGGTTAAATGAAGTTGATATGACTTGCATACTACTTGTATGCAGGCGAGTGAGTTTAGAGAACTTCTCTTCTTGATTGTTCCTGCATGAACCCGATGACCCAGTGGAACAATATCCAATGAAAACAAAACCTAGCAGCCCTCTTGTCTTATGAATCTTGCCAAGTTATGGAGGCTCGATATGATGTTTGAATACTGAAAAGGTTATCGTCGGCGGCCGAAGTATTTTTGATCGCTTTGCCAAGTCTCTCAGCGTTGTGCTCGGCATTTGCGGATGCCATATATCTATCTGTATTGGCCACTTTGAACCTTGGATCTTAAGAAAAAAAAACCATTATAGTTCGCCCCTCCTGATCTATCGAATCTCACAATTGAACTTAATTGCCTATGCGTGCGCAATGATTGGGGGAATTGAGGCCTGCGCTTGTTAAATTCTGTACAGATTTAGCTTTTTCGTCATGATGTTTGCCTCGAACTATGCCCCCCTTATCTGTACTTGAATCTAGCGTCCTAGCCACTTGCTGACCCGGTAGGTAGGCATAAGGAGATTAATGCGAAAACATTCTGCCTGTACTAGGTAGAGGGGCTTTTCATCGGAACTACTCGGTAGGGAAAAAAGATACAAACAAGGATAGGAAAATTGTCAAAGTACCGAAACTCGTTCGACATACCTAATGAAACTTCAATGCTGCCTTTAACATTTCATACTTAAAAGTCTCCATAATATAACGGAGGGAATTTTGTAAGGTGTACGTACCGTGTTATCCTTGAAGTTTGGTAAACTAATAGTGGTAGCATCCGCAGGAAGCGGCAACTAAAATTGAAATTGACAAGTAACAAGACAGGGGCCGAAGAGTAACAAGGAAGATAATCTTCTAGAAGCACCTGCAATGGAACTCTGGAAGCATCTCGGGTTGAAATCCTAGAATGTAGAACGTTGTTTACAGAATATTATCTAGTAACAAGTATCAAATATAAAATATCAAATGTAGAATATAAAACATCAAATATCAAATATCAAATATCAAATATCAAATATCAAATATCAAATATCAAATATCAAATATCAAATATCAAATATCAAATATCAAATATCAAATATCAAATATCAAATATCAAATATCAAATATCAAATATCAAATATCAAATATCAAATATCAAATATCAAATATCAAATGTAGAATATAAAACATCAAATATCAAATATCAAATATCAAATATCAAATATCAAATATCAAATATAAAATATTAAATATAAAATATTAAATATTAAATATTAAATATTAAATATCAAATATCAAATATCAAATATCAAATATCAAATATAAAATATCAAATATAAAATATTAAATATTAAATATTAAATATTAAATATTAAATATTAAATATTAAATATTAAATATTAAATATTAAATATCAAATATCAAATATCAAATATAAAACACCAAATATAAAATATCAAGCTCAAGATTCAAAATTTAAGATTC
This sequence comes from Stromatinia cepivora, assembly GCA_014898415.1. Taxonomy (NCBI): domain Eukaryota; kingdom Fungi; phylum Ascomycota; class Leotiomycetes; order Helotiales; family Sclerotiniaceae; genus Stromatinia; species Stromatinia cepivora. Next base: position 1,706,022 of record RCTD01000006.1, on the reverse strand, counting down.
AAGAATACTACTCGGAATTGGGGTCAGAACTTTCAAAGTTGCAATACGTAATGTATAGTGATTTAAAAAAAACCCCCTGAAAACATCAATCAAAATGAGATGTTTCTTTCGACCCTTTTTTAAACCATGTTGCGAAAGTGCTTTGCTTGATATATATATATGGGGATATAAATGAGGATCATCAAGTATAGCCAATTAATATTTGAGAATCCACCTTTTAACAATTTGACAACTGCAGGACCATACCGATACCTCATGACGATCTTCTTTTGTGGGAGAGAGACGTATCGTAATATGCAAGCAAGCAAATGAACGTTTGATTGTTCACCATCTCATCCATCATCGTCATATCACATCGAGGAGCTTTTGCAGCAGAACCTAGAAAGTGTCCCCAAGTAAATATTGCATGACTCCCGAGAACAAGGCTTCTTGATTCTACCTTATGCTCTCTGTTCTATTGCAGATGCAGATGCAAGTCGATCATTCATGCCACTTGATACTGACAAGAAGGAAAAGCCTCAAAAACTTTTGAACTTGCCAAAATCTGTGTGGTAACTGGCTTGCACTGCACCATAACATTTTGTGTATCTTCAATCTTCAATCTTCAATCTTCTTTCTTTTTTCATTCCTTTTCCTGTGGCGTAACATGTATGCATGCTGAGATTATATTATGTACGGCGTTAGCTAGGTACAGTTTCTTTTACACTTAGACTACACACTACTTCAAAGAATTCCTCCTTCCTGATTTGTAGATTTTCACTTGGTTTCTGCTCTGCCGCTTCGCCCGCATACATCTCCATTTCGTAGCTGACGATCCTTCAGGAAAATATGTTGTCCACAACAATCAAGGTGCCCTAGAATATATTATTATTACCTTTATTACCTTATTAACTAGACAAATTGATATTGACTGAAACATGGATAGTATCAAGGTAGCTAGGAAGAGAAGGAGAAATGAATAAGTAGAAAATGAAAATAAGAAAACACCCCCTATCATAGACATATTGTAATTAGATACTCGTGTGTTTCTTCACCCAAAAAGGCAAAAAAAGGGTCTAGGAAACCTTCATCCGGAGTTGGCAAAATGAAGATGTCAACCTTACTATTCTATTACTTGATATTAATGATTACTTTTAATGTCTACAAATCTCGTCTCCAGATTCTTGCATATAAACTACTACTCCAAAAAGAGGACCACCGAGACCACCAAGATCACCAAGACAGACCACCCAAGACCCAAGACCCAAGACCCAAGACCCAAGACCCAAGACCCAAGACAAAACCAACAAGGCAAGGGAAATATCCCCCCTCGCCGCACACATACAGGTTAGATTAAACTTTCTCAAAGCCCTACCACATACGACTTTCCAAATTAGATTTCACGAAAAAACTACTTTGAGAGTTGTTCATCTACAAGCATAGTTTAGTATTTCTTTAATTTAAGAACACGGGAAGACCATCCTCTTGGGTTTCCTCTTCTCTCAACATCTCCATATTAAATACTTTGAAGGATAACCACAGACCACAAGAAGACCATAATACCTCTTCTTCAATCTTCAACTTTCACCCACAAATCCACACCTCATCGTTTCTGCGCGACACATCTTTTCATTGTTCCAAGAACTCCCAAGAACTCCCAAGTACCAACACCAGGCGAAATATACACAAACATGGCGGAGAAGCCAGCAGTTCTGATCATCGGAGGTCTCGGATACATAGGACGATTTCTTGCATTACATATTCATAAAAACAATCTAGCATCTGAAGTACGGATTGTGGATAAAGTGCTACCACAATTGGCATGGCTGGCACCGGAATTCGCGGATGCTTGTTCGAATGATAAATTCATGCAAGCAGATGCTAGTAAAGAGCGTATGTTAATACCCCCTTTACCCTTTCATGTCGTGTCTTCATTCGTCTAATATCTTACGTACGGCTTTTCAGAATCACTGCCGAGAATATTCGATCGCGCGAATGGGAAACAATGGGATTATGTTTTCAACTGTGGAGGAGAGACAAGATATTCACAAGAAGATGAAGTCTACAAGGTGCGCTCATTGGCATTGAGTATTGCGGTGGGAAAAGAGGCTGCAAAGAGAGGTGTCAAAGCTTTCGTAGAGCTGAGTACGGGAATGGTATACAAATCTGATTCGACACCAAGTAAAGAAGGGGATAAGTTGAAGCCTTGGAGTAAAATTGCGACTTTTAAATTACAAGCTGAGGAGGAATTGGCTAAGATTGAGGGGTGAGTTTGAATTCCTTATCTGCATCTTTCGCCTGGCTGCGACGGGTACATGAAGAGGTGTTTGGAGAGACTCATATTGCCCTTAGTTCTTTCCACTAACATCCAATTTTACTTAGACTAAACCTCATCATTGTTCGTTTGGCACATGTATACGGCGAATATGCCTCACAATTCGTTCCTACCGCCCTCACCATGGCACGCATCTATCAACATCTCAACGAAGAGATGAAATGGCTTTGGACGAAGGATTTGCGCGTAAACACAGTCAACATAAATGATACCTGCAAAGCTCTTTGGGCCGTCGCCGAATGGTATGCCTCTGGGAAATCAAACTGGGATGTCACATCTATGGGCAAGATCCCTATTTTCAATGTTGTGGACAAGGGGGAAACATCTCAAGGATCTATCGCCGAACTTATCGGCCAGATTTTTGACATCAAAACTGGATTCCAAGGACAATTGATTAGCACTTTCGCAAAGTTGAATATGGATAGTGTTGTGGATGATATCAACGAAGAGGTCCTAGGTCCCTGGGCGGATCTTCTCGAGGAGGCGGGTATTACACGACCAGGCCCTCTTACACCATTCATGGAGAAGGAATTATTGAAGGATACCGATTTGAGCATGGATGGGAGCAGACTTGAGAAAGTGGTTGGGTTCAAATATGATTACCCAAAACTTACAAAAGACTTGTTGCAGGGTATGATTGATAGTTACATCAGGATAGGCTGGTGGCCTGTTGCAAAATAGACAGTCTATCTTCTCCTCATCCTCATCTCTTTCCGTCTTTTCACTCTTTCCATTCCATCTTGTTACAGGAAAAATAAGATAAAAAAGACAGGAAAGGGAATAAACACATCACATCACTGTCGAATACGAACCATATACCCGGAAAACCCCTGTTACCTACGTAGCACTCCTCTCACACAAATCCTTGAAACGAAGTAACGATGAACGAGCAACGGACGCATGCGAAAACATACCCACGAAAAGTCACAGTCACCAGATTGCTTCATACCCACTGTTCTATGCATTCTTGCTCTATTGTTTCCTGCGCCCGTTTGCCTTCTTGCATTCCTTCGCCGTCATTTTGTAGCGAATGGAAAAAGATTATTCTTCATTGATACCATCTTTGCATTTACTTGCGTGTTTTCTTCTTAGCCTTACATACTATTTCATTTCAATTCATTTCATTTTCTGACTGGGTTTTAAATTATTCTATTCCAGAAAAAAAAAGAGGGAAAAGAGAAAGATCGAACTTGTATCTGTACGTACTTATTATTCAGCCATTTATATGTATACAAAATATTCTATCGGCAGCTCATTCAGCAGGTCATCATTTCCATCCGATTACTTCGCATCCGTTTGTAACTGTTGGTATCACTTCGGTGGTACCTAATTGCATAGTACTATTATTGGTATTGTATATTATTCATTCTTGATTGCTACACTATGAAAAGAAGGTACTACTTATAATGAAGGGGAAGGGGCTAGAGATTCGCTAGTGGTACGCTTCCCTTTGAGGTTGGTCACATGACGAGGGTATCTATCTACTTTTACAATTATTTCTTTTCTCTTCTCATTTTGCTGACCTTTCTTGCTTTCTTCCTTTGCTTCCCTTGGAATGGATTATTCCTGCCTACAGTTCTTCGCAGTGACGGCTGAATGATATCATAGCATATCAAAATCGATCGGTTCACTCTGTGTTCTTCTGAATCAATTCGATTCAATGCACAATCAAGGAGAAGTCAATAGGCTAGTCCATACATCATTTCTTGCATGTCTTGTTATTGGTCTTGACGGGCATTCTATATCTTGCCTACTGTCTGCCTCTTTCCCGCTTCGGGGCTTAAAACATACCCAAAAAGCTTACGAACCCCAGGCAGTGAGGATGGAAAAGAAAGGGAAAAACCTGGTGACTTGGACTGCGAGTATAGATCATCAGGAAATAAAGTAAAGGGGGATGAGAAGAGATGGAAGTTGTGGACAAGTATATCGACTACAAAAACATGGTGAAGGAAATATCATCCATGAATAGAAATTTTTTATCAAAACTCAATTTCTAAATCTGTTATGATTTACATTTCCTCTGTTGTTGTTGAGTAGTCTATCATCTTTCCCCCCCTTTCTCTTACTCCCTTCACTATCTCTCCTCCCCTCATTCTACAGCTCAAAGTAACTCCTTTAGACAATCAGATTGTTATATTTATATACATATACATCATATAATCATAATATCATATCCGAATGATCCAGCATCAACCAAAACTCTCTCTCTTTTTTTTTATCTCTCTTTCTATATCACTATCTTTCTTCTTTCTTTTTCTCATCTATATACAAATTCTCATCTCATCCCACCCACATCTCTATCCACTATCCTCTCTAATGCTAATGCTCAACTTTAGTTTAGTTTAGATCTTAGATCTTTATAATTACCCCTCTTTGCTTCGTCTGGGGGAATGTATAAATATCCCGACAATAGATCATTTTGATATTATCATCTCTGAGTACCAGCTCATGTATCTATCATCTCGATATAAGAATCTCAATGTAGGGAAGAATCTCCTCTGAATCATTATATCATCGATATTTCATATCCCACACCACACCACACCTCACACCCTACCTCTCATCCCCCATCCCATCTCCTTTCATCCCACCCCAATAACAAACACCAACACCAACACCAACACCAACACCAACACCAAATCCAGTATTGGCATTAGCATTGGCATTAGCATTAACATCTGCATTAACATCTGCATTACCCTAAAACAACAAAAACATACCTACATACCTAATAACCTTATTTCTTTCCTCCCTCCCTCACTCACCTCCTCACTCACTTACTCACTTAGGTACTCACTCAGTCGCTTCACAATAATCTATCCATCTACCTAGATATCTAGTATATGCGTACCTCAATGAGCACTTTACCATTTTACCATTATACACATTCAACTACTTATATATATCTACATGTACCAAAATTGATTTCAATCCATCCATTTCATTTTATTTCGTTTCATTTTATTTCATCAAATGTTCCATTTCAGTTCAGTTCAGTTCAGTTCATTTGATTTAATTAATTCCCTATATTTTATTCCCTAACAACCATATCCAATTCATGCAATTCTCATTCAATTTTCATTCATTCTGATGTAAACGCCACGCCGCATCGGATCGTACCATGCCTTCCTTCTTCTCTTCTCCTGATCCAAAATCACTAACCCCAACTATCTACATATACCAAATATGATGTTGATATAGTGAATCATCCTATACAATCGAAATCCCTTTGCAATATACTTTCCCGCTAAACACCAAATTGAATCGCTAAGTAATCGCCAAATCATCACTTAAAATCATGTCATCTCTCATTTCTCTCTCTTCTTTCATTCTCCACATCATGAGGATTAATAAGTCTTTCATCCTGCCCACTCTCATGATCAATGCTCGATCCCGTACTCCCCTCACTCGCACTCTCCGCATCCTTAATCTTAAAACCCTCAATAATCTCCGCCAACCTTGCACCTTCTTTCTTACCCCTCTCCACATTAACGAAATATATCAACGGAGCGGGCAATCCAACTAGAACGGCCAGAAACCAAAACGCTGGTCTAATTTCTCCCATTCGATCTACGATTGCACCTACAATGGCCGGTCCAAATACACTGGATCCCTTGTCCGTAATGGCATATAGAGCATAAAATGCTGCTTCCGATCCAGGAGGTATGAGTTCACCAAATAGAGAGCGACAATAACTACTTAGGCCTCCGAGGACGAAACCATAAATGAAGCCGAGAGGATACATTTCCCAGGGCTGCTGGAGACCGATGACGTTCCATCTTTTGACGATGGGGAGAAATCCAAGAAGACCGTAGAGCGGGATCATTTCGAAAATACATATGCAAGCGAGAATTGTTTGATGGGGTTTTAGGTTTAGAGTGCGAGAAATGGCTGCCCATGAAAATGCACCTAGAACACCGGCCGTAGTAGTAATCACATTAATGAGACCGAGTGCTTCGGGTGCCATGCGAAGTTGTGTTTTAGCATAGAGGACTGCAGTTCCCGAGACCGTGGCGATAGCATCGGAGAGGAGGAACCAAGCTGCTAGAAAAAGAGTGATATCTTTTAATCGTCGGGCGAGTTTTACAGTGCGAAATAGTGATGACCAGGCGTAAATAATATAAGCCAACCAACTTCTTGAGCCTTTTGAATTTTCATTGCTCGTGGGTGGTAATGGTGGTCCTGGTCTAGGGCGGAGCCATAACGCGGCAGGAATTGTGAAGAGGAACCACCATAATCCTATGAAGAATAATACCAGTCGTAGGGAAAAGGTTGTGCCTTTAAGCAACCAAATAATAACAATGGATACGCATTGCAGAAAAAGTCCAGCGCTATAACCGATTCCTATACCAGTCGAAGATATTTGAGTAGATAATTGAAGCTCAATTGAAGTGGAATCTTTGGATGATGGAAACGGTTCAGCTACATCGGAAGCCTGCGAGGAGATTCTGTTATGTGGTAGGAGTGAACTTCTTTCATCACACACCGCAACTTCTGGCTCGTTTAGCGAGTGTTCCGGAGGGCTTCCATCAACGGAACTTGGACGAAACTCAGGTGAAAAATCTGGTGTGCCATATTGAGCTTTCGGATGATGTCGAACGAGGAGGGGAAGAAATGAATTTAACAGCACAAAACTTGCCCCAAAGCACGTATTTGAGATTATTGCCAAAAGAGCCCCTAGCAAGTAAACTTTCGGGACAACCGTCAAAAATAGCATAGTCGTTATAGATCCGGCGAATGCGAAAAATAACAATAATCGTTTGCGGTAATTTCCATGATCTGCGGCACAGCTGATTGAAACAACCAATATTGCCTGGAAGAGAACACTCAGGGAGAAACTATACATAGCAAAACTAGCCGTATTTATCTGTAGGCCACCAAGATAAATTACACATTGTGAATCTTTTGCACTTCCTGGATGTAAACCTGGAGGTAGATGTGTGGAGCTTGAACCGCATGGTTGTGTTGGATCTGAAAGTAAGACTCCATTCTCTCTTGCCAATTGTTCCAAAGTAATCGGGATGAATGAGCCTGAAGTATACCCGTTAGCCTAAGTAAATTACAATTTCTAACAAGCTTAAAACCTAAACTTTTGTAATGAAACTCGCATATTTGGAGGTACAATGCCGTCATTGATAAGTTTGTCTAGGACAAGGCTGACAATACTACCCCTTTAAGCCTCGATGGATAGGTCTCATCGAACGGCAAACAACTCGACCATTTTTACTCCAATAACCCAAATATAAGATCAAAGAAAATACCTCAAGACGTACCAATACCACAAATGACGAAAACCTCTGCAGCAAATCCGTATGCGTACCATCCCGACAACTCTTTCCGACTCGTCAATCGTGTATCCTCACCTGCATACTGAGCAGGAACATCTCTATGAGCAGAACCAATATCGGGACCCATACTATCGTGATCGGCAGAGCTAGATCTCTCGTCATCTGCTTCGAAAGATGAAGAGTGAGATCTGTATGATATTTTGGTACTATTTGAAGGAGCGCGTTCTGGTTCGGGGCGAAGCTGGGATTCGCTGAGGTTGCGAGGGACCATTGCGCGCTGGATAAGGTAATTTCGGGGACCAGTGAATAGCGATAGGCGTTTAGAACATCATGCTAAGCGGAGTTTTACCTATTAATAGTGAAGATGATTTTGAGCATCTTCTTTCCAGTAACTACAAATAAAAAAATAAATCAATAAAAGTTAGCAAAATAACATGAGGTATGTTATGGATGAGAGAAAGGAAAGAACAAAGACTTTTTTTTTTTTTTTTTTCCGAAAATATTTTTTTTTACATACCTGTTCTGTTGTACATATGAATACCTAAGTGATAATGGAGGTGAGAGTGAAAGGTAGGGTGGGTTTATTAGTTATTCATAGAAGATATTCGTACCCGTAGTTGTAAGTCCGTACTTTATTCAGAAACAAGCACAAGTGACGAGATAGACGCTTTAACCTGGGTGGAAATAAAACAGGGGCATTCGGCATTCAGCAGCACCACTTTTCAACATCTTTTGAGTCAAATGAGCTAAGGAGGAGGTGAGGAGGGAGAAGGGGAGGGGAAAGAAGAAAAGGAAGAGAAGAGGAAACAGAAGAAGAAGAAAGAAGAAGAAGAAGAAGAAGAAGAAGAAGAAGAAGAAGAAGAAGAAGAAGAAGAGGAAACAGAAGAAGAAGAAAGAAGAAGACCAAAAAATTGAATAGTAGGTAGATATGTATATAACTCAGATATGGATAACTACCTAAATATCATATTTGTTTGCTATGCAGGTGGGTGCAATGTTCTTATAGGATTTTACCTACCTCCTCAGACCTCATACCTATTTTCTTATTGTCATTGAACCATGATGATTGTTCTTTGTGAAGCTAGAGTCTTACAAACAACAAACAACAAAGGCAAAGAAGATTTCAAATAGCAATGTTTCAATACCTAGACCTAACCTGATATTGCTTACCCAAGGAAAAATTGTGAATCATTTCAGCCTTTTCCTTTGCCTTACCATTTTTTATGTTTCCCATACTCTACTTTTCTATCCTTTCCTTCCTTTCTTCCTTTCCTTTCCTTCTTCCTTTCCTTTCCTTCTTCCTTTCCTTTCCTTCTCTTCCAATTCATCATCATCTTTATCTTTTATCTTCTCTTTTGACCACAGTACCGGTATCAGGATACGCCAATTAGAACCGTAGAATTATATCCATTCAAGATCACATGACTAATCTGCTCCGATTTGCTAAGACTAAATTCAATTTAGCCTAGTACATCCATCTGCAATTCAATTCCAAGGAAAGCAGCCAGCCCAGTTGTGTTGATTGTTTCTTTGATTTCCATACAGTAGATTGGAGAACAGTCCATCATAGAAAATCAAAACCTTCTTTAACAACCAACCACAAATCATCCTCCAAATTATTTGTTCACGATCAGGCGCATGTTAAAATATTACCGATCTGACCTGTCTAAATTATTACAAAACTCGAGTCGTACCCCATAAAAGAGACCCAGCCATCCTTTCATGCAAGGTCGCGCTGTGCATTTTTAACCCTACAAAGAGCTTTTGACAATTGTCACCACGTCTAATAAGATATTGAAATTGAGCTTCGACTACTAGGAAAAAGGCTCTTAGGGTTTATTGCGCACATGTTCCTGAATTCTCCGAGGTAGCGCATGCGACTTTGCTCCTGGAGCCCCTCCCCAAAGGCTCGAATATCCAAATACTATATCGACAGCCAAGATAGAGTCGATAGACCGTAAGAAAGTTGAAGAGGGGGCTGCTGCGGGTGTGTCGCAAGGAGGAGGTGGTTTGGTAGGTGAGCGAGGGCGAGATACTATGCCTGGCGTCATCATGGATAGCGCGAGTAGGAATGGGTCGCATACCAACCACGACAGAGATCGACACTCCAATGGTACCAATGGTGAAGCAAAAGCTTCCGAGAAGGGACGGGACAAAAGTCAGGCACGATTTGAGCCTCAGCAGAATATGACACCGATTAGTCCAGCTGTTCCTAATGGAATAAATGGGAGTTTCACAGATGGCCCAGCGCGACAGCAGAACTCTGGGGAGGAACCAATTCCAAAGGATATTCTCGATCGTATACATGACCTTCCACCCGAAGTCGAGCATATCACATTCAACTTCCTATCCTTAACGGAGCTTTTGAACCGATTGGCACAATCAACTCATAATGAATTAAGGCGGGAGATCTCAAAATTGGCAAATATGCCAACGCCCCAGTCAGCGATCAACGGGAGCTCATCTCATATCAACAAAGAAGATGATACTTCTAATGATAATGTGAATAAGAAGGTGAGCTTGCTAGACTTTGCTCAAACTCAGCATAGTCGTTGGGTTAAGCAACTGGTTCTACTGGACTGGAGTCGAAAAGCCGATCAAGTTAGCAAAATTATTGACTTGAATGTCCATCTGATTCACAAACGAGGACTATACAATATTATTTTATCACATATTGGTGACGTAAAGAAGAAACTATGCGACATAGATTCACCGAGTCCTGATCTAAAAACTGCAGTAGAAGTTTTATCAACTGGGAAAGCCAATTGGATGCCAGACGTGAGTCTTTTGCTCAAATTCTGTAGGCGACGCTAACATATACTAGCTTAGCTATATTGCTCCACCTCCAATGACTTCCAAAGAGATACTCAAATCCTTAGAAAAATTGAATACTCTACTGTCCATTCGCCTGAACCTTCACGAGTACGATAAGCTCCCCTTGCAATTCAAAGATTATACAATAAAATCTGGTCGTGTGACGTTCAAAGTGGCCGGGGAGTTTGAAATCGACCTGACTATTGCAGATGAGGATCAGGAGTCACAATTTTGGTTCATCGACTTTCGATTTCTGTTCTCTCCCTCTCTTAGAGAATTGCCACCTCGGCACCAATTCCACATAGAGAGCAAAGTCAATGCGGCGTTGGAGAAAGATGGCCTATCTGGTTGCTATACTTACCTGCATGAGATGGTGTTAACCCATAAGATTAGCGAGTTTAGGAGACAAGCGGTTGAACTCTCTAGAAGTACTTGGATTGATGGTGTTAAGGTTGAACCACTTCATCGGGCACTATGTATCCAGTATTGGTTGGATAGATACAAGAAAAATGGACCACGAAGCTGGATAATTTTAGGAGTACACAGTGGACGGAGAAAGGATGGGTACCATGATCCTAGAACGACAAGTCGACTCTTTATAAGATGGTTTCGGGATTCAAAAGAAGTCAAAGATGTGGATATTCCATTCGATACGGTCAACATCTCGGCCGAACAACTCTTAAAGACTGTCATTGCAATGCATGTCAATCACATCTTGAGTTCAACACATAACAATTTGGCTGCTGAACCTATATTTGCGAATCGCGAGGCGTCCTTATCATTACACACATCTAAGACTGAGCCAAAGGAATCTGTACTCGGAGTGCAATTGACAGAGAAACAGCATGTATCAATTACCATAGAACCGGTCACAGGAATTTTCATATTCAGTCCAGCATCTCGGATAATTACCTCCTCACAGAATAAGCTCAATAGTCTGGACAGAGACCCTGCTATGGATGCTCATTACAATATCGAAAATCTCCGATGTCTAGCGATATCCGAAGAGCTCATAATCCTTGGGACTAGTGTTGGATGGAGGAGGGCTGACAATCCTGGAATATTACGAGAAGATCTGAAGCAGAAAATTCCCAAAGACACAAAACAAATCACTTGGTTTAGGAGACCTGGATGGCAGGAGGATTGGCTTGTTGCCGTTACATTGGGTATGAGTGGGGAGAGTTGGTGGCTATTTCAAATGTATGTATCGTCGACCGCATCAGATTCTCATGCTGACGAATGTAGATCGAAACAACCGACAGGCGTCAAAGTCATAACCTCTATCCTCATACCGATCAGAGCCGTCTCGCCAACACCCTCTTACGTATTCATGTCTACTCTTCATATTTTCGCTGGAGGGCTCATCTCGCAGTATACTAATCTCAAAGCTCTTCATGATAGACGCATCCATCATACTATTCGACAAACTGGCCTACCTTCGCCGGTTAAGCTCCCTTCAATATGGATACATATTTCTGAACTGTTCTCAGCCAGGGCGAAACCTGCGGCACAGAAAACCTGGGCGAAAGATTTCCTAAAACTTACTTTTCAGGGGCTGGAGCCGTGCCCCGCACTACCATTACCACCTCAGTCACCAGTTGATGATCCACAAAGCATTAGCCATAAGCTGGAGCAGAAGGCTGTATTAGTCACGGTCGCGCGCATGGCAGTACCCATTCCGGCTCTTTCGGTCCTAAACGAAAAGATAGATAAAGATATTGCTTTTAAGGCCCAAACAGGAGAGATTGCTTTCAGATTGCGGTCTCAAGTTGGCGAATCGATAATTCCAGCTCTGACTGAGCGTTTGTTTCAGGTTGAGCGGCTTATTTCTTGTACTGCGGTTCTCCGCAAACATGAAAAGCATATCAAATGCGACACTATTTCATTACAAGAAATCACATTTTCTTATGGGATGCCGCCAGCAGCCCAGACAGGATCGGATATGGATGCAGATAAGGCAAAAACTCGTTCATATAAAGCGGTGGTCAGTTTAGGCTTGGTTGAAGGCAAAATGAAACTTACTTTAGAGATGGGTAACCCACATATACGTGTTTTGGATGCCTTGGACAAAGTTTTGAACATTCCGAAGGGGGGTTTCGATGCAGTCACAACTCTACTTCCACAAACTCTCTATTCTTTGCGGGCTTTCGAAACCATAGAAGATGCCTGGGCCCCTCTTCATGATAAAGGTGAAGTGTTCGTATTCGTCAGAGCTTTCGAGTGGTTCAACCTTCGTTACATATTCAAGTCAAGCACTCCAAATACGCCTCCACGAAAAGTCTCATTTGAGATCAAAATGTGTCATCGAAAGCAAAAACCGTGGTGGCTTGTGCGTCGTACCGAAAAGACTGACAGGGGCGGAAAAGGGGAAGTACTACCAGATGATGGAATTGATGCCCATTTGAAATCTGTGTGGGACTCGCCGGGAGATGATGACTGGAAAGGCATGCGTACCAGTGCCGTTGGCCGTAATCGTGGTATTGAAATCTGCCTGGAGAAAGTCGATGCAGTAATGCGAGATCTTTCCCCGGAGGACCTTGTTTTGCAGCCTTCGCAACAATCTCAAGCCAGAATGCAGGCACAAGCTATAGGGTCACAAGGACAACAATCTTCACATCTTCAACAACAGAAACAGTTACAATTACCTACGCCGGCACATTCTCAGAACCATTCACAAAGTCAAGGAAGTGGCAAAGGACAACAACGCATGCCAGCTCCAAACATGAACATGAACATGAACATGAACATGAACATGAACATGAACATGAACATGAACATGAACATGAACATGAACCTGAATATAAATCAGAATATGCTGAAGAGAAAACCTTCCAGTCAAGGCATGAACCCAAGGGCGGCCAAGAGAGAAGTGGTGGAAATCGATTAGTATATTTTGCCTAGGATAAATGGGATGGGACAACGACATAAATGGTTTCAAGCATGCATGCATAGGCGCACGAACTCGAGTGAGAGATAATTACTTTACGGGAAGATGCGAATATGCCTTTTTTTTTCTCTCTCTTTTTGAGACTTTTTCTTCATCTTGTTACAATACCTACATTATATGAGGGTGGTGGGCTGGAGGTGACATTCATTTTGCATGGAGTTGAACATTTTTACCGATCTTTTCGTAATTTGGGGCTAGGGAAGCCGAAAGAGAGAAGATGATGAGGCGTGGAAGGCAACGCAAACTGTAAAAAGAGAATTTTATTGATGAAGCGGGGTGGCGTGGCGTTAAGTCGAGGTTCGACTTTTGATTTTGTTTTTTGAGGACTTTTGCGGTATTCCTCTAGGGGCGGAATGGCGGTGCATTGGATGGGGATTAGTGGTTTTAATGCGATCCTTTCTTTCTTTTTCGTCGGTTCATGAACGTGTCTTTATTATAGGGGTGGAGGCGGGGAGAGTGGACGGGGAAAGTGGACGGGGAAAGTGGAAATGGAAGAGGGGCGGTAAAAAGGAAATGAGAGAGTTGTTATGTGTGTACAGGAATGGGTTACAAAAGCGGAGAGAGGTGAATGATGGATACGATAGCAGAACAGAGCGGGAAATGAATGAGAGGGGATGTGTTAAGCGATGTCTTTTAGGAGACAAAAAAAAGGGATGGGATGGGGTATGAAATGATAGATAGATGGTGCATGTATGTATGTATGCCAGAACTTCACTAGCAGTAGTGCGTAGTGCATATAACGTTTACATTGACGTTGGCTTGAAGCTACCTAGCTTGAGGTTATGGACGCTCAAATTAAAATAACAAAATACACTAGCTGCTTGAATGTTAGCTGATTGCTGAAGAAAACTCGAGAGAAGAAAATTAGTGGATATACCTACAGTAGGTAACTCTGATTGATAGAACTGTTATGATTAACTATGATTTGATTTTAATTTTGTCTCTGGAGCTCTTTTTTTTTTTGGATGTTATTCGATATTATCTAATCTGGATATCCGAATCTAAATCTGAATCTAAATCGAGAATTCATATAACGTGGTTTATCACCGAGTGGATCATATCACCGAATAGATCACTTTCACCTCAATTTACATTTTCAATTCTATATTATTCAATAACAATTGAATCAATTGATTGAAACTATTAAGAATCTAATAATCTAGGATCTATTATATTATTTTGACAAATTCTTACATTATAACCTATCTTTTCATATTTACTACAATATCGATTAAAAGATACTTCCCTATTAGAATTCCCCCCTTTTTGATATTCATCGTATTGAATCTGAATATCAACATTTTATTAAAATAATATATCAAAAGTCTTTTATTCAATAAACACTTCTCCTTAATGTAATTAAGTTTTTTTCATACATTGATACTTATTTAATACTTCATTTACCTTCCGAAGTATACAAATCTCTATAATCAAAAGTATATTTTTATAAATTAATCTTTTTGTACCTTTAATTAAAATTAATACAATCTTGAATATAAATATAAAGAAGTTTAATTGATAACAGATTATTCAAGATTTCATTAAAGTTGATTAAAAAAGAACTTCAATTGGATTGCAAGGGATTTGAAAGATTCATTGATCTAGATTAAAAAAGGAGGGAGTAAGTATACAAATTCGAATATCTAATTTCGAAAATATAGTTTCAAGATTAAATAGTATTAAATCTATTCTTCGAAACCCTGATTTCATATTCTAAGAAATGATTGATTCTTTGTATATAGTTTTAAAAGTTATAAAAAATTCAATTTTCGAAATATAATTGATATATACCTTAATAAATCTATCAATTTGATTATTATATAAATATTTCAGATTACTAAAACAGCCAACATCAAATAACTAAATTAAATAATTTGAATACAATAATAAATATAAATATATAATATCATTTACTTTACAATATAATTGAAAAACTATTGATTCATAATTTTTGTATCCATTCAATATTAGCATTCGATATTTGCCCTTTCTTCAATGAATTATATACTTATCAAAATACTTTAACTATTCCAATCCTATCTTATTATTTATCCATCCATTAAATATAAGTTTAATAGCCCATTCTATAAAAAGATTGATTTCGATATACCAATTGAAGAGATAAACCTATCCTTGAACCATTAGAAATAAAAGAATAATTTCACCCTCCCCATTTCTGTATATTATTATTATAATTCATTCTCGATTGCCTAACTATACTAATTTACTTTTACTATATCTTTCAGCACTAATAACAATTATTACTACACTTATAATCCCTATCATAAAACCTATTTCATCGAAATTATAAAAATCATCATCCAAAATACCATATTTCGCTTGTATATTTACAATTAATCAAAATTATTTTTCAATAAATTTAAAATCTTTACAAAAAACTCTTTGAAAATTATAAACACAATTAAAACATATCTTTAATTCAATTCGATACTTTATGAATCAATACATTCAAAACTTCCCAACACACTTTGCACCCTTCAATTCAAAAATATAATTCGCTATATCTTCCATATTTTTCAATTTAAATGAAAATCCTTTTAAATTTATATCGAATATATATTAAACAATCATTTCTTCTTTTAATTCTATAACCTTATAATAATTCGCTCGAATTTCGATATAGGGAATAAAACTATTTATTCTGTAATTGAGTATTGTATATAATAAATTATATAGTTTAACAACTTTTCGAATACTAAATTTTTTGTCTTTTTGAATAATCTCAATGGCTAAAAATATTCGAATTTCTTTATTATTCGATTGCATTTTAATTGATTGATAAAACACATGTTGAAAGAGAAAGATATAAATTGAGGTGAAAGTGATCCACTCGGTGATATGATCCACTCGGTGATAAACCACGTTACTTCTCCTGTAATAAACACGAAATACGTATAGATTGAATACCTACCAATCTATTTTTTTCGAGAAAAATATCAGTAGATATTTAATTAATTATATGATTCCCTTAGTTTTGGTCTTGGTGTATGATTTGATTTGATTTGATTTGATTTGATTTGATTTGATTTGATTTGATTTGATTTGATTTGATTTTAAATATATATATATATATACATACATAGATATATACCCATGTATACCTAGGTAGTCAATAATGAAATTTTGTCTCTCTCTGTGCGTGTGTATAAGCAGTGAAAATATATCAACGCAACTCCCATCTCACATACCAACCTACCAACTACCAAACCCCTCCCAAACTCCCACCTCCCACATCAACTCCTTCCTATCTGGATTCTGCATATAGTACTAATATATAATATATAGCACATAACAATAAGTGGCAGGCGGATGGTCCCGGGTAATGAACCCGATGGTTTGGTTCCCCCTCTGTAGCCGAAGGTATAAATTTCTAGAAAGGGAAGGTACAGGTAGGTGTGTGAGGTATTTTTTTGGGTGGGTGGGGGAGGGGGATAAAATTTTGTTTGTTTGGAAATTGGAGATTGGAGATTGGGGTTCTGTTGTGTTTTTTGAGCGGTGAGTGGTGAGGGGTGTGAAGTTGACTCGGAGGAGGAGTTGGAGTTGTATGGCTGTTTGGGATAAGTAGATGGAAACACGAGTAAGTATCTCTCTCGTCTTGTGTCTATTTATCTTTATCTGATTTATAAAATCAGTGTTTATTAAGTGAAGTGGAATGGATGAATAGAAGATATAGAATGAATAGAATGTCCGAGGATCTAGGGAATATTAATGGGTACATACCTACTCACTGCTTGTACTCCATACATACTCGAAGCGAATGCAGACAACAGTGGAATTAGCAAAATATCCATATTTGATTTGATGTTGCCGATCTTGTGTATATAGAGTTAGAAGCATATGCAATGTGATGGTTGATTTGATGTGCAGCGTTACAGCGGTAGGAAACCGTTGATAGACACTGCATATCACCTTTCTAGAAAGATTGACCGTTCTAGTGAGGTTCCGAGGTTGCATTGAAAAGAACTTTTTGTGCGAAGATGAAAGATATATATATATATATATTATTATTTTTTGGATTATTATCGCTATTATCATTCTAATATGTATAATGGATTAATTGAAGGATTGAATGTGCAAGCAACACAGTTACACAATGCAAGTAAAAAATGCGACGAGTAAGAAAATAAAAGGCACGTAAGCTCTTGTCCTTGTAGAAAGATTAGCTTGGAAATTAAATGAATGTACTCCAACTGTTGGATTATCGTCATCTTCTCTTTTATCCCATTCTAGGAGGCATCATATGCCACTGTATATATCCGGGCCCGTGGAGGGTTGGATGGAAATGGGATTGGATGTTTTTCGGTCGAGGAGTTCCGTTCTTGTATGTAATGCTTCACCCCCCCAAGCTCTAAATATATACGACTTCTAACAAACATGAAACCCCGGTTCCTATACCATTCCGAATGCACACACATCCTTTTATATATAAAACCGTTTTAGTGCAGCCTGTGCAGCCTGTGCAGTGGAAACTTGGACACTTTTATTGGTTGGATATTGAGGGTAAACCTGGATGTCCAATTGACCCCACAGTCTGATCCCAAATGGAATCATAGGAACCTCGAAATAACGTGGTGGGAAAGGATGTTGACGGGTGCATGACCCTGATCCTTGACGTTTTACGAGGGAGGTAGGTGTGGTAATGTGGTAAGATTAAGAGAAATATGACGAGCTGGGAAATATGGCGAGTTGGATAGAGAAAGGGGATATATATATTGATCTTTCCGAAGGAGATGAGAAAGAAGCTTTGAGAAGTAAGCTATATAAACAAGTGTACTCTGTATATGCAAGCATGCGAATGGGCGTACCGTATCGACGTTTGAAATTTGGATCCTGCAGATGCAAAGGCTGTTTATTGTAGACGGTGGCTTTTTCTTGCATCGGGGACTGCAGCTTTCTTCGACCTTCCTCTACTTGGTTTCCAAGCCAAAGGATGCTTGGCTTGTGGTACAGCTTGAACACCTTCCTTTTAATTTAAGGGTGCAGGTACAGAAAGTCTAGAAGATGACAATATATGGTAAAAAGGCATCAGGTTGTAACTGTCGAACCGAATATATACATTTTGGAATGATATAGGATGACCCAAGAGTTAGCTGATCTAGGCGGTAAATGGCATTCTTCATTCGTGTATCAACTCGAATTCCACAGAAGATCAAAGCGGATGGTTTATATTGAGAGTAGGTGTTGGTTGGTTTTGCGATTTTGCGATGCTAGATAGACTTTGAGATAGATACCCGTATTGTTCACTAATCATTCAAAAATTCCACTTTTACCAATAAATCTAAATCTTCTTTTTCTAACCTCTCCAGCTTCTTCTCTTAGCTTCATATCATATCATAGTTCATTCGGAGAGCGGGTAAACTGGAATCAAAGCAAAAGAAGCTTAGGTCATTCAATGGGTCTCTCCCCCCATCCTTCCAAAGCCATGACCAAGGCTCGACCCATACATACATCCATCCATCATACATACATCCATCCATACATCCATCATCCATCATCCATCATCCATCCATCCTACACCTTTCACCTTTCTCTCTACCCCCATTGTAATAAATTCACTTAGTTTCCTACATTATCTCCACTGGATTATTCAATCTTTTTTCAGATAAAACACATTTCAATTCACATATATTTATTTTGATCTTGTGATCTTAGTCACATATAATTACAATCATTTGTAAATTATTAAATCAATTGCTACAATTCTGACCTCCTGAAGACAAGGCTTCCACCCCACGTTTTACGCCTCATATGTGCAGTATTGGTGCAAATACTCTATGGAATCAGCGAACCATCTTACTTCCCTTCTTTAAGCTTGCTTTTCGCAGATGAAAGAACACTCCTGCTAAAAATCATTCGAATTCAAACAACCCATTCTGCGCATGAGCACAACTTAAAATAATTAGATAAATAATTTTGGGATCGTTTGTCGCGCCGCGCGAACCGTGAAAGGGAAAGGGTAAATTCGAACGGCCACCGACGAGGTCGGAATACCTGAAATATGGCTTCGATAATTCGAATGCTTTCGCCTGCTGTTAGTTAATTCTTTCCCCTCATATTTACGGTGTGGAGAAAGGTTCGGCATCTGCTATAACCGTGGGGGAGGTCCGGCGCACTCAAGTCCGAGGAGGTTCTGAATGCTATCATTTACTGACAATTGGATCTTGTATAGACGGATAGAAATGGAAATACAGGTCGGAAAGGTCAAGATGCAGAGCCTGAACCGGAGATCACTCCACTGGTGAAGATGCTACAAAATGCAGGACCTATACGGCCGGACGGAAGTGATAAATTCTTTGGTTTAGAAAACGTACCTCTTCCCCAAATTTATTTCCAATTGGTTTATGCTAACTTGTTGAAATTAGTTCGGAAATACATGGTTTGTTTCTTAAAGTTGGCACCGTTTCAATAATGCTAACACATTTCAGTTATGCCAATTCGATTTTACAGGCGTTATACTATTCAGTTCCTTTTAGAGAAAATGTTGTCAAATACCCACCGCATTCTCCTTCTGATACCCCAAATGGTCAATTACCCAAATTAATCGTTCCGACGAGAGCTCCGCAACCCAATGGAGTGGCATTATCAACCGCCAAACCCAAAGGCATATCAGCTGCTGAAGCCCTGAAAAGGAGACAAGCTATGAATTCCGGTCAACCTGGACCCGGTGTACCAGGAATTCGACCTGAAGATAAACCCGATTCACCTGAATATAAGAAGAAACATGCAATGATGGCAGGCCCAATATTAGAAATTACTACGGAACATGCGAGCTCATATGGCATGGAAGAAACGACTTTTACAGCCTTGAAGGATATCTTTACGGCCATGATATCACATCCCTCTCGGACAGGTGTTGTCAGCCCACAAAGGTTCTTGGAAGTTTTCAGGAGAGATAATGAGATGTTCCGGACATCGATGCACCAAGATGCTCACGAATTCTATGGATTGATGCTCAACGCAGTTATCAATAATGTTGAAGATAATGCTCGACGCCTGAGGGAGTCGGTAGCGCCTCAAGACAAGGGAGGAATTAATGATTCAATGACAGCTGCCGTACGATCAGTTGCGGATTCGATGGGTTTGGCAAGCGGGGCGCAATCTCCAGGGACCAAATGGGTTCATGATATATTTGAGGGGAAAATGGTCTCAGAAACGAAGTGCTTGACATGCGAAACTACATCACAGCGCGATGAGACATTCTTGGACCTTTCCATCGATTTGGAGAAAAATTCTTCCGTTACATCTTGTTTGCAAAAGTTTTCGGCGGAAGAAATGCTATGCGAGAAGAATAAATTCCATTGCGATACCTGCGGTGGTTTACAGGAAGCGGAAAAACGTATGAAGATCAAGACGTTACCGAAAGTATTAGTGCTTCACCTGAAAAGGTTCAAGTGGACTGATGACTTGACTCGGTTACAGAAGTTATTCTATACTGTCAACTACCCCTATCATTTACGCATGTTCAATACGACTGATGATGCGGAGGATCCTGATCGACTGTATGAACTTTACGCCGTGGTTGTACATATTGGCACAAATGCCTTTCACGGACATTACGTTGCGGTAATCAAGACTGAGGATAGAGGTTGGTTGCTTTTTGATGATGAGATGGTAGAACCGGTAGATAAAAGTTTCGTGCGACAATTCTTTGGGGATAAACCAGGACAGGCCTGCGCCTATGTGTTGTTTTACCGAGAAACTACAGTGGAGGCAATGCGAAAAGATCAAGAAGCGGAAGGTCTCGATCTAGTAGCTGCCGCTTCGGAAGTAGCAGATATTTCATCGGGACACCTCCAACAAAATGGCACATATCTCTCTTCCAATTCAAAACAGGTTTTAGCAACGCCTAGTACACCAATTGAGAACGACACCAATGGATTTGGATCTCTCGACCACGCACTAACCGCACCTCTTGTAACTTCCCCTATTGCAGGCAATCCAGTACCAGCTCGAATTCCTACTTCACCTCTCGACGCTTTCAAACCCAAAACTAAGGAAGAAAAGGGCCGAGAAAAGAAAGCCGAGAAAGCGGAAAAGGAAGCTGAAAAGTCTCGAAAGGCAGCTGAAAAGGCCGCTGAGAAAGCTGCTGCGAAAGAGAAAAAAGAAGCCGAAAAGGCAACCAAAGAAGCCGGGAAGGCGAGTAAAGCACAAGAAGCGGAATTGAAAAAGACCACTGCTTTTAGTAAACAAACGGGAACAGGGGAATTGAAAAGACGACAATCGGTAGCTACTAGTCAAAAGGAAAATAATGGGAATGGGAATGGGAATGAGAAGAGTGATAGTAAAGGATTCAGTGGTTTAAGTCTGAATAGGGGTCACAAGGCGAGTAAGAGTATGAGTAGAAAGAGTTTAGGATTTTTAAGTGGAAAGAACGGGGAGAAGGAAAAGGAGAAAGAGAAGAATGGAGAGAAGAGTGGAGAAAATACCAATATACCCGAATCAAGCAGTAGTACGAATTTGAATACGGCGATTGAAGGAACGTCGGGACCACAAACACCGGAGAAACATGAGAGGGTTAAGAAGGAAAGATTTTCGTTTGGAGGCTTGGGACGGAAGAAGAGTAGTTTGTGGAGTCCGGGTGGTGGATAATAGGATGTATCTATCTGACACTTTTGCAGGAGAGCATGGGAAAAATGAGAAGAGTGAGAGGAGTAAGGGGTCGGGATCGGGATCGGGGATGGGATGTTTTTCTTGATGTTGATCGAGAAATGTTGAGAAATGTTGGATGTGATGCGAATACCATTGGGGCTGGGGTATGGTGTGGTATGGTTATTAGTGTGTGAACATGTGAATATATTGGGATGCATGGTTGATATCGAGTTTGTTTTATTTATACTTTATATGCTTGCTTGCTTGCTTGTCTGCATATGTTATGAAAAGGAAGGAAGGCAAGCATGGAAATGGGGGGGGGTTGGGTTCATATTAGGTGAAATGGGGATGGATGGATGGGTGCGGAAAAGGAAAGTGTGATTTGATTTGATTACTTGTATATTTTTTGGAAACTTATATACTTTATATACTTCATATACAATGTCATCATAACATAACATAAGATTACATAATCTACTTACTTATTTTCCTTTTTACTTTTTACGTATCTAGTGCAATGTTTTGAAATGAAAATTGAACATGGTAAGATTATAACAAAAGGGATATTATGATTCCATTTATCCTTTATTGTTTTTTAATCGAATGAGGTCCAACCAAACTCCTTCCTCCTATCATCCCCCGACTGCTAGGTAGATAAATACATTTGTAAACTCCAACCATATTCAGACCTCTGGTATGCCTATGCGCTTTTGAGACCTTTTATCTCCTCTTCGCAAAATTGCTCTATTTCGAGTGCAGGATTCGCAGCTGAAGTACGTCGAGTTGAGAAATTTGTGTTTAGTGGTATATTTATTGCTTGATGCTTAACACTCGATCATTTATTATTCTTGAATTTTCCCGGCTTCAAATTGTGCATATCTTAGTTCTTGGCACTGTTTCCGATACTTCTTCTGCATATGTATGCCCTTTGGATGTGCGTGCCGTCTTGCCTAGAATGTAATTCTGGTTTGTGAAATTGAAATCGAAATCGAAATTGAAATCATCCTAGGGCGATTTCGTAGATGATTATCACGGAGTTGATGCCTATTAGGGGAACTGTGGGAGGTTTTGTTAGCTTGTTCTCGTGTTGGTTGCTTCTCAAAGAATAGTCCCTGCTCAAACCACACTTCTCCATTCTATCTCGGGGCTCTCTCCAGTTCAGACTCTCCCCGCACTCATCCTCTCATGCTCTCCTTCCCTTCCCTTTCACATCCTCCCTGCTTCGGTCTGCTCTGCTACAACATCTCTGACATCCTCGACTCCGCTAAGCCCTGAAAACACAAACAGGAAAGACAAGAAATAAAACTCACTTCTCATAAGTGTCCTAACACTCGTCATCAAATTTACAAGTTTCGATTTAATACTGGTGTCTGCGTTGTTTCCGCCAAAAGCAGGTTCGGCCACTGAGTTGGACCAGCCGACTATGTGTTTGTTAGTTAGGAGTGCTGTGACTGGGGGCTTTAGGGCCTTGGGGTTCGGAGCCATGAATGATAAGGGGATTGGGATGGAGGGGGTAAAGGAGTGAGAGGGCGAAAGGAAGAAGGAAAGGGTAAAAAGAACGGGGAAAACAAACTGCGTGCGAGAAAACGATCTTCGGATAAAATTGCGACGGCGTTGGTGAGAAGGACGATGACTGAGAGAGGCAGAAGGGATTAGTATATGGATTTATATTGAACGTGCCATGCGCGGAATATCTCATGTATTTCAAGCGCATATGTCTAGACAAAGAGTATATAGATATGGCGCATCAAGAAGTGCGAAATGTGGAAGCAGAAGGGTGTCCGGAGACATACTATAAATCAAATTCCCAAATATGAAGAACATTGTGAGAGATCCTGTGGGTTGTTTAGGGTGGTAGTTATATTGAACTGATATAAATTGAGGAGGAGGTTGAAATATAGACAAGGCTGTGGACAAATGATGAGGTGAAGTTGTCCACAGATGTTGGATTCGTGCACGGACCATACAAGGCTGAGGCTCTTGAGTTGTGGTTTTTATGATATTTGGGGATTATTTATTTATATCTTAATTTCTTGATGTGGATTTTTGATTTTTGATGAATTTTTGAAGTATCTTGATATGATGTTTTTACTTTTGTAAATATTCACTTCCATTGACCAATTTCTGGAAAAATTTATCTTGTGGAAGGAAGTAAAGCTTCCTCGTCTAGAGCTTTCATAGCTCTTGAGACACAGCCTCGTTCGTTACTCGCACATTCCCTTGCAAGATATTAAAAATGAAGGGAATAGGTAATTTCAACTTCTCACCTCTATACGTCAATCTAATATGCTAAATTCCCTCAGATGTCCTTCTAACCTTCGCCCTCCCCACCCTAATTCTCATCCACCTCCTCCTAGCACCCTACACCAAAGTCGAAGAATCTTTCAACCTTCAAGCCACCCACGATATCCTAACCTACGGTCTCCCTACCTCAAACCTCTCTTCTACTCTAAACACCTATGACCATACCACCTTTCCTGGCGCAGTACCGAGGACTTTCTTTGGAGCACTTTCTCTAGCCGCAGTTTCTAAACCCATTTTACTACTTACTCAGGGAAGTTATGCCCAGGTGATTGTGAGAGGTGTTTTGGGATTATTTAATGCGGCATGTTTGGTTAGGTATAGAAATGGGTTGACGGAGGCTTTTGGGGTGGATGTTGGGAGATGGTATATGGTTTTGCAAGTTACGCAATTTCATGTGGTTTATTATGCTTCGAGAACATTGCCAAATATGTTTGCTTTTGGTCTTAGTGAGTCCCGCGTTCCTGGGTTCCAATGATGGAAGGTTGAAATACTGATTTGATATAGCAACTTTGGCATTCACCGAATTTCTTCCAGCCAGAGGAGGAAGTAGACCCAAAGCTGGGATATTCCTCTTTGTATTTGCCGGTGTGGTATTCAGATCTGAGATTGCTATTCTGCTCTTTACGCAATTGGCATATTTGCTCGTATTATCGAGGATTTCGTTGAAGATGATCATTCCAGCTGGTATACAGAGTGCTATTTTAGCTCTTGCTATTTCAGTACCTATTGATTCGTATTTTTGGCAAAAGCCATTGTGGCCAGAATTGGCCGGATTTTATTATAATGCTATTCAGGGGAAGTCTTCTGAGTGGGGTACTTCTCCTATTTTGCATTATTTTATCTCGCTATTGCCTCGTTTATTGATGAATCCTTTGATTCTTCTGTTGTTACACCCTCTATCTTTGACTATTCCAGCAACGAAACATACCTCGAAAGATCTGATTATTCCCTCGCTTCTATTTGTTGCAATCTATAGTCTGCAACCTCATAAAGAGTCTAGATTCATCATCTATGTTGTGCCACCTCTTACTGCTGCAGCTTCTCTCTCGGCTTCGTATATTTGGACACGACGTTCGAAGAGTTGGCTTTATACCTTTGGGTCTTTGGCTTTAGTTGGATCAGTTGCATTGAGTTTCGCGGCATCATCAGCTATGTTGATGATTTCCTCCCTCAACTATCCAGGCGGAGATGCCCTTTCCCAGCTTCATACTCACATCCTCAAAGATCTTTCGAGATCTCCACGCACACAACGCACGCAAGATCGAAATATCTCAATTCATATGGACGTTCTCTCTTGTATGACAGGCATTACTCGTTTTCAACAGTATCCTTCTCTCCCTCCTCGTTTTCCCTACAATCAAAATGTCACGCTGAACTACGATAAAACCGAAGACTCCCCTGAATTGGGAGAAGCGGCTTTTTGGATGAAGTTCGATTATGCATTGATGGAAGAACCTGGGTTGGCGATTGGCAAGTGGGAGGTTTTAGATACGGTATTTGCGTACGCAGGTATTGAGGTGCTGAGGCCCGGGGATGGAAGTAGCTTTTCGGAGAGATTGGAGGGTGTTTATAGGGCGAATAATATTAGTGTTGGTGAGGACGGCGAGGCACCTAGTTCGGAGGAGGTCAGGAGGATGGAAGAGCAGGGCGTAGGAAATGTGGAGG
Organism: Stromatinia cepivora; assembly: GCA_014898415.1. Taxonomy (NCBI): domain Eukaryota; kingdom Fungi; phylum Ascomycota; class Leotiomycetes; order Helotiales; family Sclerotiniaceae; genus Stromatinia; species Stromatinia cepivora. The sequence continues at coordinate 1,680,080 of RCTD01000006.1, read as the reverse complement.
GAAGTAAGGAGGGGAATGGATTCCTCGATTTGAAAACTAAATTGATGTTTGAGGAGATGAATAAATTTGGAACCTATAATTTACTCAGGGATGCGGGGAGATTGGTGACTGGAGGTTGGTGGATAGGCCCGAAAATGGAAGGGAGGATTAGGATTTTGAAGAGGATAGGGGATGAGAGGGATTGGAGGGAGGAGCAGCAGGAGGAGAGGGAAAAAGAGAGGGAGAGGGAGAGGGAGAGGGAGAGGGAGAGGGAGAGGAGAGGGAGAGGGAGAGGGAGAGGGAGAGGAGGGAGAGGGAGAGGGAGAGGGAGAGGGAGAGGGAGAGGGAGAGGGAGAGGGAGAGGGAGAGGGAGAGGGAGAGGGAGAGGGAGAGGGAGAGGGAGAGGGGAGAGGGAGAGGGAGAGGGAGAGGGAGAGGGAGAGGGAGAAAGAAAGTGAGGAGAGGAAGTGGCGATAGAAATGGAGGGGAAGTCGGTATGATGTGGCGTGATGGGATTTGTATCCACGCCATTGTATTTTATAGAAATAAAGTTATGAAAAACTTTTCAGCGAAGAAGCAATGGTCTATGACTTTATTCCTGGCCGTTTCGTTGAAGTTAACAATGATACCAAATAGTGAAAGATCCCGTCTCTCAGGTACGCCATTACTTCTATAAAAGTTCCAAGCCCTTCTTGTTTCTTTGTTTGATCACCACTAAACGTGGAAGATGAAGAGGTGGAAGATAAAAAGGCGTCAGTCAAGGGTCCTGCAGTATATCTCTGATATTTTTGCTGGATGGGGAAGTTGTGATTTCGTTAGCAAAGACGCGAAGGAAAATATCGATCATTGAGAAAAGTTTTTCTTTTCATTGCCGTTGTTGTCGCTATATCTCATCTGCTCTTGCTTGTAATTGTTACCTGCTATTCTGGAGTGTTGGTTGCCGTCAGATTTATACTGTTTTTTTATTGTTGTTGGGGTTGAGGTAGTTTGCTCCTTCATCTAGGAATGGGAAAGTGTGGTTAGAGGGAAAATGTTTGGAGGATATTGGGACGTGGTTCACCAAATAGATATGTTTGGCTCGCCTATAGGAAGATCCTATCTGCTGTTCTTGGGATTTGAGGTTTAGGATAGTGGAGAGCGTGGATTTTATGCTGAGAAGGAGGGAAGTCTTTATGGAAGTAGAGTGCGGTGGGGCGAGATTGGGATGCGGAACCTATTTTTGAGGAGAGACTGGGGGATGGAATGGGAAAATGTGATAATGTTGAGGGTGTTGAGGATGTGGTTTATATCCCCTATGTAAGATGTACAGGTATGTATGCGGTGGTTATTCTTAGCATCTCCAGAATTTTTTGACTCCTTTCATTTTGGTTTTATATAAATTATAGTTATTTGTCCGTTTCTCTTCGTACTACAAAAATCGGCAAATTTCCATGGAAGAACACATCAGGGAAGACACGAAAGCGAGTTTACGCCGTAAAAGTGATCGGGGATAATTTTGCTTCCTTTGCATATGAGATACTCTCGGATAGCAGAGTTGTGATCTCCATGATCAGTGCACTTTTCATTGTCGACCTATCTTGATTACTATCGCCAAAAACTACACTGCTTGTTATGGAAGTCGTGCTTGATATCATCATCAGATCCAGCGCTTTATTGCCTGAAGCACCAATTCTATGACACTACTTTGTTGTGCTGTAATACATCCGATTGTATTGGAATTTTGTGCATTTTGATATTCTTCATGTCATGTCTACCCATGTACCTAAGCTTGAACTTCGCGTCAAATGTTGGCAGGTTTGGGATTAGATGGAGGGATCAGAAGTCGCTTTTATAGGAATTTTGGTCATATCTTGTGCAATGAGATATGAGATATACGAAGGAGATGAGTAGGAGGAGGGAATGTATGACCAGTAATTAGTGGCTTGTAGATGTGTGCTAACTGAAGAGAACCTTAGCTATAATAGATTGGTATTGGCTTTTTCTAATCCGCATCTATGTTGAATGCATCTCTCCATGATTTCAACATGCATAAGCTTGGCGTCTAGAAGGACAATTTGGAGGTTGAGAGGAATGAAGAATAGCCCCAAATGAATATTGAAATCGCGGTATTCTATTATCGTCATATCATCTTTCTTGCTACCCATTCCTTTTTATGTTATGTCTCCATCATAATCATCACTTCGCCCCCCCCGCTGTCACTACAACCTCTATCCCCATGACGCACAAAATGATCAAATGTATACTGCTCCTTGTTGGAGGGAGTTCAGCCGAGCAATGTATTTTTGGGAGCTGTACAATTTTGGGGTTTCCATCTCGTCCACCACTATTTCCACGGATTGAAAGAATACTCAGGTATCTATTTATATATACTTCCTCCATAAATCCGTATCATACCAAACCCCTTGGAAGAGAAAAAGGAATCCGATTGCCATTCCAAAACTAGAATTTTATCATTTCACCCCAAAAAAGAAAACCTCATCTATAAAATCTCTTTTTATCTTCCTTTCGTTTTCTGTCTATAGAGCTTTTCAAAGGCAGCCAAAGATAATACAGGGCACTTTGAACTTGGGCTTGTGAAATGCAGGGCTGAGATATTCTTCTTGCAATTAATGGTTCCATATTTCTGAATTTTAGAGAAGGACTTGGCTAGTTACTGTAGCTATGTATGATCTCTTTCCATATTCGCTGCCATATACTATATCGGCGTTATTACACTGCTGCCAAATCATACTAGTATCGAAATGATATGTAATCTTACTGTCAACATCACACATCGCTTTTCCTCGTTATCAAAGTTATGTGTACAAACCATCGCCGTCCAAGAGACCTCAAACGAAAAACCATATTTCGATAACCCAGCGTACCACGTTAGACTGATAAAATTGGTCCATAGACAGTACATGTCTTTAAAAATCAAAGCTAGGGCATATATCAAACCTGCGTAAAACTTGACGGTGAAGTTTGTACGTACACTGGGAAGTAGCAAGGTACCATGACGGGTTATTATATACGTTCTGGTTTGCATTCTACTAGTTTGAGACGTTATAAGAAGTAAACCGAAGGCCAATATATATTAGGTATGAAAAGAGTGAAGCCAGGTATAGGGTTGAGCGGAGATTCAATGTATAGCATAGTAAATGGTGAATGGAAGAAGCACCTATCAAGAAGGCGATGCCTCCATGTTTTACCATGTATTCTTGTTGAATAGACCGTGAGAGGTTGATGGCATGGTAATCGCTTCCAGGCATTCATTATTCCAATAGTCTGGTATTTTGATCATATTTGATCATCTTCTCAAATTTTGAGAAATGAATATCAGATTAGTGTTGTGAGATGTGAAAAGTGAATTGATGCCATACCATAGGGATTGATTGCTATTCAATTCTTCCCACCGTGATTATCATGCCTCAAATCATATATCCTTAACCCTCTGTCACCAAGACATGCACCCACCATTAGAATGGCATCCTTCAGAATCACACCTTCACACCCGCGCTTCTTCTCATAATACATTGTTATTTCCATCCACTGCCCCACGACCTCGAGCATCATGTTTTGATATACTGAGGGACCATGTGTACTACAGTTCGTAGGTGGAAAAATATAAAAGTTTAAAATTTATATACTGCATTAAACAGTTCTAGAACGTCCAGCATAAGAATCAAACCGAGTTTGAGCTAGAAGTAATCGTTGGATATACTCATAGTGAATAGACCCAAACGCAAAGTCTACGAAGTCAACTATAAAACATAAATGCTTTCCAAACCTGTGTCTGTATCTCCATGGATCACTAAAGAAAATTGGCTGGCTATATAGGCTGGCTGATCCAACAGATTGACCACTCTGTACCCACATTGTCTCCTTGAGTTTGAAAAAGGAAGCGATTCTATACTGTAGGATGTGTAAAAAAAGCCAGAATCACTAGTTACTATTCACCGTCATCTTATTTTCTTACCAGTCATCTTATCTTCGTTGCCGTTTTGACGTCGTCTTACCAGAGTATTATTTTTTTGCTGTTAACAAAATATGACGGGAGCATACCGCCATTTTGACTGCGAAGACCATAAATAGTTTTCCAACGATGAATTATCTCGTATATATAGTATTGGTCATATACGTATGAGGGTTTTTTGTCGACTATAGACAAACCCATTGCATAAATACGCTAGCGTTTGGAATTGCATTTAGTATGATTCGAACACTTGAGAGATCAGAATAGGCTAATTTATAGTTCCTTCCAGCGTTGAGACGAAAAGAGGGCTTCAGAAAAAGCGGATTACTAATTCAAATGAACACGCATCAATTGAGATTCAACCTTACTTCACTCTTTGATAATCTCAGCTGACAAGTTTATATCTCAAAGGAATCCAACACATTGATCATATAAGCCCTCTCAACTATGATACTAGAACAGCATTCCCGTAATAAACGGAACCCGAACACAATTATGGCGTTTCATATAAATGCCGTGGAAACCTCAGAGACCATATCGATACGCATCGCGAGCGTCAGTAGACCACAGTCATGACCTCAACTCCCTACCTAAAATAACAGCTAAGCGACGACACGAAGAACTACACAACAAGCAGCATCTAAGTTACATATTTCTGATGATAAAGCATTTTTGACGTACTACTTTCTTGAACCCATTTTGCCGAACCCAGCGTCATCGTTCATCAATCACCGAAGTCGTAGCAATAGTCATTTGTATTGTAATACTACTTCTCATTAGGAGGTTGTTGTATTTATACATAAATAAACCAGAAAGAAAACAACAACAACCCATCCCCACCTACATACCAAGCTCTAGCCACGAGTGCTGAGCAGAAAGGTATTGTTTTTCCTATTCCTACGCCGAAATATTCATTAATGAAGCGAGATTACATAATAATATTATTCAAAATATTGCAATGCAAAATCGAAAGCCATGAATGATGTATGAAGAATGAAAAGATGCAAATATGGACTATATAAGCCCTCATAGGCGCTCTCTCGGAGATGCCACATAGAAAACATGAAAGCTGGGAGATGGACGATGGTACGGATACAGTGGAAAAAATTGTGTGATTCTGTATACGTGTTGATCTTGACGGTAATAATAAGGCCCTGGCTATCGTCCTCCTACCACTGTCGGGTACGGGGGGGCTTCGGTGCATATTCTTGTTGTCAATACGTTCCCCGAGCATTGACTATAATATATTTAAACCTCTAATTTACCCCCTAAGCCAAGCCTTCTTTCCGTCTTGGGGAAGGAAAACATGAGTAAAATTAGAATTTTCAGGTTACCCCATACAGAGCAATGTAAAGGCGATAGTGCTTTATGGTATTTGGAAAATGGGAGGGTGGAAAAAAGGCTTTATATGGTTTCCCTAGCTGTGCAGTGGAAAAAAGGAGAAGCGAGAATATACAAGTCAGGAACAAGAATAGTTGAGCTCTTCCGCTTGAAGGAGAAAGAATCTTACATATAAAGCCTTTGGGGCAGATGGCGACGCAGCCAACGGTGATATGGAATCTTGGTCGCAATAGAATTGAGATGGAGTTGGAACATCTGAATCCCATGACAATGCCTGGGCATCTAAATTGGTAGACCTGAGACACTAAAAATCCACTTTTCAACTTTTAATGCACTGGTATTGATGCATTGGCACAAAAGGGAATCTCATTTGACTCGGCTACCAAAGAAGCCTTGAGTCGTTCGACTAGTCTACATATTCACAAACCCTCTATTCTTCTGAAGCAGCAGCACCAGTAATGATTTCAACCAATTCACCAGTAATGACGGCTTGACGGGTTCTGTTGAAGAGAATTTGGTACTTGGTGATCATTTCACCGGCGTTCTTGGAAGCGTTCTGATATAGTTTAGTAATTTGTATGACAGAATTCGAATGTTAGGGAAACTTACATCCATAGCGTTACGACGGGCAGATTGTTCACAGGCATGACCCTCAGCAAGGGCCCAGAAAAGGGAGTTGGCGAGAGCGTATTCACGGAGGTTACCAAGGGTCTCGTCTTCAATCTCGAATGCGGAGAAGTTGGCTATATCATTATATCAGTGCTATCCCAAACATCAACCCGGGTATAAACAAGACTTACGGGAGTTGGCAATAGCCTCCTCAGAGAAAGCCTCAATTGGGGTGGCCTCGTAACTTGTAGCGTTGATGAACTTGTTGTAGACAATTTGAACGGAAGCGTAATCGGTTGGCAAGAGAACGATTTGGTCCGCAATAGCCTGAGCATCTGCGAATGTAGGAACATCCTTTCCAATACCAGCAAAGCTCATAACAATGTTCTTTCCGTTGGAACGACTGAGTTGGGCCTTGCACTTCTCACCCAAAACAACGATATCGGCATTCGAGTTCTCTGCCAGCATTCTGCGGACACGCTTGGACAAACCGGAATGGATACCACCGCAAAGACCCTTGTCTGAACTGGAAACCACAATCAATGTCTTCTTGTCACTCTCCAAGGCCTTGGTCTCGGCATGCTCGAAAACGCTGTTGGAGCTCTGTCCATAGGATCGGGACTCTCGCATGGCCTTTTGTGCTCGGGTAAGCTTGGTGGATGCAACGATCTTCATGGTGTTTGTGATTTTCTCAATATTGCGAATGGATTTTAATCTGTCCTCGATTTCACGGAGGGTGGCATAGGTCGCAGCTTGAGGGGCAACCGGTCTGCAGATCCAATATCATCAGCCTCCATGTCCTGCATCATTTTTCTCATATCCCAGAACCCGCTGTAGTTTTCCCATTTCCATCACTTCATCCGGAAGAAGTCTTACCTGGCGGAAGCCGCGACGGCTGCTCGCAGCGCTGGTCTGGCAGTTCTCGAAAGCATCTTGAAAAGCTAAAGGAACGGTATCAATTAATTCAATATCGAGGCTCAATCGACCACGATTAGGTTAGGAATCAATTGATTGTTGCAGTTCGAAATCGGTATTTCGGCTGGATTTCGTCGTTCAACGGGAAAAGCTTCCATGAAGCTAGTGAGTCACGTGTAAATGGGCAACGTGATTATCGGGCAGATTCGGATAAGGAACTTCATTTTTTTCAATTTTCATGTATCTGCAATATGGAAACCGAACGTTGCGTACAGGAAACTTCAAGGAGGAATGGATTGGTGCATATGAAGGCGGCAGAAGTCTAGCTGATCCTGTTGCTAGCCCAGACGATTGGTTGTTAACACCACAAATACTATCTTGTTGATTGAATGAGTATGGCATCTGGGTCATAGTCCTGGCATTACCTTTTTGTCCTATCATTCTCAGTTTTTTTTTCTCGAGGTTAGCTGTCATGTCATGATTTATGGTAAGGACAGGAGTGATGTGGCACCATGACAGGAATATAAGGAATAACAGCTTGTTGTTTTTTGTCCTTCTCCAGGCACCATCATTTTGTCAACTTTCCACCACTCCAAGTATATACGAAGTCATAGAGTGTACCACAATCAGTTGTTTGGCTTGTACTCAGTGGTGGTGCTTAACCTCTGGAATCAGCCTCATTATGCGAGCACTCCGATTGGCAATTCTCGAACTACTTTCAGAATGGAACGATTCAGATTGCTCATCCAGTATCTAACATCGAAATAGTTGCATCATCGATGCATCGTACGATATTCTGGTTAAATTGTCAATGGTAGAAACTAAAGAATTGACTATGGTCAGTACTCGGGTCTATGTTATTGTGGAGGAAATACCACGATCACTTTTCAGAAATGAAGATGTCACGATACAACACCGGGCTACGTTTTCTGAAAGTTTTGCTAGCTGGAGACTTTATGTGTCCTTACAGATTTCACTCTTTCGGTATTTGAGCTGCATCGGTTCTTCAGATGTTAAAGACATTTACGGAGTAGAAAAGATTTGGTATCTGTTTCTCTGGTACTTTGAGCACAATATTGTAGGAATAGCGAAATGAGCATGCGAAGATATAAATCGATGTACTTCTTGTCTGTTCCAAGTCAACAATTCTTGGAAGCTAAACAGTTTATATATTTACATTCTAGGTAGTGTATGAGTTGTCCCGACCTTTTTGACATGTGGGTTGTCAAAGTTCATCAAAATCGCAAGTTTATTAACCATTTAAAATCAAATCTCTGCAGGAAAGCCTCAATGTTCCCATTCTAGACAGTGTACAAGTTGCCCCGACCTTATCTAACATGTAGCTAGTAGATTGTCGAAGTTCATCAACATGGGCATTGAATATCAAAAACAGTTCTTTGCAGGAATCTTAGCCTCAATCTTAGCCTTGAAATACCTAATATGATGTCAACCAGAAGAAAAGCTCGAAGTAAAACTTTTAGAATAACTCGACTCCAGCTTACTTTGGCCCATCCGGACCGGTTTATCGGGTTATGAACAGTCAGTCAGCCATAAGCAGTGTACGGTAAGGTTACTAGAGTTGAGATTAATATCTAGGTAGATAATAGAGCAGGTACGGTCTGTACAGATAACTAGATAAATAAACTTTATGTGAGCGTCTTTTGTTTATGTTCAAATACTACTAACTAAAAGTATCTATCAAACATAGACCTTTATTATAATTTAATTAGGTGATCATAACATAACCAACCGTACTCAGGTATCTACTGGGCTCTACTAAAATTAAACTCCTCAGAAAACAAAAAACCCATGATCGCTATTTTCACTGATATATTATTCACTAATATACCTACTCTGTATATATATACCTACTCACGGGTTATAATACTCCATAAAAAGAACTGATCTGCTACATGCACCATTCCGCACCAAAATCATACCTACCCTTGCTTTCTCGGTTTTATAAGTGGGGACAGTGGCAACCAATAAGGATTCGTATGAGTAGCTCGGCATACTAATAAAAAGCTGACCTTCGTTTTGAAGCAGTCAATATAATCCGATTGACCACCGAAGACGCCTACCTTTTTTACACTTTCTTGCATGTTCGCAAAGCGCCTCATTCTCCAATCTGTCTTTAGGATAATAGACTTTCCGTTTGGCACAACAAGACACATAGCCCATCATACAATAACACGCGCTCAGAGGTATATTTCTTTGGTTGGATCTTGATTTTAATTCACTTTCGATCGCGGTTTTGAACCGCCAATAAAGCCTAAAAAAGAGCAGCATTATTGACAACATTCAGCTCTTATTACCCTCAAGCAACAACTTCCTCAACTTTACATCTATTTCGACAACAACACTTTTCCTTTCAATATGTCTTCTTCTGATGATGATATGCCTTTGGCAAGAACAAATGGAACCAATGGCAATGGTAAGTAACAAACAGTTTTTCTCTCCTGCCGTCACAGCCTAAGCCACCATTTTCTGCTCGACCTTCCAACCCTTCAGCTTTACAACTTTGTCGAATTGATTTTATCTCAGCTTTACATGTTCTGATTTCTATTCACAGTTTCTCAAGCTCGTATTTCGAAAACTGTCGATAAGGCCATGGACAAGGCTGTCGCAAATGCGAAGGTTGCCCCCGTAGGAATCTCTATTCGCAATGGACCTGTTTTGGACGATCCTATGGATGTGGATGGACCTGCAACAAATGGCGCTTCAAAGCGAAAATCACGATCAAGCATCGCTAATGGGAAGCCCATAAACTACAAGGTGGATGGAAGCGGCAGTGAAAGTGAAGAGGTGCCATTGGTACGTCGATTTTTAGTTTGAGCATTCAAGCATATGATATCTTTTATGATGCACAATCTTCGCACTAGATGGTATACTGATGATGCATTAGGCGAAACGACAAAGAACATCCAGGAAGAAAGCCATGGACTCCGATTCAGATGATGACATGCCCTTGGCTGGCAGGCGCAATTCAAAGTTACCCCCGAAGGCCTCTGCGGCTGCGATCGGAGAATCAACTTCAGATGATGAGCCGCTCACCGTTAAACTTTCCAAGGAGAAGGCTTCCATCGAAAAGCACGCTGAGAAGGAAGCTAAAGCCATACGAGCAAAGAAGGCAGCCCCAAAGAAGGCCATCAAGAAAGAGGAATCCGATAGCGATGAGGATGTTGCACCCAAAAGGCGAAAGCCCAATGGCGTGGCTCCTGCGAAATCATCGGCGAAGAGGACTAATGGTGTAAAGAAAGAGGAATCTGATTCAGATGCGCCTCTTGCAAAGAAGACAGCTCCAAAAAAGACAAACGGCAAAGTCAAGCCTGAACCAGATACGAAGAAAGCCAAGTCCAAGAAGGATGAGAGCGAAGAAGCAGATGAGGTCTATCGTTGGTGGGATGCACCCAAGAAGGAGGATGACAGCATCAAATGGGAGACATTGCAACACAATGGAGTTGTTTTCCCTCCAGAATACGAGCCACTCCCAAAGAACGTCAAATTGAGGTATGATGGGATTCCACTTACCCTGTCTCTCGAATCAGAAGAAATTGCAGGCTTCTTTGGCGCTATGTTGAATTCAACCCACAATGTCGAAAATCCCACTTTCCAGAAGAACTTTTTCAAAGATTTCACCGATTCGGTCAAGAAGACTGGAGGTGCCAAGGATAAGGACGGAAACAAGGTCGCCATCAAGGAGTTTAGTAAGCTCGACTTCAAGCCCATTTTCGAGTATTATGATGGCAAGAGTACCGAGAGGAAGGCTCGATCTGCTGCTGAGAAGAAGGCCGAGAAAGCGGCTAAAGATGAGGCTGAAGCTCCATACAAGACTTGCATCTGGGATGGACGCAAGGAGGATGTGGGCAATTTCCGTGTTGAACCTCCTGGACTATTCCGTGGTCGTGGCGAGCATCCAAAGACTGGTAAAGTCAAGCTCAGAGTCACTCCTGAGCAAATCACGATCAACATCGGCAAAGAAGCTACTGTTCCTTCTCCTCCTGAAGGTCATAAATGGAAAGCTATTCAACATGACAACAAGGCTACTTGGCTTGCTATGTGGCAAGAAAACATCAATGGTGCTTACAAGTATGTCATGCTTGCAGCTAAGAGTAGCATCAAGGGCCAGAGCGATTTCAAAAAGTTTGAAAAAGCTCGTGAGTTGAAAGAGCACATTGATCGCATCCGAAAGGACTATACTCAAGATCTTCATGCTGAACTCATGGCTGATCGGCAACGAGCCACCGCAGTTTACCTTATTGATAAGTTTGCCTTGCGTGCTGGTAATGAAAAGGATACGGAGAATGAAGCCGAAACAGTTGGATGTTGTTCTTTGAAATATGAGCACGTCACTTTGAAGCCCCCGAATACCGTTATTTTCGACTTCCTGGGAAAGGACAGTATCCGATTCTACGATGAGGTAACAGTTGATCCTCAAGTTTTCAAGAATCTGAAGATCTTCAAAAAGGCTCCAAAGAAGAACGGTGATGACATTTTTGATCGACTCAATGTAAGTACAAGACTATGCTTCATTCAGAAAATTACTGACAATTGCAGACCACACAATTGAACAAGCACTTGACGAACTATATGCCAGGTTTGAGTGCCAAGGTATTCCGTACTTACAACGCCTCTTGGACTATGTCGGATCTCCTAAAGAAGCTCAAGAACAGTGACATTTCTATGCAAGAGAAAATCAAGCTGTACAACGACTGCAATCGCAAAGTTGCCATTCTTTGTAACCACAAGCGTACCGTTGGTGCTAGTCATGAGGCTGCAATTGAGAAAATGGATGATGCAGTCAAGGGTCTAAAATATCAGAAGTGGCGCCTCAAGCAAATGATTCTCGATCTCGATCCAAAGCAGAAGAAGAAGAAGGGTGCTGATTGGTTCGCCTTGGATGAAGAACTTGATGAAGCTTGGATTCAAGAGCATCAAGCCTTCCTCGTTGCCCAGGAGCGTGTCAAGATCGAAAAGAAATTTGCAAAGGAGAATGAGAAACTCGTATCCGAAGGTCAAAAAGAAATGAAGACAAAAGAGCTTAACGAGCGACTCCAAGCTGCCACAGATCTTGAGAAGAAGTTCAAAAAAGAAAACAAGACAAAGAAGGTTGAGGCTGAAGGCAAGGGACCCAGCGTCGAAAAGTTCGAAGCCAACATCACGAAGATTGACGAAAGAATCGCCAACATGCTTCTCAAGCGTGAAGACCGGGAGGGTAACAAGGAGGTTGCGCTCGGTACTAGTAAGATTGTGAGTTTTTCTCATGAATGAGTGTGAAATTCATAGCTAACAATATTTCAGAATTATATCGATCCACGTCTCACTGTCGTCTTCTCTCAGAAGTTTGACGTACCGATCGAAAAGTTCTTCTCCAAGACTCTCCGTGAAAAGTTCGCTTGGGCTATCGATTCTATTAAGGACGAGGATGATTGGGAATTCTAAATCAAAGATTCCACGCAAATTTACAGCAGCTTCTCCAATATAAATTCGGACTTCGAACTTTTTATTGCCTGTGTTTCAATAGAACAGTTATCCATTATTGCATTTACAAAACGCGGCATTGCATGGTTAAAACTTTCTTGCATACCCTATAAGCTGGCTTCGGGTAAGTGAAAACCCTTAGGGAATGAGAGGGATAGGATCTCCCAGAATTAAAGTGCAAAAGATTTGTTTCTTCTTGCATTCGATTGCTGCTGCTTATCTCGCGTTCATTGGGCTTCTCGCCAGCTCCCTTTTTTGCCATTGCACATCAATAGCGACAGCACACACTATCAGAAACATTCAGGCTCACTGCCATCTTATCATACCTAGTTACAGTTGTACATAATCTTTACATATCTTTGCAGTAAAGTAGAGGGAATTAAAAAGATAATATTCAAAAATCCATCCTGACATTGATAATGTGCAATGTGATATGAGTAATTTCCAGTTGTTATCGCTAATGTTCATACTTTGGTTAGAAGACATGATAACAAAAGTAACCATTCCGTCATATAGAGCCCTAAATAACCTTTAACGTCACTTTATGATGCATTTCTATCTCAAATGCATTTCTTCTCGAAATTCTCCGATAATAATGCCACATTGTATCTACACGTGATTCTAGATTAAGCTTTGAAGTACTGGTGCAAGGGTAGCTTTCACTTTTACATCGCCTCATTTCTCTTCCCCTCACTCCAACCCGATCATATTACAACCCATTACATTCAGAATGAAACTATTGAATTCGTCACTGAAAAGGCTTAACCCTTATATATGTCAAACTTGTACGAGACGCATAAGAAGTTTTGCCACGACTTCTTCGTATTATAGCACCACTTCCCCTTCGATTTCGAATTCACCTACAAACGCGCGCCCAGATGTTTATGATGTGGTATGTGTGGGTGGTGGACCTGCCGGCTTAAGTCTAGTTACTGCTTTACGTATGGCTTTCTCCTTTCTTTCTGTCAATCCATCATTCTTAAATATATGTTCATTAAATGAATGAAAACTCATTGAAACCCAGGCGCAAACCCCCTCACTCGCAATCTCCGTCTCGTCCTAATCGAACCACAATCTCTTTCCAAATCGCTCAATTGGAAACTTAAAGAAGGAGAATATTCAAATAGATGTAGTAGTTTGACACCGAAGAGTGTGAGGTTTCTCGAGGAGATTGGGGCTTGGGAACTGGTGGAGCGGCAGAGGGTACAGGGGTATGGGGGCATGCAGGTTTGGGATGGGGTTAGTGGGGGGAGGATTGAGTTTGATGTTGAGGAAGCGCATGGGACGGTGGAGGATAATACTGGTGAGGGGAAGGTAGTGGCTTATATGAATGAGAATGCGAATTTGGTGAGGGGGTTACTGCGGAGGATAGAGGGGTTAGGAGGGGTTGGTGTTTTGGAGGGGAAGGTTGCGAATATTGAGTTGGGACACGAAACAGAAGAGGGTGATTTTTCTGGCTGGCCAATAGTGAAGGTTGAAGGACACGCAAAAAGTCTCGCCGCGAGATTACTAGTCGGTGCAGATGGGCAAAATTCCCCCGTGAGGAAATTTGCAGGAATAGAGAGTCGAGGGTGGGATTATGGTCGTGTGGGTGTAGTAGCGACCTTGGAATTGGAAGCACAACATGAAGTGGGCAAGATCGCATATCAGAGATTCTTACCTACAGGACCAGTAGCCATGTTACCTCTACCAGGAAACTACGCAACATTAGTTTGGAGCACCACACCAGAGAATGCCGCCGTTTTGAAAGCACTGAGCCCGAGAGATTTCATCGCTATGGTTAATGCAGCGTTCAGATTGAGTACTGTGGATTTAAAATACATGCACACCCAATCTTCAGGCCAGGCAGAAGAGGTATCATGGCGTCTCCAACACACACCCATTTCCGGCTCCGTCCCCGCTCCAGTCACCGGCGTCCAAGAAAATAGCATCGCTTCCTTCCCGCTCAAAATGCGCCACGCAGATACATACATCGGGGAACGCATCGCCCTCGTCGGAGACGCCGCACATACTATTCATCCGCTGGCGGGCCAGGGACTTAATCAAGGACAAGGAGATGTCGAGAGTTTAGTGAAAAGTATTGGCTATGCGGTGGAACATGGTATGGATATTGGGGTGCGCATGAGTTTGGAGGGGTATAATGCCGAGAGGTATATGCAGAATCATGTGTTACTGGGAGTGGTGGATAAGTTACATAAGTTGTATAGTGTGGAGAGAGGACTGGTGGTTTGGGGGAGGACGTTGGGTTTGAGGGCTGTGGATGCCATGGGGCCGTTGAAGAAATTCTTGATGGGTCAGGCGGCTGGGACGGGAGCTAAGATTTTATAGGGTTGATATAGTATTAGAGATGGGATTATTGTATGAATATAGCTAGAGGGTTCAGATGATGATGCAATGGACATGATAGATGTATGAGTAATGAGAACAGACAAATCTTGGTAATACAATAATCATATCGGATATTCTATTTATGAACTTTATGAACCTCAGCATTCCTGTCGTATAAAAAATATAAAATGGTCTCTCTCTCTGTGAAAAAAAAATCCCGCCACTTCAACGCCTTGCTATGATGCAGGAGATCAAAGGATTCCTTCCTAACCTTTGCGCTTATACACTCTTGATTCATTCATGCATTTCTTCATTGTTCATGTCCTGCGTTCATCCATGAATTCACTCACTCCTCTTCCATCGCACTCAAAAAACTCCACTCCTCTCCTCCCCCTTCACAATCAAGGCCCCCCCCCATTCTTCCCCCTCCCTCTCCCCCTCCCCCTCCCCCTCCTCAACCCCCACCCCTAAACTCCATCATCATGATAATAAAACTCAATATCCCTCGGGCGCTTCGTATTATACTTCACAAACTCGCGATCGCCCTCGGGTCGCTCATTCTTCGTATTCCCAGTTAACATGGATTGCAGTGACATGCAGATGCTCTCGACGTTTTGCACGGGTGACCACCCTTGTGTTCCCAGGAGATCGAGACAGATTATGCCGTTGGAGTAGATGTGTGGGTGCATCGGGATTGGGCGGGAGGGTGTGGTGAGGGGGAGGAAGGTTACTTCGGGGGGTTCTGGGGAGGGGGGTTGTTAGTTGGGGTTTGGGTTTTGGAGGAGGGAATGGGGACGGAGATGAGGAAGGAGGGGTGGGGGAGGGGTAAGGGAGATAGTTGGGGAATGGAGAGTGAGGGAGAGTGGAGGGAGATAGTTGGAAGATGGATGCAGGGGGAAGTGGCAAAGAAAAAAAGAACATACCGATTGGATAGTTGGGTGTGAATTTAAATTTTAACCGGTAGGTTTGATCTTGGTAGAGGGGATTAGCATCTAAGACGCGGATGTCGAGAAGCCATTCTGTGAAATCGTCGGCGGATACGAGGGTTATTCCTGGTGGAAGACTTTGGTGGATCTATGCAGGAGGAAGCGTAGAGTTAGTTTTGAATTCTGCGAGTGAGGAGAGTGAGGAGAGTGAGAAGTTTTGAGTTAGATTATGTATACATACCTTAGCAAGCTCTTTAGCTAAACGTTTACTCGCAATACCCATGGCCATGACTTCAGTCAAGTATCTGTTGTATGCTGTATACCCTCAATACCCTTAAGGCGAACTCGAAAAAGAATCTCCCACTGTTTGTTTATATTTGAGCTAGATAGTAAACAAGAAGACGGTTTCTGAATATCTGAAGGAATGAACGACAATGGTTGATCTCTTAGTATGTTCGTGGTGATGATGTATTGGGCTCTCTTGAGAATGGGAACCTGCATACGATAAGGCGTAGGGTAGGGTAGGGTAGGGTAGGTAGTCAGGTAGCTGGCCGGCTTGGGAGGGGCGGATGAATAGGGCTAGACTAGAGCTTGGTAACGTTTTAGTTAGAGCGGGAAAAGCTTATTGATTTATTTACCTTGTAGGTTTATTTGTAGTGGGGTGATGCCGTATTCTAGTTGTTTTTCGTATCTACCTACTTTATCAGTACAGTCAGTAGGTAGGTAAAATGAATATGATGAGATGAATACGAAGCTATTCCCTCGTGGTTGTGGTTTTAATTCACTACTATATTTATATCAAATAATATACTTTATTTACTTTGTATCTGACGTCAATAAAAGGGGAAGGTCTACCTCTACCTACCTCGGACCAAACTTTTACTTCTCTTTACTCTTTCATTGAAATAACTTCCAAGCTTGTACGTAACCTACTTTGTACTCATTCGTATCCAATTACTTCCCTCCTCTCCACTTCGATCAATATTGGATCTAAACATCTGAGCCACACTCTGAAATGAACCCTGTGCTGACCACTACCACTGCCACTGCCCCGCCGTTCATTATTCTTGTGCTGCGTAAACTTGATTGTAGCTGTATGTTATTATTTATTGCAGCTGATGAAAGAAGAAGAGGGAGAGATAAACCGACAAGCTTCTGGGATAGAAACTTTATTAAATATCTATTTCCTTTTCGTTGACATCTTTCTTCTTCTTATAAATAGTGTGAATATTTTGATTCCTCTCTTGATATCTATCACTCGTATGATCTAGGATATTCTACTCCATTTCAACAATCATCATTTCAAAAAGAAGTTCCAAAACATCTTTCTTTCTTTGAACTCTTTTTGAATCTCTTGCCAGCCTGTTCAGCCCACCAGCCCCACCAAGACATCTCCGCAACAACATTTGAACTTCTTACTTGAAAGGAGAATCTCTACAAATTTTACCCAAATTTCTCATATTCAACTTTGCGCAAACAGTGATCACATATCTTAAATCATTTAAGAAGATATTTGAGAGAGAAGCAGATAATTGAGGTAGTCATAGGTATTTCAAGAAAGCAGGCACGATGAGTTGTGAGTTTGACTTACCCATTTACCTTCCCCGCGAGGTGATAAGGAGGAAGTATAATCAAGAACATCTGTATTGGCGGATGAAAATGAGTACTTTCTATATACCTAGAAATCCCTAAATACTATTTCCTCTTTATTATCTTCTTGCTTTCCTTTTTATATCCTCCTATTCCCATTTTATTATAATGACACGCGCTCACTATTATCGTTCTCATCCTCCAGTCTCTGGTATGCTCAATAAGCTGCATGGTCAGCCAGAAAGTTATGATAAGAAGTGAGTTCATGGGTATGAATCTGCGGAAGTATATTTGCTAATGATATGGCAGAGCCAAATACAAGTTCGGTCGAACACTCGGTGCTGGAACCTATGGAATCGTCAGAGAGGCAGATGGCCCTACAGGAAAGGTCGCCGTGAAGATTATTCTCAAGAAAAATGTCAAGGGAAATGAACAAATGGTTTATGATGAACTTGAAATGTTGCAAAGAATGAAGCATAAGCATATCGTTCAGTTTGTGGATTGGTTCGAGTCGAGAGTAAGAAAGAGAGCTGTACTGGCTGAAGGAAAACGACTAATTCGTCGCAGGACAAATATTATATCGTTACACAGTTGGCTATTGGTGGAGAGTTGTTTGATCGAATTTGCGAACAAGGAAGGTTCACGGAAAAAGATGCTTCGCAAACTATTCTGCAAGTCCTCGAGGCTGTGGATTACCTTCACGACAACAATGTTGTTCACAGAGGTAGGATTCACACCACTGGACTGTAGTTCTGACTGACAATTACCAGATCTTAAACCTGAGAACTTACTTTACCTTACAAAAGATCCTCATTCCGACCTCGTACTCGCAGATTTCGGTATTGCCAAGATGCTCGATACAAAAGATGAAGTTCTTACAACAATGGCTGGATCATTTGGTTACGCTGCTCCCGAAGTTATGTTAAAGAAGGGTCATGGAAAGCCAGTAGATATGTGGTCTATGGGTGTCATCACCTACACACTTCTCTGTGGTTATTCTCCTTTCCGAAGTGAGAATCTTCAAGATCTTATCGATGAGTGCAGTAATGCAAGAGTTATTTTCCATGAAAGATATTGGAAAGACGTCAGTAGTGATGCAAAGGATTTCATAGGTCATCTCTTGCAACCAGTTCCAGAAGATAGATCTACAAGCAAGGTATGTTCTTACTGAAAATAATCTTATATTTTGGGTTCTAAATATTTTACAGGAAGCGCTGGCGCACCCATGGTTAAGCGGAGAAAATGCCACCGATCACAATTTGCTTCCAGAAATCAAAGCCTACATGGCCAAAGCACGTCTCCGTCGTGGTATCGAAATGGTTAAGCTTGCCAATCGTATCGAAATGCTCAAGATGCAAGAAGACGATAACGAAGAATCAGATCTTCCCGGAAATTCTCACGCCGCAGCTAGCGACGCTATTCCTGGTAGCCCGGAAAGGAACAATACTGGTTTATCCTCGGCTTCTGGATCTACATCTCCTGGCGAAAGGAGAAGTTTGAGTAAAGTAGCTAAGGGGGCAATTTTCAGGGAAGTGGTATTGGCGAAGGTTAGAGAAGTCAAGGCGGAAGAGGCAGCAGCACAAATCGAGAGACAGGCAACAGAAGCGGCGAAGAAGAAGAATAATACTCATTAATTTGAGTTTGGCTTTGGGATTTTCTCATACTGGTCGATGGATGGACGTAAAAATGTGTTGTTGTAGGGTGACTCTTTCGAGCTTGGGGTAATATCAATCAATACCCTTTGATGGCATTGTGGATATCGGGTATCGACCGTTCTGCTTACTTCTTTTGTAGTCATGTTTTTAAGTTCCTGATATGGAATGGTTGAATGGCATGGACGGCATGGATGGATGGATGGATGGATTACTATAGGGTTAGTTGGACTTGGGACTTGAGTACCTACCTTTACCTATTTATGCAGGCGATGGCGAATTCGAATTCGATTGTAAATTGAATGAATGAATGAGTTATTGTGTGAGATTGTTTTGGATTGGTTGTTTGAGTGATTTGAGTGAGTGGGTGAATGAGTGAGTGAGATTTGAATGGGATTTGGATGGAAGTAATTACATGGCCGTGGAGATGTGATATGAGAGGGGGTGGTGAACTTAAGTGCGAGCTGGGATGTGAATGTGAATGTGAGATATGTCATGTGAAGTTTGAAGTTTAAAGTTTAAAGGCCTTGGGAAGAAGTTATGTTTTCATTTAATTACCTAGGTACCTAACACGATGAAATGGGACAAGATGAGGGTATTATTTCGTCTAAGGAGGCGAATGTTCGGGATTGGTGATGCTGTAGGTAGATGGTGAGTTGATTGTTTACATGGTGATGTGATGGTAAGAAATCACTTCTGCGGACGAAGAATATTTCATCGAGATGAACTGGATTGGAAATGAGGAGGGAGGGCATGGCATGGTATGGTATGGTAGGGGCAGGTAGCTATGTATTGTTCTTATTGTTCTCGGCTCTACAGTACTAGACCACCTATACTAGTCGAAAGGGCTTTTTACACCAAAACTCATCTATCTTAACAAATAATTATATTTACAATAATAATAAAAAGATCTTTCAAATTCACAATTTCAGATATTTCGATCTAAACTAATAATTAAAAATTTGAAATTTACTTTTACGATTTTTATAGATTATATAATCAAGATAGAAAATTAGTAAAGGAAATTTAATCTGATTTTTGCGGGGAAAATTAAGAAAAATAAAAGTTTCAATTTAAAACTATTATTATTCAATGAATAAATTTTTGGGGGTTTTGAAATTTATTTTATATCAAAATATTCAAGTGAAAACTATGTATTTTGGCTGTTTTTGGTGTAAAATTGGAGATCGACTAATATAAGTGGAGGGGTACTTGTTATCTTCTTCTGTAGTGAAACCGACTTTGTGTACGTAGGTAGCTCTACGTTAATTGCGATATCTTTAAGATATTCTGCCAGTAGGAAGGGTGAATATTTTACTTTTTGAATGTTTGGGTATGAGATTCATGGATGGGAAAGGAGGGGTTGGTGGGTTGTCGTCGTTGGGTGTACTGGTTTATCGTCGCTTGTCTGTCATATTTGTTCTCGTATCTCCTTATCTTGCTACAGTACTATCGGAATAATCTCTCGCCGTCTCTCTCTGTCGTTCGCCACCTCTCATATCTAGAATCTCATGAATACAGAGTATATCATATATGGTACATAACATATAAATGCAGGAGATATAAACTCGGATCATTCTCCGAGTACTCTAAAGTGCGTATCAATCTCAAACTGATTCCCTTTTTTGTAACCCCCTTCAATGATTTTTATATTGACTGGGTCTCTTCGAGTTAAGTCTTCGGGTGCTGAGATTTGGAATTTAAAATTTGGATTTCTTGTTAAGTGAATTCGAACTGAGAATGCAAATTTGAGATACGAAGGAAAGGAGATGATGAGAGGGATCAGCGATTTCGCAAATTGGGGGGAAAAGGGGGTGCTTCGAAAGTATATAAGAGCTAGGTAGTTTCTCTTGATGTTTTACTTACGATTATGCGCACAAGAGGGAGAATGGTCAAGGAATGTGGTGGTTAAACTGATTTTAGACTGGTATAGCATGAGATATAAAATCCATGGTTGCTTTCTTGGTGATTGATAGGTAGAGTTAAGGAGTCCTGCTATAGTTTGTTTCACAACATTCTCTTTGGAATATTGATTTGATTTGCTGTCGATTTTTATTCTTAAGATAGATATTTATAGCAATATCACTCTTTATACACTCACTATACATACGCACTGTCGTTCCTGTTACATCTATCTTCTTTTTCGCTGTCAAAGTGAGATATATCATCCACACACTCTCTCTCTCTCGCATGATACTATAGTAATTCTATCCTACCATTCTTTTTCTTCACCGAGCTGCGGACTACCACCTTTGCTATAAAATATCCTCCCGTGCGATACTGTGCTTTTCCTTCTCATTTATATCAAGATGAGATATTTTGTCCACTTGTTCTTCGTGTATTTTGCTTGAGAATTCAAAAAGGTATCAGAGTCTCCTCCTTTATACTCACTCCATCATTCCTATCCCTTTACTTTCAACACATATAACATTCATGCGGCGACTCCACCTTTCATTAAGAAATCGCTCAATCTCATAAACTAGAATGGGTATAAAGCATCACTTCGTTCCAGGTCATCATCCCCAGAAATCTGCATGAAGCGGTTCCTTCGACTCTGGATGCAGCGTCCTTGGAATCATTCGGACACGGATGGTGTGGAATTTACACTTTTCACTCGTGACATATATATATACTCATAAATTTTGCTTGCTCATCAATCGGGTTATTGGTCGAGTTTATTGTCGTACTCGATCGAGTACGTAGAATATACTCGCGCATGAAGTATTCACCATCGTTGATTGTTGAAGCGAAACATATTTTCATTGTCAGGAGGCAAAATTATATTTCTTGCACAATACAGGCTTCTTAGCTTCTTTCTCCTCAAGGGTATTTCAAATTCTACTATACCTGCAACCATCTAGATCAGCACACCCGTGATATTCACCTTCAGTCCGCCTGTCTGAGTTCCATTAACTCGTAGTTGGTCATTTCCTTCTAATTTTAACAAATGAGAGGGATAGGTGGCTTTTGTACTAGTATGGGGTTGCAGGAATTTTGAAAGGAGCATGATAATAGATACATAAGTGAATCAATACGCAGCCATAAATCTGAGCAGAATATCCACCCACGAAATAAACAAAACTTAGGTCTATATAAGAATCATCGACTCAATATCATTCGCATAACTAATATCAAAATACACGAAGTGGCAAAACACTCGATGGCCACTATCCATCAAAGTAGAGATGCCCCTAACTGCATCATCACCGCCCTCATTCTTTTTATATGCTCATCTTAGAACCGCCCACTTTTGATTGATAAGACAAGATAAAACAAGGAGGAATCTGTTTGTTGTCACTAATAATGATTGCCGTACATTCGTCCATCTCCACGGGGTAAAGAACGATACCCGGTCTTTATCCCGCTGTCGAAATCCGCATGTATTTGATCTATCTCACGCGTGCACACACACACACAGTTATATGTAGATGGGGTAAACATCGACCAAAAAACTCCCTGTAGATAAAATAACCACAGCGTAATATTTGATGGGCACTCAGTCCTACGTCCCACAACTGAACGGATGGGTATGTATATTGATGATGGATAGCAACTTTGCTGAACTCTACATAGAGAATATATCCCCCACAAGCTAGAAAAATTCTTGTAAAAATCCGAATTGATAACTATCATCAATATCCATTCCCTGACCCTGTAATAAAAAAGAAGGCAAACCAGATACAAAGAGAATAATCCTTGAATCTCATCCAAGCAATAACCCATTCCAGCCACGACTATCTATTCATATAATACATACATACATACATACATACATACATACGGTAGATGTTCTCATTCCCCAAAAAACAAAAACCCATCCATCCCCCAACCTCCAACCCTGCCTCACCCTACTAAATTCACACTGAAAAAACCACAAAAATATTCAATGAAGGGAATTGAGCCCAACGCGGGGGTCGAACCCGCAACCTTGTGATGGACCAGAAGATCTTGCAATCATAAGAGTCACACGCTCTACCGATTGAGCTAGCCGGGCAGGCTGTGATAAAGCCGGGGAGGCTATTATAGGGCTGTTTGCTCTATTTGTTGTAGATAATTGTTTGTTTTGCTTTATTAATTAGTTGGAGATGAGGGATGAGGGGTAAGAAAATTTTCATGCTGGGTTTGGGTGATATGTGGGTCTAGTTGGAGTTGTTAGGTCAGCACCGCAACTTGGCTAGGAGAAGTCATGCAGATACCCGAATTCCGAAGTTGATCCCGCCACTGGGTGCACTTCACTGGAAGTGTTTGATGGGCAAGAGACTTCCTTATGCTTTTTGGCGTCAGTGGCACTCGAGTAATTTAGTCTGGTGGTACATTTGGCATGTGAGTTTTGAAATTATGCTTTAGATAGGTATCTATGTATATTTGTACTCCGTACTTGTATAGCACACACACAAGCTGAGTGCTATCGCATGCTCTCCTCTTTGTCTCCCTCACTCCATCAATAACTCCGAACCAAATGCAAAAGCCCAATATACAGTACCAATATAACTCATCTTTCTAAAGCGATATGATCAACACATCATGGAAAACAGGTAGTTAACTCGAGTTATACAATTCCGTAAGCTCTGAAAGTAAGTGGTAGCCAAAATCCGCGCGATATTGTAGCAGCTAAAAGTTAAAATCATCATCGTCATCGTCATCATCATCACTATCGTTAATGTACCTCCTCTCCTTAGGCTTAAGCTTTACAACATCTTTGATCTCCTCATTGACCAAATCTCCCATCTCACAACTCTCCTTTAGAATTTCCCTTGCTTCTTCATCGTCGACTTTCATATCTTCCTTGATCAATAAAACGGTAAGTTCAGGTACGATAACCGACTCCACAAATGCAGTTGGACCTCTTGCTGCAATAAGACGGTCGATAGGTGCTCTCTCCTTTAATTTTGGCGTGAACTTGTGCATAATGTTTTCCGACATTAAACGTAAACCTCGAGAACCATAATATCCGGGTGTGAGATTCGTGGTCGTTTTCATCAAATTGCGATCTTTTCCAGTTCTAATCTTCTCATCCAATATGTCTCGAGAACGACAAGACGCACCACTGATTATCCTCTTGATAAATGCATGATGATTCGCAATTCGAGAATCCAAAGTTGTCCAATCAATATCGGGGTAGCCCTTAGACTTCCAGTTTGACCGCGCGCTCTTTCGTTGATGAGATAGACAGAATTTCTCTTGCTTTCGAGTATTCATCCCCCCAAAGGCTTCCAAATCTTCAGCAGCCACAAGTTCGTTACACATGGGACAACGGGGTCCTGTGTGATCGTCAAGATCTGAACTATCTTCCCTCTCAAAATTCTTTATGCCGAAGAAAGCGCCCGGATCTAGTTCCTTCGCCAGCTCCTCCGCTCCATCCAGTATATCATCATCGTATCGTTGAAGTTGTTTGGATTGCCTTGATGGAAGTGCGGGATTAGATGGCTTTAACTTGCTCGACAAATCTAGATCCGAGAAATCATCATCACCGAAATCCGGGAGCACAAGACTACCTTTGGCTGGACTTTGTTTTTTCGTTGGAGTATCTATTGTATAGTCTTGTAGTTTTTGCTTTCCATCATCGCTGGCCAGACTTGGAGAACTACTTCCGTAGTTTTTGAAAACTTTAACCGGCGATGGCTTCTTTCCATACTTGGTAGTCTTCTTCGGTCTGGCCCTCTTCCCCGTGAAATTGTTGGCACCAGCTATTTACCATTAGTTTAAGCAAATCAACAGTGTGATTGACGTACGTTTTGGGGGCTTGTGCTCTTTATGCGTTTGTATATATGATCTAGGCTTTTTACTGTTACTCTGCATGTTGCCGAATATATCCACATCTTGATCATGCGAGCTGTTCTCCTCCTTCTTCCTCTTGATACCCTTGCTGGAATTTGGCTCGGATGGCTCTGTATTTGTGGATTTTCGATTGAGGACAGGAGATGTGGTAGTGGTTTGACTCGACTTTTGATTCTTTGATCCAAATGAGGTCTTTGTCATATCTGCGCTGATTTTTGAAAGGGAATCCTCATCGGAAGAGTCGATGATATACTTCGCACCATCATCCGAATCATCTGGAAGTCGACCAATATCCTTATCCTCAACCTCAACTGAATCTGTATTCCTCATGGTGGAGGAAGTCGAGAACCCTGGTTCATTCTCCTTGTTGGACCCTTTGTTTTCTCGCTTCCGTAATTTTGAATATTTGACGTCGTTGACGTCGCCAGAAATTTCGGCATTGTTCGCACGGTTCTTCGTCACTGCCTTGGTTGACATTTCGGGTCGTTCTTCCTTCTTTGGTGGATTGATTGATTGCAAAAGACTATGATGATAATTCCTAGTAAGCCCAGCACGCCGCGGTTGTGCTTTCCTACTGTCATTAAGATCCAATTTTGTGGGCTGCATCTCGAAGATCGCGTCGCGTATCGTGTGGTGAAGTAAAGTAAGGGTTTCTGAGATGAGATGGGCAACCTTATCCAGATGCAACAGGTGAAAGTAGCATTTGTATTTCCATTGCTTCAGTTCCTCAAAACATAAGTTCGATTGATTGTATAGTGTAAGAAATCTTTAAAATTATCTATAATAGAAAACCGCTATGCTCTTACCTTTCTACGGCTGAATATGATACGCTCGATACGGTATCACGGGAGTCTAATATAAGAAAGCTCTAATATAGAAGTGGTCCAAGCTTGATACCCTTGTTTATGCGGGACCAACGCTCGGTCAACCCGGTCAATCGATAAGTGGTCCCGCCTTCCGCGTACTATTATTGATTGCACCAAATGTTTGTTTTGAACTTGCCTCAATACTTCATCCGGAATATCCAGACAAAAATACCAAAGATGGCTGCCCTCAATAAAAAATATGCGGAATTGCCAGATCTGGTATGTTTCCTGTGCCGTGGCTTTACAATATCTGACTAAAATGTTCAAGGATTCAGCACCGGATATTTACGAAACCCCTGAGTTAACAGAGGACAATTCAACAGCTCCTGTAGGTTACTTCAAATTAAACCTCTCCCCTCATTCATTCTAACAGTTTTTAGACTGGCAGAGCTCGTTCTCAATCAACGTCTTCTTCGTATGACGATTTCGATGAGAATGACGAGGAGTTAGGAGGGATTTCCCGTTCGCGATTACACCCCGATGAAGCCCGTTCGCATTTCTCTCCGGCACAAATAGATGCACGCGACGTAGACTTTTCAGACAGAGTCGCAGCAAAAAGGAAATCATATAAAGCTTCTTCGAGACGACACAGGAAAAGGCAAGACGGAACAGAAGAGTTTGGCGATTTTAGTGATGATGATGATGGAGAAAGCTTGGAAAGAAAGCTTGCAAGATTAAGACGTGAAATTGAGGAAGTCAAAGAAGAATATGGAAAGAGAAATCTAGAGAAAAAGGATACGGAAGAGGACGGAGAGTCGATCGATGGTGATGATATTGCTTCGTTGAGTAAATTATTGGATGGAATATCCGCAATTCAAGGGGACCAATTCACAAGTGCTGGAGCAAGATTGGCGAAAGACTTAGGAACGGGTATCAAGGCAAATGGGCCACCACAAACTTCACAAGGAACGGGAGGACCTTCTACATATACTGTTACATATGCACCTACATACCAACAGAGTCATGCTCTGGCTAAAGCAGCAGATTTCGATGCACGATTGGCACTTCTGGAAAAGGTTCTTGGACTCAACTCGACGATGGACTCTACTAGTAGCTCAATAGCCGTTTTACCAACTCTCGATATTCTCGAAAGACAGGTCTCAATCCTTACCGAGTCTACACCATCATCTCTCGACAGCATAAGCCGAAGAGTACGAACATTGACACAAGAAGCCGAAAAACTTGAGGAATCTCGAAAATCGGCCAAAGCTGCACAAGATTCTTTAAGATCAGCTGGAGGAGAAGTTGCACCTGAGGACGGAGAAGACGCGGAACAGATTTCGAAGATAAATGCGCTTTATGGGACTTTGCCTACCATTGAAAATCTCGCGCCTCTTTTACCATCTTTACTGGACAGACTGCGATCATTACGAGCTATCCATGCAGATGCGGCTACAGCCAGTGAGAACTTGGACAGAGTGGAGCAAAGACAAGCCGAAATGTCGAACGACATCAAGAAGTGGCAGGAAGGATTAGAGAAAGTTGAGGAAGCAATTAAACGAGGAGAAGCAGTCATTGGAGGAAATATGAAAGTTGTAGAAGTTTGGGTGAAAGATCTTGAAGATAAGATGTCTAAATTATAAAAGTGTAGAAATGTCAGCCTTGTAATTGCTGCTAGCTCACGCAGGTTAGGCTTTAGCCAGGTCTCTAAGATACCCAATCAAAAATATGCATTAATTCCCACCTTCATTTACCCCGGATGTAGCCTTCTTTCCTCTCCATACTCAAAATTGGAACATTGCTCACATACAGTACCTAAGTATAGATGTTCCGAGCGGTTATTATTTGTACTGCGTGTTCACTGTTTATGGAAATTACCCTTGTAGAGAAGGCTGAGTACGCGGAACCTTATATGTAAGATATAATTGGTTAACTTTTATTACCCCCTTTGCACTTTCCCTTTCTGTTACAACTTACATTACACATTTTCACTCGTTTTCCTCGTTGCATGTTACAATTGAAGTATCTCAGAAAAAGCAAATAGGGAAGTAGTATGTGAGACCTTTCCAATTCCCAAATCGTTCAGTAAGTTCATTGAAATTCCTCATCCCTTTCCTCACGAAAAGCAATTCTATATACGTGTACGTACGAAATACACACAAATGTACTTTATCAATTGGTACACGAGACGAATTTCCTATTTCGTATTCGATTCCGTATGCGCACTTGCATATAAATGAAAATGACAATCACAAATATTGATGATGACGCGGCAGATTCGGATTCGAATTTCGACAAGAGAGAGGTAGAAGAGAAGCAGAAGCGCATTTATTTTAAGAGAGGGGACACAGCTACCAAAACTGTTATCGGTATCTTTGACGAGAGGCAACATCAGGCTGAAGAATTCGAATTCGAGGAACGACAAGGACGCTCAAGAAATAGGGTTCGTACTCGTGTGGTAGAGGTTCTGGGTGAGAGTGGTGAAGGGGTTCTTAGAGGAGGGGATCTTGATTTCGAGGGATACTTTGAAAGTAAAGCGGATATGGCTTCATGGAGTGGGCAGCCGGCTATTAAGGGGAGTACGGAGCAGATGCGCATGGCATTGTTGACGTTTTCTTTGGTTGGATTGCAGTAGGTTTTTCTGAAAGGAATGGGGAACAATTGCAGGGGAACAATTGCATTGACTGATTTATTATGCAGATTTACTTGGGGTATTGAAATGACCTGTAAGTCGAATGCTGCTCCAGTTCATGGAAAATACTGACAGATTGACCTGAAAAGATTGCACACCATATTTACTTTCACTGGGTCTCACGAAATCGAAGACTTCTTTAGTATGGATCGCGGGACCTTTATCTGGATTGATTATGGCACCGCTTGTGGGGGCAATGGCAGATCGATCGCGTTCGAAATGGGGTAGAAGGAGACCATATATGGTAGGGGCTTCTATCCTTGTCGCATTATGCTTATTGGTTCTGGGATGGACAAAGGAAATCGTATCGCATTTTGTTGAAGAAGGGGATTTTAATAAGAGTTGTACCATACTTTTAGCCGTGTTGGCAATTTATGCCGTGGATTTCGCTATCAATGCTGGTGAGTTTGATATTTCAGGCTGGGTGTGGTGCAGATGTTAATGAACATAGTTCAATGGAGTTGCCGAAGTCTAATCGTAGACACATTACCTATACAAAAACAACAAGCAGGATCAGCATGGGGTGAGTTTGTTCTTCTTATTATTAGCCATCCAAACATTGACACTCTTCAGCCAGCAGAATGGCTGCCCTGGGACACTTGGTCGGGTATGCTATTGGGACCGTTGATCTTGTCGCTTGGTTTGGTCCTTCAATGGGTGATACTCAATTCAAGAAGCTCATTCTTATTGCGGCATTTGCGCTTATATTTTGCGTGGGTGTCACATCATGGGCCGTGACGGAACGTGTTTTAATATCTAGCAAAGACTCTGACAGTCAATCTGGTATACTTAAAATCACTCGACAAATATATAGAACAACAATGGCAGTTCCGCCCAAAATCCAGGCTATCTTATGGTGTCAATTTTGGAGTTGGATTGGATGGTTTCCGTTCCTTTTTTATGGTACCACATTTGTTGGAGAAACATATTTCAGATATGATGCTCCGCATGAGATCAAAGAGTCTAAAGATGCTTTGGGAGATATTGGAAGAATTGGAAGCATGTCTCTCGTTGTATTCTCATTCGTGTCGTCTTTCGGATCATTCCTTCTACCTCTTTTGATCAAGTCGCCAGATGAAGATAATTTCACTCAGCGACCACCAGCAAGCATTGCTCGGTTTGTTCAGGCTTACAACAAACATAAGCCAGACCTTCTTGGAGCTTGGTTTGTTGGACATTTGATGTTCTCATCAGCTATGTTCTTAGCACCTTTTGCGTCCTCGTTCCGATTTGCAACGTCATTAATTGCGTTTTGTGGATTGTGAGTTTTCTGCGTTCTTGATATTTACTGCTTTTCATCAACTAATAGCTCCTAGACCATGGTCCGTCGCATCTTGGGCACCATATGCATTCCTGGGTGTCGAAGTAAACAAAATGAGCGGATTATCCTCTTATAGCCGTCTCTCCACCACCGACCATGATATCGAGCTTGAGTCACCCACCTCTCCCCCATCACCATCTCTACTCCGTCTCGAACATGGCCCCTCCGGAGAAAAGGAAGACGTTGCATCCACTGGCGAACTTTCCGGAATCTACTTTGGGATTCTAAATATTTACACTACAATTCCGCAATTTATAGGAACTTTCATTAGTATGATTGTTTTCAGTATATTGGAACCAGGGAAAAGTCCGGAATTGGCTCAAAATGCAAAGGAGGGGGAACATCATGGAACGGAGGGTCCAAATGCTATTAGTATTTGTTTGTTCATCGGAGCAATTAGTACTATTGGAGCGGCTTATGCGACAAAGAAGTTGAGGGATTTACAGTAGGAAAGTTAATGGTACGTGTGGATGGTGATTGTAAGATAATGGTGACATTCCTTGGATTGAGATGATATTCGAATTTGCGGGTAGCATTGCATGGCGTTTTTGGAGAAGATTAGGTGTGTGAGGTAGCTCAAATTTTCTTGTGTCTTTCTTTTGCAAGGCGTTGGGATTAGATAGATGGATGGATACTTGAAGGGTTGTTGTTGTAAAATAAATCTATTTCCTCTGCTGCATGTCGAGATGCTGTAGGAGTGGTAGACTTACATAGATAGTCTGATGAAATTCCATGCATGATTGGTACTTTTATTCCTGTGTATAAGTGAGTTATTGATTGTAAATTGGGGTTGTGGGCGTCATGGATGATGTGGGTGGTATTCTGAGAGGTGCGAAATGTTTAATGCTGATCTCACCTATGGTTTGGAATTGTATGGTATCAAATGTTTAGATTCGATTGTGAATGTGCTTTCGTCTGGTAATGATGGGACATACGTTTTAAATTCCGGTGTATGGTGAAGCCTTCCTAGTAGCTAGTTCTAGGTTGTACCATTCGCTGGGCCTTGAATTCTAGTGAGGAACTTAACCAGCATTGAGAGTTTAGATGAATTGTTTATATATGTTCTCTCTCTAGTCCGAATCCACAAAGAACACCACACTGCATCCTCACTGAAATTAACCGGGGAATCGGAGTGTCACTGAAATGGAGATTGAGACTGGATTATTTGGGTTTGATCTTGGTTTTTGGTATATTATATGGGATCTGAATGAGGTAGAAGTGCGAAAGGAGATACTTAGTAAAATTTTTAGAGATGTTTAGGTGAACCTAAATCATTCATTATTCTTTCAATTCTTAATAAAAACCTAGAAAAATTCATATATTGATTGATAGATATATGAATTATTTATATATAAAATATCATTAAATATTATTGAATATTAAAAGAATAATATTCAATTGAATTAAAAGACTTGAAAATTTTTCTAATTTATTTTTATATCAATATAATTTTATGAAATCTAAATTTTTTTCATTGAAATCTGAATTATAGATTAATTAATGAATGAGTTTTCAATTGATAATTCCGTTTTTTTTCTAAATTCTTATTTTTCATAAAGCCATTAAAGATTAAAATGAAAAAAATATCGAAATTGTCATTTTTTGAGAGGTAAATTCGTTTATTTTTAAAGGTTTGAATTATTAATTTTCGAATTTTCGATTATTTTTTTCGATTTCAATCTTTAATAATTTTATAAAAAATAAGAATTTAAAAAAAGTAAAATTATCAATTGAGAGCTAATATTTCAATTAATATTTAAATCAAGTTTCGAAACAATATTTCTATTCAAAATATTAAAATATTTAATTTATAATAAAAATAATTAAAAATTTCAATTTATTAATTTTAATAAATTATTACTCTTTCAATATTCTTTCAAATTTTATAAATTTTTTATACATATCATCTATAGATAAATAATATTACAAAATTTTATACAATTTAATCACAATTTGAAAAAGTTATAAGTGATTTAGCGTCGCTTATACGTCTTTAAACATTTCGCTGAGTATATAGTATGTCCATAACGAAGTAATAATCGAGAGATTAACAAAGTTTACCTTATACGCATTCGCATTCGCATTCGCATTCACATTTAGTATTACAATATGCACAACCTCAAAGGTCCATCAATTCCCACATCCAAAATATAACCCCAGAGAAACATTCCCACCAGAAACAAAAAAAGGAAAATCACGGAGCAATTGAAGCTCCCTAGCCGGTTCGAACGACTGACCTGACGATAATAGCTATGATACTACTGCAATCGTCCGCTCTACCACTGAGCTAAGGAAGCGATTCTTGATGAATTGTGACATCGACGCGCGATTTTGGTATTATTGACCACGCATACTTGATAGAATGGGGAGTGAAGTGGAGCGGAGTGGAGCTTTGAGATTTGAAATTCGTGTTGATAATGGAAATTGAAGTGGAGATGGGGGAAAGGTTAAGAACAGAGGGAATAGAATAGCAGATAGAAGACGAATTTTATACAATCATGTGATTAGGGACCGCTGGCGCAACGGTAGCGCGTTCGACTCCAGATCGAAAGGTTATCCGTTCAAATCGGGTGTGGTTCAATACCTCCGTTAATCACTGTAATTTTTGCTTTTGCGGGTTTGAAAGTGGGAAGTTGAGAGTTTGGACCTGGAGGATTGGTGTTGAAAAGCCGTGGATTGTGTTTTGGGGGTTGGGGGTTGAGGGATGAGGACCTTCCCCCTGGTATGCGGTATAGGACTTGTTGGTCTGTATACTACCGTCTAAATTCACTGGTAAGAACTCACACTAATCCCTTTTAAGAAGAGGATCGACGGTTCGGAACCTTCAAATTCCGATATCATTTGACCTATAAAATTCCTGGAATCTCAGATTACTCATAAATTTGATCAGGGTTTCAAGATTCCGGACCCTCACCCACTTGTCGATCCTCTCCTTAAAAGGGATTAGTGTGAGTTCTTACCGGTGAATTTAGACGGTATGCTGTAGTG
The DNA here is from genome assembly GCA_014898415.1 of Stromatinia cepivora. Taxonomy (NCBI): domain Eukaryota; kingdom Fungi; phylum Ascomycota; class Leotiomycetes; order Helotiales; family Sclerotiniaceae; genus Stromatinia; species Stromatinia cepivora. The sequence continues at coordinate 1,647,723 of RCTD01000006.1, read as the reverse complement.
CTAAGTTTTTGGTTTATCGGGTGTGGTTCCTCTCGACTAATTTACGAAAAATATTAAACCACCCCTGCTGATGACAGTATACCAAGTCAGAGTGACCATTAAATCATGGAAGCATGGAATAACATATTGTCAGCTTAACAAATTGTCCATTTAGATGGGGTTTTTTTTTTGGTATGCCACAACTATTCCAACTAAGTGGGTGAATGAAGGGTTTAGCCGAGCCGAGATGGGGTTGAGGGTCGTTTAACCCCACAATTGAAACTTTTCCTAGAATGCATCTTGGATCGTATTGTCCCCCACCATTTTTTATATCTAATCAAGTAAATTCTAGGAATGCACATAGACAAGCCGGCTATAGATATCCAAATCCGCGCCGGCCTTAACATCAAATATCCCTCGTGGCGCAATTGGCTAGCGCGTTCGACTGTTACTTGAAGCTCTTCAATTTCGCAGATTCATCGAGAGGTTCGTGGTTCGACCCCACGCGAGGGAGACTCGTTTTGAATTATGGTAGGCAATACTAACTTTTATCACTCATTCATGAATGCTGCACGGATCACTCAATCAAGGTCAGTTCCAACACTGATATTCCAACGTCGCTCTAGTACCAAGGTTGGTGGTTCGAGCCCACCAGAGGGAGATTGTATCTTTTGTTTTTGTCATAATGTGTTGGATTTTGCTTCATTTTTGTAGGTGTTGAGGAAGTGAAATTCGGCCAATAAGGTTAGATAGAACGTCCATACTTCGTTCGACCCCACGCGAGCAATGAAGGAATCCTGGATTTGCATTCTCACTGCTATCTTTTGAGGAAAAGGGAACAGGGTTTTTCTAGCGAATTGGTGCACGACGAGACGACCATAGTGATGAGATCGAGAGGCTATATCTAACAAATCTCAGATTCTAGGAACTCCGAGCGCCTGGAAGATACTTAGGTAGTAAGAAGCACATGAATGAAAATCAAATGTCGTACTGGATCACTTGATGTTGTTCAATGTTGCAACTATCTGCATAGCAATGGTTTCGTCAAATGCGGATGGGTTTAGTGACTTTGACGCGGGAACGAACACGGTGAGAATTTTGAACGTGTTACGTCCATGTGAGTATCGGACGAAAAGAAGGGGGAATGGTGTTAGCTGCACATTTGAACGTTGCATGGAATCGGGAGGGGGGGGGGAGGAAAAGGGAGATAGGAAGGGAAGTACATTCGAAAAAGATAGGACTTAGATATAAAATTGGATGGGAGATAAATCGAGGAAGTCATGATTATGGAAAAATGGGATATGAAGTCTTTCTTCTTTATATCGTTGTCTTTAGACTAATGTCTGGTTGTTATGCATCATTAGAACGCTTAGTCGGTCTATAGCCTGTCATCCGTGATGAACAAGCGAAGATGAGGATCCAGAATTGCGTCGGATCAAGCGAGAGACAACGGAGTTAATGTCATTTTTTGTCGAGGCCCAAAGACTTCAGCTACTTTAATTAAAAATCTCGTAAGGACGCCGAAGGGACAAAGTCATCAATATGGTGAGAATCATAACTGAGGTCAATGAGAACATCTGTTATTCCCTATGGGATTATGCAATTCAGGCATACCAAACTATTAAGTATTAGTACTGAACCAAGAATTCCAATGTGCAATAAACATACCAATTGATCATTCAGTGATGAACGAATTCATAGTAGCGATGAATTCGAAGAAGAGCTATGGGTTTTATTTGATGAGGCTGCAAGCCTTTGCGCAAGGCTCAGTCTTGATACAGTCATGATAGACCTGTGGTATCGATCATTTTATTTTGAATCCCGTCGTGAAGTAGATATATGCAGGGTCTTCGTAGCGTAACCGGTATTGATGTTGTGTCTCATATTTGTCTAGCTGCAAAGAAGATCCAAAGCCATCTGCTGAAAACACGGTTTATGTACCAACGCATGAAAGCAGATGAGCTATAAATATTCCGAAAAGTCTGTATGTCTTTTTGAATGATCTTCTTGGGATAGTTCGTCAAAGCATTACCGTCTAACAGGGATCCCGCCCTCTGCTGAAAATGATAGCGGATATTCCTAAGTGAGTTGGATCCATTTTACACGATTTCAACGAATAACTAATATGTTTCAGACCTATTAAACAATGAGTTTCTAGAAGAAAACATATTAACTTTCATGAGAGATATCCGGGACATCATCCAAGTTCAATCGGACCGAAACACAAGAAAATCCAAGACTAGCTGCTTGATTTCAGGTAATCTATTTCAAGACCTCCAGGTTGGCTTCTTGGGTATAGCTCTGTCTTTGTACTTTAGATATGGTACATGAACTTTTCTTTCTCGTAACTCAGGTGTAGATATTGCAGTTCGGTAAGAAGCTCTATTGAATGTTGATATTGGGTCTGGAAATGTTCTAAAAGATGCTTATACTAAAACATATTGCTTCTTTGGCAAAATTAATTCGATCCTATCTAATAAGTTCTGGTCCAATATGTGAAGCTTACTTATCTTGTGCTTTATACAAGATCGAATATCCTAGTCCACTTCCTGGCAGCCATCCAGAAGGATTTGAAGTTATTTAGAAAGCTTTTCACATATCTGTACTTTCTACGACCAAGAAAGGAGTCTTACATTGAGGTACTGGGTCGATCCAAATCTGAAGTTCTTCATTCTTCATTATCCCTTTTTAATCTTCCTTCAAGCAAAATTCGTCCATACATATCATCTACCACCATCTTTGTACAATTAAGTAATAACATGAAGAAGTTGCAGTACCTAAATCCCGAGCTGGGCTAATCTACAACTTAACACGATACACAAATTCGTTGGTGATAAGTCTGAAGACATTAGAAAATGGTGTCTGAGGATTTGAAGTGTCATAATTGTCGTCAAACACTAATGCTATGGTCGCTACAGAAATTATGTCGTTAAACTAGTTATGTATATAGAGTGTTTCGACGCTTGCCCTTTACCTAATTTCTCCATCTTACCCAAAATCTGCAAATAAATATTGCAAAAGGAAACGGAATGGGCGTTGCCCGGAATTGAACCGGGGACCTCTTACATGGAGAATCAATTAATGTAAACTGATAGATCCGTAAGCAAGAATTATACCACTAAACTATGAGCGGAATCTTTCGTTCACCACTCGGGTCTACGATTTTCAGTTTTAAGTAATAGTCTAATGCCATAAAATCATCTGCAAATCTAGACGCTAGCATCTACCATAGATTTCAAACTTCTTCATACACTGCATGCGTCCTCTCTCCCTATATCCAAGGGCTTCCAGGCGACATGTATATAGCAGAAGCGTGCGGTAAAGATATAAGTAGCGGATAATCAATGCGAAGATTGAACTCTACATTAGAAAATTAGATTTGTTTCAAGCTATGGCACCATTTATCCAGCAAAGTTATACGCTTTCCGATTAACTGCTAGGGGAAAGATACATTGAGAGATCTCAGATGTATCCAAGCGTATGGTATGTTTCATAGTCCCACGAAAAGGCCTCCACCCCATACAGGATACTCTCATCTCAATTCTGGCATATATACCCGCTACCGGTCGACCTAATATATCAACAGGCCTGATAGTTCAGTGGTAGAATTCTTGCTTTGGGTTGTTCAATCTAAGTTGTAAGAGGTCTCCGGTTCAATCCCGGATTAGGCCCTAATTCAAATTCTCTTTTTGCATGTGAAATACGCTAGGGCCGCATTAACCCCCACTTGCGTACATGCATTTTTGTGCGCCATAATCCTCGCCTGGAAAACTTCTCCATTAAGAAAACTTGGTAAGTGGACAAAAATTGGGAGCAAATTCCTTCTACTTGGAAAGAAATCAGAACCTAGAAGAAACTACATTTTTGCTGTTTCGTCGGAAGGGCTTATAAATAAGCAAAAGTTATCAAATAAAACCTCGTACATTTGAAATGGCAAAATGTTAATTCCGGTACGGGGAATTGAACCCCGGTCTCCCGCGACTTGATTGAAGCTGTTAAGCTTCGAATGAGAGGCGGAAATGCTAGCCACTACACCATGCCGGATATGTTATTGTATTCGATGTATGTGAGGCTGTTTTAAATGTATATATAGCCCAAAGGACACTACAATCTCTTCGAGAAGCTCCTTTTTAAAAGGTTGTGGGTTTCATCCTTAAACTTGTGGGTCTCCGAAGTGAGATAACCAGCTTCGCAAGTAAAGATTCCGTCCCTTCTCGTCTTCTCAATTTTGGCATTGTTGATTTGATTAAAGAGTTCCAATGGCCCTGGAATAGAGCATCGAACCATTTTTGTACTTACAAAAATGAAGGATTTATATCTGTAAAATAATTTTCTCGGTATTGTTTTAAAAACAAATCTAAAAGCTACTCCCTCCCGATCATTTACTATAAGATCACCTAGGGTCCTTAATATTTCAGCAATATTTAAATAAATACAATTCCAAAGCAGCTAATTATTAATTCTAACTAATATTTATATAATACATCTATATACTGCTTCAACCGAAGGATTTATCTTTTCTATAAAATCCAAATATATTAATTATTTATTGAAAAGCAATTTAGAAATTTAGGAATCGGAATCATATGATCGATTATATTTGCATCGGAGTCTCTCAAGGCGTTGGTTCTCGCGCTCCTCCACTTCAATGCGCGCTCTCTCCTCTATAATTCAAAACGTTTCCTGTTTTGGTTTTGATTGTAAAGAAAAGAAAGTTCAGAATCGAAAAGGAGATAGAAAAAAAAAGTATATACTCAAGTGAATTTGAAATGAAAACGCAAAACCAGAAAAGGAAACTAGTCCTTTGAAAAGTCAACAAGTTCCATAATTTTGAGTTTTGTTGCATATCTAAGATGAGGGGATCTCATGAAGTGGATATTTAAGGTGATAAATTCCAGAATTTGTAGATTTTGTTGCATATCTGAGATCAGATAGATATCTTCATGTTAGGGTTTACAATTGTTGATGTTTGAAACTAAGAGTTTTGTTGTATATTTCAGTATCCATAAATCATCCAGAGCATTTCAGACGTTATAAGTCAAGTGTAGTAAAATAAACTAACTTTGGTTTATCTAAAGGCATCTATCTATCTTACTTAGTTCATCCATCTAAAGTAGTTTTTTAGCTTCAAAGTGGTAGGTAATATATCAAAAGTGACGTAAGTGATTAATCAAGGAGCAACGGACATAAATCATAAAACATATAGAATAACGAAAAGGAGATCACACTTCCAAACCACAAGCTGAGATATATATGTAGTATGTATGTATGTATCCTCTTAAAAACATACAAAAAAAAAGCAAAAAATAAGTCAATGAAGGGAATTGAGCCCAACGCGGGGGTCGAACCCGCAACCTTGTGATATCAGAAGAACTCATAGATTCAGAATCGTAAGAGTCACACGCTCTACCGATTGAGCTAGCCGGGCCGGCTGTTGTAGGGCTGTTTGCTCTATTTGTTGTGTAGAATTAGTTTATTTTAAAATATATTTAATGCAACCTATTGCTTAGTGGGGAACTGAAAAAAAAAATTTCTGACTAGCGCCGGAAACAACTTTTTTGCAAGGACCCTCTTCCACTTAAACAAAACCCAACCACCCAAAAGCTATCATTTCATCGAGTGAAGTCCCTTGAAGATATTTGCCATGATCTGAAGTTTGCCAGCATTGAGTAAATTTAGTCACTTTGAATATCTTCTTTTAGATTTCTAAAGAATAAGTTCATTAACTATCCAGGATAAAAGGGAAATATCCAAACCATGCGGTAAGTATCTGGGATTTTGGCAGCAGATGCATATTCAGCATGTATTTTACTAAAGTCATCCGACTTCAAACAAGCGATTATATGATGAGATGTTCACATTGAAGTTACCAGCGTTTCAAAGACTTGACGGTGGCATGAAGGGCGAGACTTTGCCTGGGTAAATATTCGAAATGTGAAAAGCTGTGCTGGTCCTGCTCTTTCTAAAAAGCTACTTTCTACTCACCCAGCTTTGCGCGTTTACCGCGGAATAATCAGGGCTTCTGCATGGCGAGTTTATAGGATAATCTTTTAATGTGACATTTCTTCTACTTGTGTGAAAACTTGACCCCAGATTTACTCGCAAGAGGTGGTGGCTATCCCAAAAGTGCATCCTTATATTGCCCCAACTAAGCCCTTGCTTGTGGCGAACAGCAACAAAACAGTAACAAATGTGCAAAAACAGATTTCTGTATTGGATTCAAACCAATAATACTCAGGGCAACTCCCTACGTAGGTCTCGAACCTACAGCCTCAAGATCGATTCAAATGTAGATAATCACTACTTAGAAGTCTTGCGCGCTACCATTGCGCCAGCAGGGAAATCTTATAAATTTGTGGTGGGACGAGCTTGAATATCCTGTCTCATAGCCATTTTTGACCATTGTCATCCGGATGGAACATAAAAGCTTTCGATGACTTCAACACGAAGAACTTATTGCTAAACTCCTTAAATTTGTAGTGCTCTAATCCCTTTAGTTATTAGTTATAGGGCTGCAATGTGATTTGGAAATCGTCCTGTGTATATAGGGCGACAATGTTCCCAGAATCCTCAAATGAAGCACACATCGAAAAATATCCCTTGGATAGTCCACGAGTGACCCACTATCAGCTGCAATCCTCCAAAATTAACATAAAAAATGCATCACTCTTTTTCCTCGACTATCAACCTTCAAACAAGGGGAAAAAAAAAGCAAAAACAGCAAAAATGCAAAAGATATGACCAGACTGGGGCACGATCCCAGGACCTTGTCCGTATTTTAACAACTGTTAATTGTTAAGGACACGTGATAACCAACTACACCATCCGGCCTATTTTGATGTTGATGAGGGCGTTAATCAAAGACCATAATCGAGAGCTTGCTAAAGCGTTGGGATGAAAAGCGGAAATCCATGGTGGATGTAGATCGTCGGAGCTCCTCGATATAACTCGCAGGTGGCAGGACGAGAAAATAGTGCGGCTATGAAGTGTGAGAAACATCTATTATGATCTTGTGAGTATTCGGACCAGTTCTTCTATTAGAATTGCAACCATTTTATTCAGTATGCCTCCAATTGGTTTTGGCGTTGTTGTGGATAAGATGGCCAGGGACTGGGGTTATCGCCATCATTAAGGAGCAACTGAGCAGATAGATCATGACGAAGGGGTAAGCTTTTAAGAAACGGCATGACACTTGTATACCTCTCTCCTGCCTCAATTCATGAGCTTGCATCAAAGTTCAATACCACTGTTCCATAAGCATCGAAGATAATGCCACGTCTCGAGATCATTGATGACCGGTGCACCAATATAAGCATGCAGATAATGATAAGAAGAAAATGACAAGGAATAATTTTGGGGCATAATGAATCGATGAAATTGATGAAGTCAATTGAAGTCTGATGTTTCAATGCCCAGTGTTTATATATCAATGATGAAATGAGACAGGATGTCAATTGAGGGCATGTTGGTCTGTGCTCAAACCTAGTGGCAAGTGCAACATCTGGTCAAGGAAGGAGCAAGAGGTGAGGTAATACTACCAAATGTAACCGTCAAAAAATCATTGTTTACATCGTGGGAATATTAATCAGTCTAAAAGTTCACAATGGAAGTATATAATCAAAGATACATTAATCATCATATATCCCTGTTCTATTCTTCCAAAATTTAGAACAGGTTTCAATAGCTATCGGTTTTCAAACTACCGCCCCATCTTATGATAGCCTAAATCTAGCACCTAATTCATAATCATTTATCTTTCAGACCCCCAAGCAGGATATTCTGGTGCTGAAGTGTCATTACAGAAGAATTGTACCATGTAAGGACTGGCAACCGTATTACCGTCCAAAATGGTAGTTCCATCAGATGTGGTAACTGAGAAAGCACAGAGTTCAGGTAAGTCACCCTTCGCCCATAAAAATCTCATTGGATAGGTAGATTCTCCTTCAACCAAATGGATTGTGAATTTTTGTGGTGGATAAGTCCATATTGTAACCAGATTCTCATTAGCACGTGTCCAGCCAAAGTAGGCATTGGCGCCAATCCAAAGAAAGAAGATATCATCGGCTGATGTTGTGGTGAAGGTGTAGGTACTAGTCATCTGGGCGAAAGGATTACCACGGTTATCGATGATGAGATAAAAGTCATTGAGTTCCTGGGAGCCGCCGCAAAGGGACACAGCGAGATTTATGTGAGTAGTGACTCTACAGCTGACGGCAGTGAGCCTTAGTGGTTGTAACTGTTGGCTCCAAATACCGATGCCAAGTTTAAAAGTCGTGGAACTAGCAACCGAGGTGCTGGTGATTATCTTTGAAGGAGTTCTTGATCCGACACTGACATCACAATAGCCAAGATAGCACGTTTCACTATCGATGATGCGTGGACATGTAGTGCAACTGCAAGGCTTAAATACAGAAAATGGACAATTCTCGTAGATGACTGCCTGTACCTGCCATAGGATAGTCGTGGCTTTTGAGACAACGGTTGTGCTTGACCAATGCTGTAGATTCTAACTTTAGTACAGGTCAAAGTACCACTAATCGACATCGTGGTAGCCGAATAAGTGACGACCTACAAGAAGAATTAAGAATGATAAGTTGTAAGGAGGTATTTAGCTCTTACCTGGGTGCTTGCGGTGATAATCGTTGCTCCATAGTATGCCGAGACAACACTCAAGAAGCTTTAAGTCTGAACAGGCACAGAAGAGGTCGTGATGACAAGCAGTGTGAGAGCAAACGCTGTTAGGCAAGCGCGCCAATTGTGCGACTGTGACAGCCTAATATTTACCGAATGTATATATCAGGACGATTTGCTCGTTTTAACCTCTGTGGAAGTCAGATAAAAAGAGAGAATACGGTGGCTGCTTAAGACAACACTGGCGGTCTACTTATACTTATCAACTCCATGATCACAAATGAGTGATTTCAATGATAATTTTGTAGTTGTAAGCCATAATGCCACTAGATGTCTATAGTAGCTGACAGAACGATCTAGGTCAACATCATGAATCCTGAACATGTAATATTTTCAGAGTTGGAAAATATCATAACAGTAGGCTCGGTGCGAAACGGCATATGAGGACATAAAACTATTGAGAGTTTATAGAGAAAGCCGAAGCCGGGTGCTCATGCTGTCAAAAAAGTGAATGCTCACCTCCGTGGCCACCGTTTAGAAGAAAGTACTTTTGAAGGAACTAGCATTGTTCAAGGGAATCTGCACGCTCAGTCCATCGACTTGTCTAGAATGAAATTCACCGTTCTTCGAACATCGTTGGGAACTGTGCGTTGGTAGGGTAACAGTTACATGGGTAAAGTGACCCAAAGGGGAATGAACAGGATACACATGGGGATCCACACAAGATGGCATATTTAGGCCTGCTTAAACCCTTAGTACATATTGAATGGAAATCAGACTGAGCAGAGCTAGTCAGGAACAAAAGATGAAAAAGGTACAAACACGGGAAAAGGGGTAATAACTGGTAATAATTGGCTCCGGGCGCGGCATTTACTGCTGCGGTTGCATCGATGAAACGCCGGAGAGGCCGACATGATTGAATTTGAGCCATCAAGGATATCTAGATTGTCCGAAAGGAGAGGAAACAAAGGCTTGAAGTATGCATTGCTTTATCGGAACTTTTAAGATTTGCCTTTCACATAGCAGCCGTCGACGGCCGCAAGGTAGTTTCACAAGATTGCTCCGTGCTGATCGTCAACACTATTTGAAAGATCAAAAGTATGAGGACCTGATGATCATTACTTTTTGGATTGATATCTAATTCATCTCATCATCAGATAGAAATATGTATATTGACCTTTGAATATGCACATTAATATAAAGATTTTTAATGAGCAAAATCTGAAGAAGAAACCCCATAGAGAAAATCTAATGTCCGTGCGTTTGACCCCGCGCGTAACGAAAAAGGTGACCGGAATTATGGTGTCAACGTAAAATTGGAATATGACCCGAAAATGAATTAAATGTAAATATGTAGATTCTAGATTCACAGGAATGAAATTAATTATTTCTTTGGCTAGATTTTTGACTTTCATGTATCTATTAGAGGGTTTGGGGAGGTGTGGAATAGGACAGTAGAATAGGCTCGCTTACGGATAGCGAGTACAGAAGAACTTGGTTATACCGGACTGGAATATACCGGAATCTTGGATATACCGGAATTTTTTCTTCTTTTTTCCGAAATTTATATGGGAATACCGGAATTTCGATAAAAACCGGAATACCGAATTGAATTGATTGAATTCCGGTATAAATCTTTATTATTGATTAATATACTATATATTAATAAAGATAAATCTTCGAATATAACGATATTATTATTATCATTGTTGTTGTTATCGAAAAAGTCGAAAAGAGTTGGTCATTATAGCCCTCGAATCAATTTATCAAATCAACAAAAAAAAGTTTTAAGAGTATAATGGTAGAATTTTAAATATAGGAAAAGAAAGTACAATGATGTAATAGTATAATATAAAGCTCAATATAGTATAGAATTGAAGAAATCGATTATTAGTAATCTTTTAAGTATGAAATTCGAATGATTTGATTAAATAGAACTTATATAATACGAATTAAATCAATATAAAACTCGGTTTTCTATATACTCTGCTTTCGAAGAAGCTCTATTTGAATGGTAGATTCGATACAATCATTATTTCGATGCAGAATTTACTACAGATGATGTTTTATATTTAAAAACTATAGAATTCTGGAAAAAGTTTTCTGAATATAAAAATAAACCTTTATTATTCGATAAAAAAAAGATTTGGTTAACTAATTTTATTGATAATTTCAAGAAATATAGTTCTATATAAGAAAGATATCGATTCAATGAAAAAGTTTTTATAGATATAAATTCTAAATCAAAAGCTATAATAAAAGAGATACAATATATTATAATTTTATATGATATAAATGATATCTATAATTGCAATAAAACAAAGCTTTTTTGGAGAGATAAACTAGATTGTATATTTTCTATATTCGAATTTGCCGGTAGAAAAAAGGAAAAAGTTTGATTTACAGTATTCCTTATTAGTAATTCTATAGATATTTATAAACTTTCTTTATAGATTATTGGAAAAGTATATATTCTATAAGTATTTAGAAAATCAAAATTGATAACTCTTGATAACTTAAAAGTAAAATATCGATCGAATTCGAAGTCCTGGATGAATAATGGGATTTTCATTGAATATCTTATATGGTTCGATAGGATTATAAAGCAAATGAAAAAAAAGGCTTTATTTATTATAGATAATTTCTTTGTATACAAATTAGCTATCATTATTCTTTTTGAAGCTGGTAAGCTATACAATACAAAGATTATATGATTGCCCCCAAATTCTACATCTAAATTTCAACCTCTCAATCAAGGTATTATACAGAATTGGAAGTTTTATTTATAATGACGAACTGTCAGATTCATAGTTGAATGCTTTGATAATGATTTGAATTATTCTAAAGAGCTTGATATTCTAAAAATGATTAGATGGGGGATATTAGTTTGGGAAAATATTAAAACGAATATTATTTCGAATTGCTGGGATAAATCACAATGTATCGATTTGGAATCGCAATCTTCGATACCACTGACGATATAATAAGATTCTGAAAAGGCTTTAGAGTTTTTACGCCTTATTTTAATACGGTTAAAGTATTAGGGCATTATAACTAGTATCCTTGATATACAAGAATATGTTTCACTTTATTCAAAGTATATTATTGAGAACAACGACAATCTGGATATTCTAATTGATGATATTATTCAAGTTAGAGAAGTGATTGAAGAAGACAAAGAAGATGACAGAGTAGAGAAAGAGATTGAGCTTTCTATTAATGATTTTAAAGTTCTTGAAGCTATTTAGATTTTAATTAAATATCAAGAACAGCAAGGTATTCCTGATATAAATCTAATTAAGAGTTTACACAAAAGAAAATGTAAAGTAAAGTTTAAATCTGATTAAAAGAGAATATAAAATATTATATTAAACTACTTTAATATAAAATAAAGTTAATGATTTTGAGCTGTATAATATTAATGCCTTGATGTCTTATTATTTTTATACCGGAATCTTGGATATACCGGATTTGATTGATCGAAAATCTCAGTCCGGTATAACCAAGTTCTTCTGTAGTTCTATAAACGCACCAAGTAAAAATTTGCTCAAACTAACATATTGTCAAACAAAAATTCTTCTTCAACAAATAGAGCAAACAGCCCTATAACAGCCGGCCCGGCTAGCTCAATCGGTAGAGCGTGTGACTCTTATCCATTGAAAGATGTTCTAGGTCAATCACAAGGTTGCGGGTTCGACCCCCGCGTTGGGCTCAATCCCCTTCAAACAACTTCTTTTTGCACCAGTTTTGCAATTTATATCACTCTGATATCAGGGTTCCTTCCCAGTTCAGGTTTCCAGGATATTTTCACTGTTTTTAGCCATATGGATTGAGAATAGTCACCCTTCTCAAAGTAACATCAACATTCATACATGTATGAACAAATTAGCGATCTAGATCTTCTGATGGACATGGCTACAATGTTGTGTTCTCTACAATTTCCCTTTCTTTGCTGTAAATATAAGAATAGTTGGAAATTTTGTGCGCCAATACTCCGAATACCGTATGTAGTATGTATGACCTTAAGAACTCGAGTTACATAGAATTAGATTCCTATTCTACCAAGACTTTTATGTATATATGAATCATTTCCCTTTTACCGGGCAGCCGGCCAACGAATCACTTAGCATTTGTGAAGCCAAGATCCCGTTATTGGTCAATCCAATATATGTAACAATAACATTCATTTTCATTCCATAATGGAATTGAACCGCTTAAGCTAATCTAGTAAGGGGAAAGCCATATCGCTTATCTACGGCTTCTATCGTGATAAACGTCTTGTTTTCCAAAAGATTAATCTTCCTTAAATACCAAGCGATACCGGCATTTTTTATTTCCCCTCTATACATTCTGAATTTCTGACATCTCTAAAGGTGGACCATTATTCTTATGACTTTATGATTACATGATAATTTCTATGATCTTCAGGTACAGATGGTAATATTTGGTACCATATGATAGTCACATAGTCACATTGTTATCTCTCTTATTTCACTTTACGTCTTCCGTCTTCGGTCTTCCGTCTCCACATTCTTTTCTTGTAAGTCATTTCTTACCAGTACTTACGAAGGAAGACACGCCCTTCGAAATTGACATCGGTTGAACAACTGTCTCAACCCTTGTAAACTACATACTCAACAACGGGAAGTCGCATCAAGTATAAGCTCACCGTATTTCTCAGCCTTTTTTCTCAGAGATTCTGTCTTTACCGCTTCTATCTTTCTTTCCATTTACTTCTCATCCTTCTTCTACAAGTCAAATCAAAGTCAGATAAGAGAAAATGGCACCTCCAACAGCAATTGATGTCGAGGGTGTAGTCGATACCGAATCCGTAGTCATTCCCGATCCTCTTACTGTCAATGGGGTTTCTGCAAGACGTGCAAAGGCTGGAAAATTTACTGCAGGTGTAGCAGCATTTACAACTAGTGATCATTTCAAAAGCCCTGTTGGTATATTCTATCCGAAAGAGCTGGTCATGTCTAATGAGTCATAGTCAACATGGAAACCAAAAGCAAAGAGATTTGATCGTAAGTCGCTCTTTCAAAATGGTTATGTACTTTTACTAACTACTTGCAGACCGTATCTCTCTCGAGAGTAGATTAAGAAAGCCATCGAACTTGAAAAATGCTGCCAGATACTTGGGCCCTGGAATGATTTCTCTTGGTGGAGGTCTACCATGCCCCGAATATTTCCCAATCGAAGAAATATCCATCAAGGTTCCTACAATACCTCACTTCTCGGAAGAACAAACAAAAGAATCTGGAACCATCATAACTGCTGGGAAGTATGATGTGTCAGAAGGCAAAGGAGCATACGATTTATCTATCGCACTCAACTATGGACAAGGTACAGGATCTGCACAAATGCTTCGATGGGTGACAGAGCATACCGAAATTGTTTGCAATCCACCTTATGCAGATTGGGGTTGTTCTCTTACTGTAGGAAGCACATCAGCTTTGGAGCAAGCATTTCGCATATTCTGTGAAAGAGGTGACTATGTGTTATCCGAAGAATATACCTTTGCTTCTGCTGTAGAGACTGCAGCTCCTCTGGGTGTAAAATTCTTGGGTGTCAAAATGGATGCTGAAGGTCTTTTGCCAGAAGCCTTGGATGAAATTTTGAGCAACTGGGATGAAAAGGCAAGAGGTGCTAGAAAGCCATTCGTTCTTTACACTGTACCTTCCGGACAAAACCCTACAGGTGCAACACAAGGTATCAAAAGACGACATGCAATCTACAAGGTTGCCCAAAAGCACGATGTATACATCTTAGAAGATGAACCTTACTATTTTCTTCAAATGCAACCATACACTGGACCAGATGCTCCTGATGTTCCGCCGCCGGCTAACAATGAGGAATTTTTGAAGGCTCTTATACCAACTTATCTAAGCATTGATACTGATGGAAGAGTTATGCGAATGGATTCTTTCTCTAAAGTCATTGCGCCTGGTACAAGAGTAGGCTGGATCACCGCTTCCGAACAAATTGTCGAGAGGTTTATCAGGTCCAACGAGAACTCCAACCAAAACCCGAGTGGAATCTCCCAGATGGTTCTTTACAAACTTCTAGATGAAAACTGGGGACATGGTGGTTACCTTCAATGGCTCATCAATCTTCGGTTGGAATATACTAAGCGTCGAAACGTTATTCTTGCCGCTTGTGAAAAATACTTGCCCAAGGATATTGTAAGCTGGAATCCGCCAACTGCCGGCATGTTCGTAAGTATCTCGTGGATTCAATATAGATATGACCTCACTAACAAAATTTAGCTCTGGCTCCAAGTAGATTGGCATAAACACCCATCTACCAAAACCAAGCCAATTGGAGATATCGAACAAGAAATTTTCCTCGCCGGTATCGACCAAGGTGTTCTCATTTGTCCAGGTAGTTGGTTCACAGCTGAAAAGAGTGGCTTTGTACCAGTAGATATGTTTTTCCGCGCCACATTCGCTGCTGCATCGGAAGAAAAGATGACGGAGGCTATTGAGAGATTTGGCGTGGCTGTTAGAAATAGCTTCGGCGTTGAGTAAGGGGCGGCATTTTGATTGCATAGTTGCGAGGCGTTGAGAAATGATATCAAATTGGGTTAGACAACTGTTGCAAGATAAATATTATGATTTTCATGCCAGGTTTTTTGAGGCCTTGAATTTTTGAACGAACCGTGATGTTTTACCATATTTTGAGATTTTTTCCTGGAATAGATAGGGGATTTTGACGACGATGCTCTGAGGAATTGCTGATGGTCTGGTGTTTTATTTTTGGTGAGAGGGGTTGCTGGTATTCAGTCTTGAAGATGTTTGCCTTTTGTTCAAATAAAATAAAATAGGCGGCTTATGTTGAGTTGAAATTAAGCTACTTCTCTATGTTTATTTAGACCATGGACAATTTTGGAATTAGGGGTTTGGGTTTTTGGGGGGTACTGAGAGCTTTTTCATTGGATTCTTTAGTGGAGGAGAGATGGGTGATTGGTGTTTGTGTTTTGTGGAGTAGAGAGATGGGGGAATTGGGTTACGGGGTGAGGTTCGGGATGAGGTGTCAAGTGATACTCTCCCTTCCAAAGGCACTGTGGGATTCTCTTATGCGGGAACCGTTTTGGTAGTAAAGCTGTTGAAGTAGTCATTTAAGAGAGGATTACTGAAGCTGCGCCTCTGAATAGGTATTGACAATAGTCAGCCGCTTGGATGATCCATGTGGGATTCGGTGGGATACTCGGCCTTCTCTTTAGGATTTTCCTCGCAAAGTTGCTCGTAACTGGAAATTTGCCGTTGTGATTGAGGGACAAGGATATGTGTGTTGTGAGGGATCGTTACTGAGTGGTGAATGTTGCCAGTTGTCGGAATGCTCGTTCTCGTTTATTTTGATTGTTGTTGGCCGCATGCACCATACTAAAAATAATAGTATCGAATGTCAATATTATCTGGGGCATGGAAGGAAACTTCCGTACAGGATCAGACAGTCTTTCTGATTTAAGAAATTTTATGCTGGTAAAAGCCTGAAAGTGCTGCTGAGGCATGTTCGATGTTTCATTGAGGATCGAAAAAAGATCGATACTCTTTTATATCAGCAGTCAGTGCCCTACGCCAAATGACTCAGTCGCACCCGGAAGTACGAGGAACCTTCGTTTAAAGGTTTCGCAAGACAATGTTCATCCTCTATCCGATACCACCATAGTGTCAAGGAGAAATTGGCCGCTGATGTTGCTGAGTTCGTGATTGGTTTCAGGTGAACATCTAATCTTATATGATTGAAGTCAAAATTTACGATGCGTGGATAATTGTTGTTAGATTTTTCGCATTATTATTATTATTATTATTATTATTATTTGGCACACTAACTCCCGTCGCCGAACTTGCTCGTCATTAAAATCGTAGGATATGCTTATACGATGATGTGTTGAATTCAAGAGACTTGTGCACTGCGGGCGTAGAATATGGTTGACACAAGTCCTAGGGTATTGATTTGGACGACTTTTATCATGCGTTGCTACTTTCATGAACAGAAAGAGGGTTCTTTTATACTGGCACTTCGCTTTTGCTTCGAGAATCTGCCCGCTCGCTTCCCGGAGATTCTCTCCCGTCTTCATCCTCCTACACAGTAGGCTTCAAAAGAACATTGATGGTTGCGAGGTGTAGCTATTGAGTTATTAGCGTGGCGATTAAAGATAAACGTACCATAAATACTTGACTTCAAGCCCAGGGATGAAATCACTAAACGTCTCTTAGTTTCTATCTAAGTCCTCTCTAGAGGGTTTGGTATTTTTTCTGCTCTGGTAATCAAGAATGTTTCGAGACATGTGTGCGGTAGGTAAAGATTTTTCTTCTTGAAAAAGGCATGATGTATTTTTTAAGTATGATGTCAATGTTATTGGAATAGTATCACTCTCAATGTGATATTCGCAGTACTGCTGATAATTGTTGTCTGAAAAGTCATTCTTGCCGCTTGAGGCTACCTTGGTTTCAATCACGTCTGCATGCAGCTTTTGACTTATTGCTCACATTTGACCTACCTTTCCCTCTCAAGCATGATGAGCTTCAGTGAACTCTACAATCACCCAAGCGGGAACCACGGCAGCATCGTTATTGATATATATTCTACAAAATTATGCTTGTACCATCTGTAGTCATCATTCGTAATTTGCTAATACGATGCTTATATATCAAGTGTATCTGCTAAACTGTTGATATATGCGCACCGTTGGAATAGCTTTTCTTGCTCAATCAATCTTTTCCTTTCATTTTCCCTAGCCAAACCCATTGATCCAAAATTGTCCGCATCTGACAAGACTTGCTGCATATTTCCAATCTTCTCGCTTCTCTTAATCCTTTGATCATCTGTTTCGTCCGTCAAAATAACAGATCCTGTACCGTGAGGCCCTCCGATGACTTGTATCTTAACATTATTGAGTCTATCATCATTCCCAACCTCGTCATACGAATCCGGCCAATCGTCGAATTGTTTTTGTGGTTGAGATTCACTGATTGGGTTCCCAGTATAAGCAAAGTTGATGAGACTCCTCGCCATCATCTCCGACAATTCTTGATCTTGTTCGGTTAGTTGACCTTCAGGAAATACACCGTTGAATAAATAGTAGTTGTCGGATCCATGAGAAATTTTGACTTGAGGCATTCCGGCTCCTTTCCACAGTGGAGTTAAAGCACTTTGGTTCAGATCACAAAGCCTGACCCCCGTGAAAGTAGGGTCTATCGCTTTTGTGTATGTTTAACCATATGGAATCCAAAATCGATTGAGGAACAGGTGAAAAGTGTATCTCTTAAAATGCGTGAGACTCGAAAATAATGAACTGAAATATCGGGATCCGCGGGGCTTTTGTGTGATATATAATTGTCCAGTCCTTCTTAAAAATCTGAAGCCGAGTATAGATGAAACAGTTCGGCGTATTCCTCTGCAGTCATGGCATGCACGAACGATTTGATGGAGGCAATCATATCTTCCTCGGTTTAGATGAGATGTCCAAGGCCGACGTTCATTGCACCATCATTTTGAGTCCATCCAAATGTCATACGAATACCTAGACCGAATTAGAATATTTATTTGCATGGTAGTTGCTGAGCGGATTGCAACTCACCTTTTGCAAAACTGCCCTCGCGCATCATCTTTGAGTGACGTTCGGGTAAAAAGTCATCATCTACAAAAGGAATAAAAGTAAAGAGACCGGATGGAGGATGATTGGATATGGAATATTCCATTGCAGAATCAATAAGCTTCTGCATAGGAACATTCCGCAAGCACAAAAGCATCTCGGAATCTATGAGTCCTCCACAGCCAACTTTATCTGCCACTACTTTGGTATAATATTCAGTCGCATCGCTGGTGATATTTAGAGACGTGCCAGGTGGGCCAGACATCACCCGTGCTTGTTGAAAAGGTACGCCTTTCTTGCCACCATATGCCATGGTTTGGAGTGAAATCATGGTACCTCCAGCACTCAAACCATATGCTGTGATACGGTTTGGATCACCACCAAACTCGTGAATATGATCTCTAACCCATTCAAAAGCCGCACGTTGATCTCGCATACCAAGATTGAGAGACTTCTCATCCTTTAATATAGGTAGACGTGCGAAACCGAAGATACTGAGACGGGAATTTAGAGCCACAAAGATTATTGGTTTACCGTCGGCGACGGATAAAGAGATTAGCTTGTCGGGAGATATATGTTCATCGTGGTTTGAACCTTTAATGGCTCCACCTTCAGCATTATATACAACGACTAGGAGATTGCTTTTTGAGTTTGGATCTAATCCACTGGGTCGGGCGATATGAAGGTGCAAGCAATCTTCACTAATTTCTTCAACCGGAGAGAAGAAAGGCGGCATAGGGTCTTTGATTTGGGGACATGCTGGGCCAGGTAGAGAAGCATCGATGATGGTACCAGAAGGGGGCGTAAATGGTTTTGGAGGAGCAAAACAGTTAGGCCCGGATGTATCAGCGGCGTATTTGATATTATGGAAGTGCTCAATTTCGTTTGAGAGGATCCCTCGGTAAGTCACTTAGGATTTTGAGAAAATGACTACAGGGGTGGGTGAGGCCGTCGCGGTGGAGGTAATCGACACGAGACCTGCGACGAGGAAGGCGGGGGAACGCCGGAGAAATCGTGATAGTCGGTCCATGATGGTGCAGATAAAGAAAAGATGTATGTCTCAAGAGGTTGGGGAGGTGTGATATGATGGTGGATTCGGTACATTCTTCGGTAAAGTGCAACAGTTGCAATCCAACGCTCAACCAACATTCAACCAACAATTAATTCAATATTTCCACTTTCCTGCATTTTCTTCCATTTGTACTCATGTTTTGTGATATCATAATTGCTTATCTTCATAGAATGCAGCAAGTGCTTACGCGTTACATGTATGATAATAGATTCACTGATAGTGACCATTGTTTCCAATACCATCGCTTATCGAGGGAAGAGCAAAGGGGAAGCTATGATGTCATGATTTTCTTCATTGTTCCTTCGTTTCATAACTATTTCGGCTGATATATCAAACTGTTCGCGTTCAAACTCCTGCTCAGTTCATAGCAGTATCTACAAAAGCGTGTTGTGCTCTACTCTTGCTGTGCTCAAAATTCAAAGTGAAAAGAAATTAATATAGTGATCGAGCGACAAACTCCGCGTTGGCAGTGGTAGTCAAGATCCGGCCCCTAGTCCTACGATCTTTGTCTCTTTTGCCAGATCCGCAGACCTAGCCCCATTATCCATCCCAGATCATTGAATAAATAGGACGCATACCATAATCGGGAGAAAGTAAAAGCAGCCCATATAAGAAAAAGTAGACAAACCACTTTCCGTATGTAATTCACCAAAATC
Source organism: Stromatinia cepivora (assembly GCA_014898415.1). Lineage (NCBI taxonomy): Eukaryota > Fungi > Ascomycota > Leotiomycetes > Helotiales > Sclerotiniaceae > Stromatinia > Stromatinia cepivora. The sequence goes on along the minus strand of RCTD01000006.1, from coordinate 1,627,784 downwards.
AAGTCCGAAAGAGAAACAACTCTGTTTTTAAGAATGAGACAAGTTCCAATGTTGGTATTACTGATACATCAACCAGAATTCCAGGAATACTTTTGTTGAGTGAAGGAAGAACTTAGAAAAGAGAATTTGAGCATTCATTGAAGAGCACATATTGTTTTTGTCATCGACAAGAAATAATGATTCGATGAGATCAGATCAGACCCAATCTACTTCAACACAAACACCTCAATTGTCTCCAAAACCACAATATATAAGGGCTTCAATACCCGCTTCCATCCTTTGACCAGAAAACAAGGTTCCCCACGCCTTCATGATACTCATAGTCTGGCCAGTACTAACTTTAACATTCAAGAATCATAATCAAGCATAAGAATGCGTCCGAAAGAAACAACCAAATCATCGACAAAAAGTACAGAATCAAATGCTTGACAGCAATAATCAGAATTATCATCATCACCCGCTTCTCTAAACACCGTTGCCATTATTTGGTGCCTTGTCGGTTGCGCTCCTTGAATATTCATTCTGAGGGTACATCGCGAACCACTACCTCCTAAAAGGATGGATGGTTTATCTTGAGGCAGAAAAGCTACACGCGAAGCCACACTCCATGGATCCTCGAAGCTGGAACTTCCACCTAATAAAGAGTGAACAGCGAAGACAGACTACTATATAGGGAGGGAAAGAGGTGAATTTTTCAGATTCACTTCCTTTGAGCATCACAACTGCAGCATATAATTATGTTGGACTTTACGGACGGATCATCTTGATCAACCAAATTGCGCTCCCTCATCTTCTTCAATAAACTCTCCCTCCTTCATCGACGCATATTTACCAAAAGAATAAACAATCTTCTCAAACTTCAGATAATAGACATCATCTAATACCTCAATACAGCTTTTTTTGATGCGGGAGAATGTGGGTATATTCGCAGCACTATTGAGACGAGAGATAAAGATGAGATTATCGAATTCAGCTTCGTTTGGGATATTCATAGATGGTGGTATGATTATGACGAGACGCTTAACTTGTCACTCACTTGGCATTTAAATTCTTATTTCGTCAATATTCGCACAATAACAAATCCCTGTTGTAAAAGAGTGAAACCCTGAGTCATATATAATGAGATGAGCGCTTCCATCAACTAGTTAACATCCATGCCTTATGACCATTTTTCGAAGTAACGAGAAAAGCATGCAGACGCCATATCATCATAACCATAGGCGTCACCATCCTAACCCTCCATTTTCCTAGTCCCGCTTTGCCTGTCCAAAAATCCCACGTGCACACCCTGCCCAGGCTGCAACACAATGTCTGCTTTCAGTCTCGGGTTTCCTCCGTCAACTTGCTGCATAAACCCCTGTAAGCCATCAAAATTCTGTAGGATCCTAACAATCGTATACCCCATTTCCGTGAGCGCAAATTGTTGACCAATACAGATTCGAGGACCACCGTTGAAAGGAATATACTGCCAAGGTTTTGGCTGCCATGTTAACCAACGATCGGGGTTGAAGGACATGACATCTGGAGTAAGATCTGCGCGGCGTTGCATAAGGAGAGTAGAGTAGCCAATTGGGGTGTCTTTGAGAATCCCCACAGGAGAAAGGCCATCGGGACCGCCACCGACGGGTAGGGTAGTATCTTTCAGGGCGAGACGGACGTTAAAGGGGACAACAGGGTAAAGACGGAGGGTCTCATGCATGACGTTCTGCGGTAATAAGTAAGAGGTTTATGATAAATGAATGAGGACTTACCTGAAGATATTTCATATCTTTCAAATGTTGATAAGTTGGAGCTTCCTCAAGACCAACTTTCGAAATAATTTCCTCACGCAATTTCTTGAAAACTTCAGGATGACGAGCCAGTTCGTAGAAAGTCCATGATAGAGTGGAAGCCGTTGTATCGCGACCGGCAAGTAAGACTGCTACAAGTTGATCCCGAAGGATATTTCTATCACGAGTGTAAGAGGCTAACGCATGTAGAAATGTGTAACCTTCCTCTGTTTTCGTTTTAGTCGCTAATTCCTCAGGAGGAAGTCGAAGGGCATCTTCAATGAAGGGCGTAACAAATTCGTTGATAACCTTGAGACCTTTATAGAATGATTTCCTTGGAACCAATACATTCATAGGCCTAATTACCAGATTAGCGCTCGTTTGTTAAAAGAGAAGAGGAAGACAAGATATCATACCCAGCCCTCGCAATCATACCTTGCACTCTCTGAACTTCTGCAAAGGCATCTGCGAATTCTCCTGGTCTCTCTAAACTTTCTACACTGCGTCCCAACAAAAAATCCGTCGCAGCATCTAGAGTATATCTGAAGAACAAATCACTAACATCAATCTCCTGACCCTGAGTACCATCCCATTTTTTACCTTCCACTTTGATCTTTTGAATTAAGATCTGTACATGTCTCTCAAAAGTTTCCAAATCACTAACGCGATCCTTTATGAACTGTGGACGTATCAATTGACGGGAATCATGCCATTGATCAAGATCAGTGGTAAAGATACTATCACCAAGGAAATCTTTCCAATCCCTATGAAATGGTTCTCCTTTCCCGTAATCCGTGAATTGAGTCGCAAGTATAGCTTTAATATTTTCCGGCTCTGCAGTGAAAAGTGTGCGTTGTCCTCCCGGATTTGCCTCGACTGTATAACGTTTATCCTTGTGACCCTCGAAAAAGGCCTGCCATACATCGAGATTTCGGTCATGTAAACCGTACTTGATTGAGCGCGCGATGAGGTCAAGATCTGGATATCATTAGCAAGCTCCTCAGTAAGAGGAAAATTGTGGTCTTAATATATGCACCAAATGGAAACCATGTTTTCACTCTTCTCGTATGGCCACCAAGTGATCTGATCTTCAGCTCTTTCTGAATCAATTGAGTAAGTTTGATCAAAGTAAATATCACGACAAATGCCGCGATGAGAGATTTTGTTGATATGCCTTCCAACATGATTGTCTCGTTAATATATTATTTTTATTTGCCCATATGGATTTGATTGAAGGGTAAATGAATGAATTGGTGTTATCTAGGAATTTATAAGACAAAAGTGATATAAAGCTCGAGGGCAGAAGTTCTTCTCACTTATACTTATCATATTTCCTCGGATGGGCAAGTCAAGTCATGTTATGTATGTTGGTTGGTCTTTGTTATACTTCATTGCGAAAGAATGCATGAACGCTCGGACGAATTTGTTAACCTAAGCCCCCTTCGTCACAATATCGCATCGCATATATAGGCTAGGCCTCGGTCACAATATCGCATCGCATATATAAGGCTAGGCCTCGGTCACAATATCGCATCGCATCGCATCGCTTTAACTTTCGATCAAAGGCGGAGTAAATTCTAAATTCTGAATGTGATGAAGAAAATCCCCCTTGTGATCTTTGCCTGTGCTCGAATTGGTATTAGAGATTTCTTGGACAATCTTTTTGAAGAATGACCCGAGGTCCACATGTAAGAGCAAATCCGGGGTAAGATTAAGTACATGAAACCCACTGTATCACATTGTGTCACGTACGTATCAATATCTCAATATCTATCGTTAATAAGCCAATGGAAAGCAAAGCCATACAGATAGATACATACTTGGATAAATAGATAATAACATATTGATAATGATTTCTATGTTTTCAAACTTTCATTCTGTAATAAATAAGTTAGTCGGAGTCAATGGGAACTTTTGAAGCAATAGAGAAATGTCTACAGTTTGTATCTACATCTGGCCAAAGTTTTTGATTTGGATTCTTTCTGGTGGACCAGATCATCGTCTCGACGTTTTCACCCTCTAATCCATGCATGCAAACAATAAGCCAATAAAATACAATGAATCATTATTGTGTGACTTTTGTCACAATCTATGTACATATGGAAGTAGATTTTGAGTAGATATCAACCCACACATTAATATCCAGTGCCAAAACTCCCTCCTAATGCAATCTCGCCGATTTCTACAGCCTCAAATCGATTATCCCCATCTTACCCATACCCAATTACAATGAACATTCAGTTGAGTTCAATTGCGTGCAGAAAATCATTTGTACAGGCCCCGATCTGATTCCCATGGTTCTCAAGTGCTCATTGAATTCTGGTAATCTACTGCCTGCGTCGATTTGACTTCTATTCTGTCCAGTTACTGGATCTTTGGCTCCCGACCACAAGACTTCCGCTGCGGCAGCTCCTCTTGGCCATACCATATCGTCAATGTTGATGGGATCAGTTTGCTCGGACCAGATGTGGAATTCTCCGCCAACAACCAAGTGAGTTGCGTTTTCGGGTACTCCTGCGAGAGGATCGTAAGAGTAGACTAGACGCCAATTCTTGGTCGGAGAACAGTAATCGAGGTAGGGGAAGTAAGTTTGGGAGGATGCTCCTGGTTCGAAGTTAAGCCATTGTCCTTTGCCGCAATCGAGATACTGACTTTGTTAGCAAGTCAGCTGAAGATGCGTCAGGAATTGTACATACCCAAAAGTTATAGTTGCCAGCAATAGCTTTATGTCCAGCACCGACGATCTGAGCGACTGAGGCATCACTGAGCCATGATTGAATGAGAACATCAGATCCCAAGGTGAGGTTCCATGTTGTGAGCATTTCTTCCCAAACCATTGGTGTAAGCCCAGCAGCTCTAACTTGTTTGTGGTTTCTGTCCACGAATGCCTGGATTAATGGTTGGAGAACCGCTGTATCATTTGATTGAACGGTAGGATCCAGCAAATAAGTATTAACATTGACTTCGTCTCCACCAGTGTGAAAGTATGATGAATATGGGGAGACTCGAGGAAGAAGATCATCCATCAATGTCTCTAGGAATGCTGGTACATCAGAGTCATTAAGTCTCAATGATCCACAAGGAGGTTCAGCACAGTAGGTATCCCAGGGTTCGGCGTTAAAGGCGGCCAAGAGCTCAGGATGAGAAAATCCAATGGAGCTTGTATGACCAGGCATATCGATTTCTAGGATGACCTCAAGACCAAGATTAGTGCCGTATTCTTGGATCTCCTTGAGGTCGTTGGGGGTATATGACAATCCGGTTTGGTAAGCACCCAACTTTGACAATTCAGGAAGTGCTGGAATATCCAAAGGCCATGACTGAGCGTCGGTGATGTGAAGATGGATAACATTGCATTTGGTGTAATGCAAGGCCAACATCGTTCTCTTGATATCTTCAACAGGATACCAATTTCTAGATATATCCATGTTCAATCCACGATGTGCAAACTTTGGTGCATCATAAATTGTCACGGGAGCTAATTTCGTGTAGACGCCAGCCTTAGCAACGGAATGTGTATAGAAAAGTTGTGTGAACGTTGTCAGTGCATGAAGGATGCCGATAGATGAGGGGGCGCTGATGGCGGCCTTTCCGTCAGTAGTGATGGTGAGGTTATAAGATTCGTCTACCTGACCATCAGTAGGTTTAAAAGTGGAGGAGTTATCGTGTCCGGTCTGGGTGATATAGAGTTCGGTAATGTAGGTCTTGTTTGAGGTGGCCGAGGGCTCAACCTGGGGCAAGGTATTTCGTGCATAGAATTTCCATGGTGTCAAACCCTGATAGAAGATCTTGGTCATGGCTCGAGTTACAGCACTGGAAACAATAGTTTTGCTGTTTGTAACATTTCTAGTCCCATCACCGGAATATCCTGTAGACTGTACAGCCAACACTTTCTCAGTACTCATATCAAAATAGAAATTTGGGGGGAATAATCGTACAACGCCGCCATCATAAGTAACCTTAACATTCTTATCCAACCACAAAACACCAGTACCATTTGTGTACGAAACGGGTTGAGGCCAAATAGCCAGGGCAGAGGAAACCAAAGCAGATATCAGAAATGTAGAAGACAGCATGTTGAGAAGTGCCAGCCTAGGATTGTATGTGTAAATTTAGATGTAACGAGAATAGAGACAATGAAATAAACAGATGGGGAAAAGTTGAACTATATAACTTCGAGAACAAGAGCATGCAAGGTCCTTTAACCCATCACTTAATTGGTGTACAGCCGTGTGGCTCAGAATAAACGAATGTTCTGCAGTATTGGTTGTGGTAGATTCACAAGGATTCAGGAGTGCTGCAGGAATATGAGCCCACGGATTGGACTGCGCAAAGCTCAGAATAGAGTTCAGCGCAATCAAATTGATTTTTCCCAAGGCTTAGTTATGACGATAAAAGAATTATGCAGGTAGCCCAATCCGATGTTCCAGTAATAATTGACACTAAGTGCGGAGAACTCGATGCAAGACTACCAATCCAGCTGCCGTAACGTTACCATTAACGGCTTGAAGAGCCGGGGAGGAAAAGTACGACATGATGGAGTAGTACTTTCGTACGTAGCAGTGCGTAGATAGTAGTAGGTAGCAGTATAGGAAGAGTAGTAGAATGATTAAAGATATGCCCCCATTAAATTTGCTATCTGATTATGTCGCCCCGGATTGATGCATCTGCGCGAGACAATGTACGTGGATATGGATGGATTTGAATGGATTTGGTTATGGATAAGGGTCAAGGGTTGAGGTTTGGGGTCGAAATGGGACAAGTCCAACTTGCTTACCTCAGAAATCAGAATTACAACATAATCATAACCGTTTTGAATTACTAAAAGTGGATTCGATATCAATCATGTTTCTTTTGGATTGGTCATAATCTCTCTAGTGCGGCATCATTGGGGCTCCATGGAATCTAAGCATGAGAAAGGGAATGGGTTTGATCATGGGAAATACGAAATAACATGTCAGCACTTGGAAGCAGTGAGATTTGTTGGACCTGATACGACATATATGAAATTCACAGTACTGTTTCATATTCCCACAAACCAGTAAGACAATATTAAAGTGTCTTAAGTTTTAGTATATTATTGATTGAAATATCGAAATAGTAATATCTATCTATTTAATAGATTCTTATACCGGGTAAACTTATATATAAGAACTTATACTAAACTCTTTCAAGAAGCGAATCGATAGTGGGTTGGGGTTCGGAGTCTTTCGATACTTCTTCGATCTCTTTTCTGTTGTATTATTGATTTATAAATATATTATAAATCGAATTTATTTTTAATCTATTTACCTTTTACGATTATAAATAATTTTATACTTTGTAATATCATTTATATATTTGAATAATAAAGATTATTATTCAAGTTACATTATTCATTCTTATTTTCGAACTTTTTTTATATATTAAACTATCTCATAACAAATATAATTTCGTGATTACTCTGTTCTAAAAGGGGCTCAGGATGAGTTCTTATATGTGAGTTTATACGGTATTCGTTGGTGGCTTTGGCTGATGAGCCCAAAGTTAGATTGGTTGGTCAAGTTGGTCCATCGATGGTCAGAATGCAAGTGGCCGCTCCCCCGCTTTCGGGAGCGCCGCCAAGGTAGGTGCAAATCAATATTTAATGGAGCTTCAAGTCCCCATTTGACTCATAGAGTATAATATATGAAGTACGATGTAAAATATGTTTTGTCGTGATGCTGTATATGACTGGACTGACAATCCTAGAAATGATGAATGAATCCTTCAAAGTTCAAAAGTGGCTGGAAATGTGGCGTATACTCACGTGAGAGAGATTTATCAGCCACAATCATTAGATTAGTATTAGTACAAGCACGTGAATGCTCAGTATATCACAATTCATGACTAACCTCATGCGGCTCAACAATGTGTCATCCTTAGGCAAATATTGTGATTCGCCAGGGCTCTTTAAGCTTCTTGGTCTTTCAAGATCTTTATTCCATCAAACTCATACCATCTTTTCTGCACAGATACGACATTACCAAAGATTATAAACAATCGAACCACATCATAAACAACGTCTCAATCACTTATTGCGACCATCACAAGATTACCGCAGTTCACTGTCGTTCTTATTTCAGTCGTGAGCTTCAGCAGCTCAAGTATTTGAAAGCCTGATCTTTGATAAACAAAGAAATCAACACAATCCAAAGATGTCGGTCGAAGTTGTCTTAGATTCGCCTCTGGCACATGCGCTCAATGCTTCCATTCAACCAAAGCTTGTAGAAGTAGGATGGAGTACTGGTGGAGCTGATGACTCTGCGCTTTCCGAATATATTATCCTCATGTTGGTAAACGGGAAGACCCAAGAACAAATCGCTGCGGAATTATCGGGCGATCTTTTGAATCTTGGAGATGATGATCCTGGTGCAAGAGATTTCTCGCAATGGCTGTTTGGTCAGGTTGGATCATTAAGTTCACAAATTGGCGGTGGAGGATTTCCAGATACTGGGGCAGAGACTGGACAAGCTCAGTTTGGAGACTCAAATGTGTCTCAGGATGCGGATATGAATGATGCTTCAGAGGCGGGCGATATAAATGTGTATGTAATCATTCTTCTAATCACTTCAAAATTCGGAAATATACTGTCAAGACCAAAAACTAACTTGCTACAGACCAACAGGTCCCAAGTCAATGCGAAATGGAAGTGGTGGTATTAATCGTCCACGGGATAAACGTATGCTGAATCATTTGACGAAGGCAATGGATCGCACGCATGATGCAGCGCTCCACCGAGTACGACCTCAATCAGGAAATGAACGAATAAATACACATGCGAGAGGACCCCCGACAGGACCAAGAGGACCTGTAAATATTCGAGGTGCTGCTCGTATGCAAAATGGGCGTGGGCATGGCGGCATGGGAGGTATGCCCGCACAACATGGTGCGGCGCAAAATGTTATGAGCATGTCTCCACAACAACAACTCGAACTATATGCTATGCTTGAGCAGCAGTCAAGAATGATGGCACAAATGTTCACTCCACAACAACAACAGATGATGTCACGAGGAGGGAATGGTATGGGCTCAGGATTCCCGGGACAAGGCAGACCTCTACATGAACGAATGCAACATCCTAACCGATCTCAAAATAATGGATTCCAGAAACGTCACGACCAACAACCACAATCTCAAAATGACAACTTGATGGATGTTGAGATGTCTTCTAGTGATAAGGTCGATAGTCTTTCCCCGGAAACTACATGCAGGTTCAACTTGTCTTGCACAAACAAAGATTGCAAGTTTGCACATCAGTCTCCAGCAGCTCCCCCAGGAACGGCCATCGATGTTGCAGATATTTGTACTTTTGGCGCAGCTTGCAAGAATCGAAAATGCGTTGGACGACATCCATCCCCGGCCCAAAAGATTGCGCATCAAACCACCCAAGACTGCATATACTTTCCAAATTGTAAAAATGCCAACTGCCCCTTCCGACATCCAACAATGCCATTATGTCGAAACGGTGCGGATTGCACAACACCAGACTGTAAATTTACACACGTCAAGACTATGTGCAAGTTCAACCCTTGCTTAAATCCGACATGTGCATTCAAGCATGAAGAAGGTCAGAAGAGAGGAAAGTTTGATGATAAGGTATGGGTGGCAGATGGCGCGAAAGAGCATGTCAGTGAGCGGAAGTTTGTGGATGAGGACGGAAATGAGGAATTGATTGTACCCGGAGGAGCAGCATCGACAGACACAGGAGCAGGAAGAAATGGTGATCCAGAGGTTGCCGAATAGTTGGGGTAAAAGACTTTTATGGGTTTCAGATTGAGGAAATTGATTTCAAGAAAAAAATTGTACAACACGGATGCATACGGCGTGGGAGGGAGACTATAGTCTGGCGTTTTATGGATAAGAGGATCGTGACTGGATTCTCGGATATATCATGATTAGGGCCATCATAATGAATAGCTGGTTGCAGCCAAAGCAATTTTTAGGTAGAATGGATTGTTGTATCCTCGGCACCCCAAAGCAAAAAGTCTTTGGGGCTTAGCCAAACAGAAAATCCCTTGCGTCTTGCCTTACTTGTGATGTGAATCTGTGAATTCTTTCCAATCATTGAGCTCGATCAAGGCTTACCAGGGCTTGAAACGTGTAACCCTACCTAGCTCTCAGAGCATAAACGAAATCAACTTTTCGGTAGGTATTTTGAGAAACTAGGGTTTATCATTGAGAAGACAAAACATTTCAATAAGATAAAGATGATTACAGAAGGAAATGTATGTTTGTTGTACAATTTAATACGGGATCTTGTTTATTCCTGATGTATACCTGAGTTCTGATACTGAAGCATAGGGCTTTGCGGGGGAGGGGCGGGCAGGTAGCTTTTAGAGCTTGGGCATCAAGTTGTCAGTGTCAGTGTCAAAGTATGTAAGCCAACAATTCATCCGAACATCAATAATAGTTCCATGCTGTTACTACACAGCATCCACAAATAGAGATAATGAGGATGCGTCTGCGTCTGCCTGAGTCTCCTTTGTTGAGTTCTCTTAGGCGATGCTATAACACTCCTCAATGTCAAGCTGTACGCTTATGTCGGCGGACACTACTCGGATCTTATACCAGAGCATATAGCTCCGAAACGCGACCACAATTACGCACGCGCGAACGATCCCATCCTCTGTGGAAATACTACAGTAGCCATGTTTCCCCAAATACACCAACTGGAAGGTCTGCGGAAGTCACATCAGAAGACGAAAATACAGAAGAATGGAAGGAATCCAGTGTCGCAGTTCTTGGCGGAGGAATTACGGGTCTCGCAACAGCGTACTATCTCACCCAGATGGCACCGCACTTGAAAGTTACATTGTACGAGGGCAGTGAGAGATTAGGAGGCTGGCTACGGACAAAACATATTGATGTGGGAGATGGTGAAGTCGTGTTCGAACAAGGCCCGAGGACGTTGAGACCGAACACGCCTGCAGGATTTGTTACCTTAAACTTGGTAAGGTCTTGTTTCAACCATTTGCTTCTAGTCAATCTAATTTGAATCATAGATTAGAGATCTTGGTCTGACTGAACAAGTGATTAAAACCGACAAAATGTCTACCGCTGCCCTAAATCGCTTCATCTATTATCCGGATCGCCTTGTGTGCATGCCCGAGCCTAGCCAAGGGATTTACGCTATTGCATGGAAGTTGTTAACAGAACCGGTTTTTAAAGGATTCTACAAAATGCCGTTCGAATATACAAGACCGCGAAGACCAATAGAATTAGATGACGAATCTGTAGGATCGTTCCTGGCCAGAAGAACAGGGGGGACAGATGTTCCAAATAATTTGGTGTCGGCCGTATTTCATGGTATCTATGCTGGTGATATCTACAAATTGAGTGCGAAGAGTATAACCCCTGCGCAGTGGGGAATGGAGGGCGCATATGGAAGCATCACTGCAGGAATATCTCAAATGGCGAAATTTCAAAATGCGATACCTGAAGATGTAGACATGGAGAATGAAGAGAAGAGTCTCTTCACGGATAATGAGAGGGAAGTTGTAAAAGATACAAGTGTCTATACATTCCGCAGAGGAATTGGCACACTTTCTGAAACACTAGAGTCTTCTTTGCGGAGCAATCCCAATGTCGAAATCAAGCTGGGTAAGAATGTCGGAAAAATAGAGTACGATAATCAAAAAGAAGATATCAAGGTACATATATATACCACTCCCGTTTTGGAATAATTGCTAAAATACCTAGGTCTACACAATTCAGGCTGGTGAACCACCTACCCCCCACTCTTACGTTATCTCTACCTTTTCAGGTCGCACTCTCTCTACCTTAACCACAGCTTCAGATGACTCTTTACTTCCTTCACTCGCAGAAACAGAGGCCGTGACGGTCATGGTCGTTAATCTCTACTACCGCGATGAAGACCTTCTCCCCGAACGTGGCTTTGGATATCTAATCCCACGTTCCATTCCTTTTGAGCAAAATCCAGAATTTGCTCTTGGTGTGGTGTTTGATTCAGACGCAACAGTTGGTCAGGATACTGTTCCAGGTACCAAAGTTACCGTTATGTTGGGTGGCCATTGGTGGGACGACTTTGAAACATATCCCGATGAGGAAGAGGGTGTTTCTATGGCAAAAGCCGTCCTCAAACGACACCTGAAAATTGATCAAGAGCCAGAAGTGGTACATGCGTCTTTGCAGAAAGATTGTATTCCCCAATATACTGTGGGTCATGAAAAAAGGCTCAAGCAAGCGCATTATGAGTTGTTGAGCGCATACAAAGGAAGACTGGCAGTAGCTGGAAATTCGTACACTGGAGTCGGTGTAAATGATTGCATCAAGGCTGCCAAAGTCGTAGCAAGTGATGTTGCACATGGTAATGATGTTACGGGACTGGAGAGGTTCACCGAACCAAAATGGTGGGAGACTCAAACAAGGATTTCCCAGCAATTGACGAAACAATATCATTGAGTAAGTTGAGAGGTGTTTCTCTCGCAGCTTTGTAGCCTGTAGCTGCCTGAAGTGTTTACTAGATTAGAAGAAAATAAAAGAGCAAAATCATGAGCATACTTCTCTGTATTTGTGTCAACAACTGTGAACTGTCGATGACGATTACTGCCTGGATTGTCCCTGTCGCTCGTCAATATCCTCCGATGCACGTTAATTCCACTTTGCTTTCTGAACAATCGATCGGCGTGAAGGATGGTATTTGCTATTACTGGTAAGAGGGTTTCTGTGTGACCCGGGCCGAATCTGTTGCTCTCGACCCCTTTCATACCTATACAGCAAACGAAACACCTCCATCATTTGAATTCAATCATGAGGATTCGAGAATTCTTTACATTTATTGGCACATCTTAAAATTGTAATTTTTTATAGTTTCCACGAGGTTTGTGTTTGACAGAAGGAAGGGAAATGAAATTAGGTGGGGAGGTTTTCATGTTCATCTCTTTCACAAGCGAACCCCCTTTTTTCACTGACCGACATCTTCGAATTCTTCGATGAATTATGGAAAACTTTTCTCGATTTCTGCTTCAATCTTCGTTATTATGTTGTTGCAATACTCTTATTTATGTAGTTTCACATTTCTTCTTTTTGCTATGGAGGTACAGATACCCATCGTTTGTTTTTTGACCACAATTTCGCAAGTGTTTTATTGGTATTCCACCACCGATCGCTTCAGGAATTTTTTGAACGGCGAATATTAATTTGGTGTTCTTGTTTCTTTCAAATACGCAATTACTTCAATAAATAAGCTTCTTGATGGTATATCGAGGCTGCAAACTGCAAGATAATTATGGCGCTTGAGAGTGTAAGATTCGAGATACTGTGGAAAGATGGTCATATGAAGTGAAGATATAGGCTGAAATTGCATAAGTAGTCTGTTTTGTTCCCAGTTTTCTTTTATTCTTTTTCTGTTCTTTTCTTTTATCATTTAGGGTCGGCCCTCCGATTATTTCAAGTCACACGCAACATGACACTGTACTTTCTACTGAAAATAGCTATCACATCCAAACCACAATCACGGGCAAAATACTTTCACAAATTAGAAATGGAAATGAGAAGCAGAATTGTCTTAAAAATGGCCTTCCCTCAGCAGAGCCACTGATTCCGGCGTTGAGGTAATTCCTTCCCTTCCATTTCTAACCCCCCTTCCTCATCCCTTATGTATTATCCCTCCCTAAAAGCCACCCCCCCTAGTCCCATGGCGGCCGCGAAGCCCAACTCCTCGCCTACATATAACCCCACCAACCCCTCCGACGGCCTCGCCATCATCGCCAAATTTTTCCGCCATGAAGATTCCCCCATCAGTGTTGGACCCAAGAAATCTGAAATTTTGCAAGACCTCGCCTTGCAGGAGAAACCGAAAGTACTGGTGGAATTTGAAGGTTATTGAATGTATAGTGCCGTGCTCCCTGCGGAAACGATGGTGAAGGTGTATAGATGTTTGTTTTGTTTTATATTACTTTATGTGAGAATGTTGTGTTAATTCTAGATAGATGAAAAGGACAAAAAAATCATTCCCTTGAGATGGATCCCACGTGTGCAGCTATCGCTCGTCAGCTCGCCCAGATAACAGGACTCGATCACATTATCGAAGTTATCGAATGCGCCATCGCTTCTTCGATCATAACACCAGTTCAAGAGGGAAAAATCACTAACATAGAATCTTCGTTCTTAGATCATGTGGAGGATTTGTACGAGGAGGATTACAGGATCGTGGAGGCATTCGGTGTTTTTGGAAAGGGCGCTATGGCTTTGGCAGATGATGTGATAAAGCCTGAAGCACTGGAGTTTAGGGACTTCAGGGCCACTTAATGAAAGAAGAGGAGTGGGAGGTTAGGGTTCCAAGGGTCTCAATTCGCCGGGGAATTTGGAGGCAGTTATTCTTTTCTTAGGGATACCTATTGCTGGAAGGGTTTGGTGGTCGGGAAGCGGTTATTTAGAACAATTCTAACTTTGAATAGGATGCACTTGAAGTTGACATACTTGTTGGTACGGTTAGGATAAGTCGTGATGAGAAATGCACCCAAAATAACAGGCAAATTTTTGGTGTTGAAGACTCGTCAAGTTGGTATTAAAACATTCTTTTGGACAGAAATGGGTCCCATATACATTCATGACACGAATACAAGCTCAGTCGTTCGACCCAGTATAAACATTCAAAATGCACCTGCGATTTTGTCTCAAGACCATATTGCGAGAAGAAGTAATCCTGAAGAGACCAAGAGTTTTAGGCACGCGCAATCCTCCGAGCACAGTAGAGCTATTTGTGGTGTAGTGAAACAATAAGCATTACTAGGGGATAAGAATCAAGTATGTTCTCAACAGAAAAATAAATAGCACTGCGTTCCAGACACTCCGTTGACCGATCAGATATACACCAAAGGTGAATCCTCCAGATGAATGAGATTATAGTACCAGGCAATCGATATACGATCAATGAGTCGACCAGTCCAAGAAAAAAGAAGAAAAAGCCGCACACTCCGTCCATATTATTAAACGTGATTGCCATAGAAGAGGATACAGAGATCGCTTGATCTGATTACTCTGCTAATGTGGGAAATTCTTTCTCTTTCTCATCTCGTGCAAGTCTTGCGGCCAAAACACGCTTTCTTCTTGCATTCCTCATTTGTGCCATCTCGTGGTGGAGGCCTCTTGGCAACCCGTAATAGTGAATATCCCACTATTCTTGGATTAGCCCTCATTCACGCTTCCGTATCTTCAAGCTTGAGACTTACCGCTTCACTTGCGTTCAAACGCGCAGCCTCACTTTCCCAGTAGAGTTCTTTAAAGCCTTCTTCATCCGCCGGGGTACCCTCCATTTGAACAATAGGGTGAATAGCGGCTTCTTCTGCGTCCACAAGATCGACATTATCCCATAAGTCTAGGGCCTCTGGAATAATACCTGCAACTTCGTGGAGCTGCCATGACTGTGTCTGCCTACAAAGAGGACACCTAAAATCCGGGTTTCCTGGATTATCCCACTAAGAAAAGCGATGTTAGCGTTTACCAATTCTGCTAGAAAGAGGGGATAAATGTAAAGATTACTTACTGCGTCACGACCACAATCGTAATGCACCATATGATTGCAGAAAAAGCGTAACCACAGCTCTCCGGGTGTGTAGTCTTCTAGGCAGTATACGCAATTGCCAAAGTAAGCACCAGCGTATTTGCATGGGTCATGACTGGGAAGTGGGTGGATGGGAAAAACGTTTGCGAACAAGTTTGCTTCAGATTCTGGATCGGCTTCTATTCTTGCTCTCATATCTGATGCTTCTTGTTCGTCTTCGAGCTCTGCGGGTACGCATTTGAGTGATTCAATAGTGTTGTAAAAATTGTCAATGGCTTCGCGCCAGGAATCTGTCGTAACGGTGTCGAACACCCAATATAGTTGTTTCCTTTCGAGATCAGCAGTTGCCTTGAAAGACGATATATGAGAGGCTGCGATGTAACTTACCAAGGTCGTTTCTTGGACCAATCTCGTAAGAGCAGGAAGTTACGCCTGTTTACATTGACCTGAGAGACTTTTCTCGCTAGTGCCCTCACATATTGTTCTTGTGCAGCATCGGGAAGACGAGATTTTATAACATCAGGATTGTAACCCCTCTGAGATAAAATTTTCGACAACTCCCAGTATTCGTCTTCAGCGAGGATACGATTATCGATAAGATGATCTTCGACATAGTACCTATTGTTCTTGTCCTCAAAGTCGGCAGCACGATCAAGTAATTGTGACCACAAGAGCATATGCGCAAGTGGATTAATAACTTTGCCTAGTGGATCGGGTCTCAAGGCCTGGGTGATCTATTTGGCTTTCGGTCAGTGGCATTCATTATCACTGAATAGTAACTACGATACTTACCTGACTCCACGACGCACCTACGCGATCAGCATCAATGTTGAAATCCGATACACTATAAGGTCTTTGCGCGCCTAGTTTTGGAACAGCATCCTCGCCAAATTCAGTTGCTAGTGCTTTCAAGAATAGGGTCAGAGTCCCCAATGTAGTTTCGAACTCTAAAAGTGCTTCAAGAATATTCCTGCTATCAGCAGGGGCGCCACGGATCTCCTCCTCTAATTGCGCTCTAGCAATAACGAGAATGTTTTTAAGTTGATCTACTCCACGAGCCCGCGATCCTAAACTCAACGACCGAAAGTGAAGCAATCTTACCCATGCCCTATGTAGTACCCAGGCTGCCCTTACTCGAGGGTCTTCTATATTTGAACCATCCGGCAATGCCGGTCGGCCCCCCAGGTGAGCATTTTGCTCATCAACGAATCTCAGAATTTTCATCAAATAGCCACTGAGACGAAACATCGCATTGAGATGTTTCCAGAGTCTTGGCGAGTCTGGGTGTTTCGCGAGCGCATCCACCATAGCATGAAATTGTTGAAGCTTCAACGAGGTTTCATCATTTTGCGCCGTCCACAGAGGATAATCCGCCCTATGGCCTTCAAATTGACTTTTATGGAGCCATGCACCATCATTGGTCACCAAATCATCAAAATAACGCTCTATGAATTTATCGCCAACATTGGCGGCGGCTAGTAATCCCAAAAGTCCTATAGTATCTCGTGGAGATCCCCCGCCAAGCATGTCTTTGCCGGGAAACCAAGCTTCCTTACTTGATTCCAGATAGGTTTTTACTTTTCTTTTCTGTGGACCTTTACCAAAGAAGATCAATTCTCTTTCCAATTTTGCCTCCCCTGTGGCGTAATCTTTTCCTTCGATGATGTGGTCGTAGCCTTCGTCGTCGACGGCCTTTTCGGTAATGAATTTGAGTCTACTTCTCCTTATCTTTATGTACTCATTCCATTCTAGCTGAGCGTTAGCCACGCGAGCTATTTGATCTATATATTCTGCCGGAGGGGGCATCTTGATATTTGCAAGTAGAGATTGTTCAGGAGAAGAAATGAGAGCTGTCGAGGTTTTCGCAAATTTCGAGTATGAGATAACATTGGTTAGGCCATGTTACTATTGACAAAGCTTATCTTGAAGCTCTTTGTCTGCCCTTGACTTTGTTCGTGCTTGATCTGTGAAATCATGAAAGAATAGGTCCCCGGATGCGGGAAGCCAGAGCCTAGAAGTAAACACTTGAACATTTCAGGGTGAAGTTTCTGTTTTGATAGCAAAGCCTCATTGTTCATAAATTAATCGCCCTGGTGAAAAGCGTGCGTAAGGAAAGAAAGGGGGAAGGTAACAAGAAGCTTCAATACTGAATACTGAGCCATTTGTGAAATCACGTGATAATGTTATGATCGGAATTTTAAGAATGCCTAAACAAGATATTCACAGCATTACTCAGCGAGTAAACCAAAGCTGCTAAAGCTGCGTTCGTGGAATTTGTATATACGATTGAGAGATGGAAAGCTTACGGCCGAAGTTGTGGCTGATTGTGGAAAGAAATGAGAAGGGGGTGAAGTTCTTGGGCATATGCTTGGGGTTACGTTGAGGCGGTAAATCCCTTACCCCACATTCCGGCCACTTCAAAAATATTATTATATGATTTTTAAACTTTAATAATTCAATAATTATTCAATTTCAATTAAATCGTTTATATTATTACTTTCTAAAATACTATTAAAATTATCTTTTTCAATTTTATAATCTTTACAAATTTTGAATTCAGATTTGTTTTTATTATATATTTTTTTTAAATATAATTATATTTAATCTACATTTCAATTGCTTTATTTGATTTTTTATTTCTAAAAAATCATAATCCTTTATATCAAAATCTTTTGAAATCTTACAAAAAGTAGTTTTTATATTAAAAAATTGATTTCTTTTTTTTAAAATTATTATATAAATATATTTTCGAAAATCAAATACTTTTTGAAGGGTTTTTTATAGAATAAAAGATAATTCTATATTTTATTGAAATTTAAGATCATCATTTGAAAAAAGACTGAATTGTATAATCTTTTAATTATTATTTTCAAATAAAAATTAATTAAAAAGTAATTTGGTTATATTTCTAAATTATAGATTATTAATTTTCTATTCAATCTTGATATTTTTTATTATTGGTGTTTTTATTTGTATTATATAAATAAAAAAGGAATATTTGTTTTTTAATTGATATAAAATCTAATAAAAGGTATAATTGATTAAATATATATTAATATATATTTTTAAGGGATGAAAATATTACTATATATAATAATAAAAATAAAAGATATATATTATTATTGAAATAAAAGTTTATAAAAAAGATAGTTTTATAATTTCCATATTTATTCAAAATGAATAATTTAGTTTTATTAAGAAAAAAAGAGTTAATTAAAGATATAAGTATCTTTTCTAATTATTCCAAAATAATTATATTTATTATTCATCTATTTTCTATAATAATAAAATTTCATTTTTTATATAAAATAAAATCTATAAGAAATCATTATTGTTGAATATTTTTTCTTTTGAAAATAATGAATAGATTTAAAACTTTATTATTAACCAAAATATATTCGATAAAAGATATCCAAATCTTCAAACTAGATTGTTTTTTTTTTTGAATAAATTTCTATTGAATATTTTTTACTATTAATTCATTAAAACCCTGATCTTCTATAATATTAATTTTATTTATATTCTATCGATTTTCGACTTTAATATACTTGATTTCAGGAATATCAAAAAAAAAAAATTTATTTCTTAATAATATTAATGTTACGGTTATTAGAAGGATGTTATTAGTAAAGTTAGGAATCTCTACAAGGAAGCGGTTTTATTGTTAGAGGCAAGTGTACAACCAGCGGTCTGCCATCGATTGATTAGAAAACTCTGCAAAATCTCTGTATTTACTAAACTCTAATATATGATCGGCAATTTGTTATTGTTTCGATATCGCTTTTTATTGGATTTAAAAGAAAAAGATTCTCCTAGTTAGAAAAGGATAATGAAAAGTTTTATAGTTGTTTTAGGACTAATTGATTCTTTGCCATTTGTGACTCTGACAATCAATATTAATATCTAAAGTTTATATAAAATTAATTCTTCATTGTTTTTTCATTTTAATTACAGAATTTCTTTTCAAAAAATTATATATTTATTGTTTTCCAAATAAAAAGATCTTTTTTTTTATAAAAAGAAAATATTCCCTTATTTTTTATATTTGATAACGAATTAAACTAATTCCAAAAACTTCTTATATTAATATTCAATTTGCTAATTGTTTTTTCTGAATCGGAACTATCTTTTCCTAATTTTGTATACTTTTTTGATAAAATAAATAATTATCAATTCGATTTTGAAATATAATACAAAAAACATTATATTTCAAAAAAGCCTTTCATATTATAAATCTATTTGCAATTACATTTAACATTATAATATTATTTTCGATATATGATTTCGTTATAATACAATTAAAATAATATCAAAATTTTAGATCAATTGATATAATAATTATTGAATTATTAAAATTTAAAAATTAAATATTATTATAGCAATATGATTTTTGAGATGGCCGGGTGGCCGGAATATGGGGTAAGGGACTTGAAGTAAACTTTGATTTTTGATTAATGGAATGTTTGACAGGTAGGAGCAGATTGCGGCCGCTGCTTCTGGGATGGGGACTCCATGGGCAGTATCCCTTGAAGTACGTCCGGGCTGGGTTTTTCACAGAGATACCCAAAGCGCCAAGGATATCATTGATTTGACGCTTGCTAGTTGACTGGCGAAGGAGGATGCGGAAAAAATCACGGTTCCCCATATTGTGTTTGCCTTAGGTGGTGTGGATGCTAAAAATATTCCCGAAGCAGGAAATAGAGTTGTCGAGTCTTATCGATATCCCACCATGCATCACGAATGGTTGGGATCAAGAGCCAACTGTAAGCATTATTCACGAGTCTTGAGTCACCGCAAAGGTTTGAGCTACTAATTGGTATTTTGCCACAATTGAAAATGAAGATAATGACAAGGAATATCTAAGAGGGTTATGCAGTCTCTCCTCTTTCTCCGAGCCGCCTACAGAAGACCTCTCCTGATGAAGTCCTGCGAACTACAGGTATCAGCAGTTCGCAGACTTCTTTTAGGAGCAGTTGACTAAGTAGAGTTAGTACTCACCGGAAAGTTTATGGATCTGTCATGGTGGTGAATTGCCGAAGCGGGATTTGGAGGGGCGGAAATTCCTCTCTTAGGTTGCTGGCGGATACAAATTGATCAACACTAGGTATGAATTTCGAGAGCTTATGACTTAAGACAGGTTGACAATTGATATATCTTGTTTCAAAATATTTGCTGTGTTTTTCGACTCTTCGTGAAGATTAACAACAGATTTTGAGATAAAAGTGACTATGGATTTACAGCACCATGTACGTTGGGAATGTATGACCGTTTACTTCCCTACCATTGTATGAAACCACACATATCTCTTGTCTTATCTGGTTTTATTATTTACAGCTTCATTGTTGGGCACGCAATTCTTTTGGTCGAGCAATCGCTCCATAACACATTCCTCACCTAAAGTCTCTCGGTATTCCATTGATACTTTGACCTCAAGTAAATAAAGCATTTAGAGAAAGCAAACATATCAGTGTATGAAAAACGAGCATTCTGTGCTCTATATCAGGATTAGCGCTCAGTCAAATCTCATCCATTCTCCCCAAGAGCACAAGAGCTCCAAAAGTTCTGCCTGTTGTTTGCTGCTATCCCTATGTACTGCAATGTTTCATTTACACAATCTATCTCGTTTGTCCAATGAACGCGCTCATTGGCACACAACTGCTAAATTACCATAATGCATGATCCAGCTTGTCTCAAGCTGGCAAAAAGCTAAAGGTAGGGTGTAAGCAACTAGACTAGTACTGCTGTGCAAGCATCAGATGTGCAACAAAAGCATTTGATATTCGGGGTTGGATATTTAATTGAAGAGAATAGTACAGGTATTCAATACTTATGCCTTGAATCATTTGAGCCCGGGCCACTGCTGTTAGATTTAAATACTGAGTATCCAAATGATTCTGGGTTCCTGCATTCAAAGTCTAACAAGCCACTTTGCAATGCTCATGGGCTAGAGCTCCTTTCTAGATAACTCTAGAAAAAGGAAAAGTTCATAAAAGTCCAGATACTAATCTGAGAATTCATGTTTTGAGATGTATAGCAAAAGGTAAACTTGAGGCCCCACAATGTCTGACGACTGCCATTTACATTTCCAAGTACTACATGAAGGACTAATCCATCTCTATCTAGTCAAATTCCTAACTGTGATTGCTTTCTGGATCTTGTATATGCTGAAAGGAACCCAGTATCTTAGAGGGCGCTTTCATAGATCTAGAGAAAGAGATTGAAGTTATCTTGTAGAGAAAGACAGGGGTATATCTTATTTGATATAACTAACATTCACTCTTCTATTTTTCAATTATATATCTGATCAATCCATAAAAGCACCCTCACTTATATCCCTCCACTACCCCCTTTCCTCCTTTCATATAACAGACATAACAGACAAAACAAGTTCCCCGCAGCTTTTCCATTCCTTTTTCCATTTTCCCTTCTAAACCAGTATAACTATCCATCTCCTACAGTAACCGTGCACTTATATTACCCCAAAACCTTAAAAACGCGTAAATTTCGCGAATTGAATTTCAACTCTCTTTATTATTTATTCATCAATGGCATTACAATATATTCCCAGAACCTTGAATATTGAAAGGGAGTTAGCTTTTAAGTATTTTACTCTATATTTATATGGTAAAATTATTGGCAAAGCTTTCAATGGCTTTAATCCTTATCGTATTGCAATTGACCTCAATCTCGAAGTGCGAATTGTTTGCTATACTTTACAGTAAGATGTATTATGCAATGAAGGCATAAATCTATCTTGTATTCCTCGAATTAGATTTTATACAGAAAGAGAAGAATATATATTAGTTCGATATATTCGATTACATTCAAAATCAATCTATATACAAACAAAAATAGCTGTAGATCTTAAATGTAATACCTTTACTATTAAAAAGATTTTGAAGGTTTATGAAATTATCAATTGGAAATGTAAAAAGCGGCCGGAATTTATTCAGGTATATATGTTTAAGCGGTTTGTATAGTGCCTAGTATATAGGGGGTTGATAATGAAGGAATGGGGATTAGTTGTATGGAGTGATGAATGCTTTGTAGAATGGGGGCGGGGTAAAAGAGGAGAATGGTACTTCTGTACTCCTGCTCAGAAATGGGAACCTAGAATGGTTCAAATATATAGTACGAATAAGAATATAAAGATTATAATCTGGGGAGGCTTTTAGGATTTTGGAAGGAGTAATTTATATATAATGGATAGAGATTTTGAGAATAAGAAATATGGGTATAATGCTAATTCATATCTTAAGGTCCTCGATATTGAGGTAGGCCTTGCTTTTGAAAGATTAGGTCCAGGATATAAATTTATGCAGGATAATACTTTTATTTATTGTATTTATAAAGTATAGGATTGATTTCAAAAGAAAAGGATCTCAATATTGAAGAATTAACCTTTTTATTCTTTTAATCTCAATTCTATTGAATATATTTAATAGGCTTTAAAAGTGAGGTTATATAAGATATTTCTTGATATTGCAGCCGATAAAAGCGAATCGGAATATATTAGACAAAGATTAGAGAATTGTTTATAAGTAGTTTGGGATATATTAGATCAAGAATTATTCGATAAATTAGGAGCGAATATGCCTAATAGAATTGAGGCTTATATTGTGATAAAGGACTGGTATACAAAATATTGATTAATTATAGAGCAATAAAGATTTGAATTTTTTTTGGGGAATAGTATAGATATAGAACTTCAATATATTCAAATTTTAGATTATAATAATTAATGATTGATTTTATAATTAAGTTGAAAAATAGATATTGAATATATAAAAAAACTGAAATTAGGTTGTGGGGTAATATAAGTTGACTAGTACTGTACCTCATGCACCCGATATCCTCGCTTGTTCTCCTCAATTAACTAAACCCCTTTTTTTTAAGATATACAACAGAACAAGTCCTTCTGAGATATCTCCAAAGATCCCTCTTCATTGCTCACAGTCAGTAGACTACCCCTTTCATTCAACTACTATCTTTCATTTTCTATATCCTCGCGTGTACCCCTAAGTTAACTGAATCCTTCTTTTAAGATTCAAAACATCCGAATTAGTCCTGAGATCCAACCTTTGTTATGTACCATATCCATTCACTTTAGTCTCTCTATTTGATTGATTAAATTCATCTCAATTCACTAGAAGATACATAACATGGAAAGAATTTACAAGGGGCATAATGACAAGCCCTGTAACAATTATGGAAATTCAAGATAGAGACAGATATATATATATATGTATATATGTAGTCATTTATCATTCATCTTTATCCTCATCATCAGAACCCAAGTTTTCTTCTTACCCATCATCCATCATTAACTTATTCCCTTGCATGGGCATTCACACAGCCATCTCTTCCTTCAGGGAGCTTTTCCGTTAAAGTTTAGATAACCAATCCCATCCATTTTCCAACCATAATATATCATATCAGACTCCCTTTTCCTTCCGATCCAAGCCCATCCGTAAACCCATATAGCATATTGAGTTTTTGTTAAACCCACAAACCTCCAACGGCTACCGCCACTATGCCCAACAATGTAGGCAAGGCTTTTTGATCATTTGTAGCATTATTTGTACTCCGGACTTTTCCGCCAATGGCACCTGCAGCATTTGTACCGAGGCCTCCTTGGCCAGTTCCAGTTGTACAAGCCGCTGTTCCTGTTCCTGTTACCAGAAACCCTTGCTGATTGTAGCCTTTTGCCGTGCTGCATCCTACAAAAACCGTGCTCGTTACAGCAAATCCTCTTGAATCCCAGCCCGTGATCGTTTCAAGGCCATCTCCTGATTGCAGCGAAGAAGAAGAAGGCGAAGGGCCCGCATAATAGGAGGGGGTTGATCCTGCGGATGTCTAGATAGTCAAATCAGTATTTGAGGAGCATGGGGAATATGGGGAGAGATCGACACGTACTTATAGGTGAAGCACTCACAGGGACAATTTTCCCGGTAGAAGATATTTCCCAACCTGAAGGAATGCTTGGCCCAGTACTCCATGTCACTTCTGATACGGTTCGCGTCCCGGCAACCCAAGGCCATCCGGTTCGAGTGGCCGAGTTACCATTATTGATTCCAGCTGGGATAGTTGGGGAGCTGGATGTGACGGCTGCAGCACCAGCAGTTTGAACGGCTGAAGCTGAGGCTGGCACATTGCCATTTACTGATCCACCGACAGCTTCGATTGATGTCCAGCTTCCGGATTCGTCTCCGTATCTATATTGTGTACCGGTGGAATAATCACTAACGTCAATTGACTGAACAACCATAGTAAAAGGCCCAGCAGAGTAATCGGTTGGACCACGCGCCCATGAAATTGTACCTGGGGCGTTCGATGAATCCCCTCCCGACCATGCTCCAAACTTGATTTGCATTGGTGATTGCGGGTATTGATCGGCGTCGGCTGTAGCTGGTGTAAGAACTCTGACGACGGTAGAACCTACCGACCAAACGAGCTGCTCTGAAGTCCATTCGACAGTATAAGTGATGAATTGACCTTGGTTATTTGGAGCGGGGTTAAAAGCCCCACGATTGTAATCTGTGACCTTGCCTTTGCCGAAATAGTTCGTTTGTACTTCGGTATCATCCGCTCCAAGCCATTCCATATCAATCTCATCCAAGTCGTCAGATTGCAGTACCAGTGTGCTAACGATACCCGCACCAGGAGCTGCCTTCATTGTGATCTGCACCTTTCCAAACATGATGTAGAAGATACTGGAGAGTGTCGGTGCATCGCCTGATTTGGATACTGTGAACGAAGCGCCATTGGAGTTATATGTGATATCACCAGAGCCAGTGAAGGCATCTACTGATCCAGAAGTGAAGTCGACATCAATAGATTTCCCCAAGGCAGTGTTCGCAGGACAGCTGGCTGGTGTGAGGTCAGTGAGACTTCAATAAGGTAAGGAAATGAAGCCACTTACTTGTAAATAATGGATTACAAGAACTGTAAGTCTGCGCAAAGGTTGTTTTAGCAGACAACAATGTTGTTGCAGCGGTGAGAATAAGTTTGGGAAACATCTCTAAGATCAGATAAGATGAAAGGCGAGTTGCAGAAGGACAATTATTGTCCCACAACAGCTTAGATCAGCGACCGACCTACCTGAAGGCTGGAGTCAATTACCAAGAAGAGCTCCAAATTGTCGCTGAAGGATAGCTACCGTTGTGCGTTCAGAATATTGTAAAAAGATCCGAAAAATATATGGGTAAGTACCCTTCAACGGAAGTGAATATGGAAATATACCATTTCATGCAGCTACTCGTGTGGGTGTGTGAGGCTGCAGGAGATATTATATTTGTCCCAGCCACCTCATTATCGTGTTGTACATTTTGATAACATCAGAGACCTATAAACAAGGATTCAATTAGTTCTAGAAGGAAAGTGGTATAGCAAAACTCCGAATGGATACTAAATCAATCGTCATCATATCATATTATTGAGTATACGCAATACTGCAGTACCGAGTACTAGGAATGAATACATGATGTATAAATTAATATAATACGGGCACAATCCCTTGGAGTTCTGGGTAAAATTCAGGTTGGCTTGTTCTTTTATTAGTTACCTACTAGGTAGTACCTACCGTATTAGTATAGCATTCGAAGCTCAGCCTGATTCAATTCACCAATACAATAATGAAGCAAAGAAGGCTGGATTTGAGGGAGGTTGATTGTCTTGATCAATTAGCGTCGGTGAGTCGGAAGTTGATAAAAACAATGCCAATGCCCTTTGCCAAAAGATTAAAACAAACAGAAAAAGGTTGGCGGCGATTACCTTCTAACCTCGTACTAATTAATTAATTAATTAATTCATTCATCCATCCATTGTTGAATAACGAAACCAAAAATGAGTGCGGAGGTCGATACAAACATCGCAAAAGTTAATATCTCAGAGGAGGTTGTTGAACCAAAAACTACAATGATGGAGTCAGAACCAGCAATCTTCGAGGACCAAAAACCTACAACAATAGAGTCAGAACCAGTAGCCGCCAGAGTAGAATCTACAAAAGATGCCGATGTGGTGAAAGCGCTTTCAACCTCCCAACCCTCAGTCTCATTCGACAAGACTACTAAAACACATGATGGCCCCCCATTGTCCAAATTCTTTTCAGAATTGCCGGCAATTCTCGAGGTAGCTGGACACAATGAGATGTGGGGAATTGTACTTGATCCATCGGAAGATCACGTCCAAACAAGTATAGTACTCGAGAAATTCTTACGGGCGAACACAAAAGATGTTACCAAAGCCAAAGCTCAATTGATCGAGGCTCTGAAATGGCGAAAGGCTATGCAACCACAAAAGCTCTTGGAGGATACTGAGTTTGATAAAGTCAAGTTTGGTAAATTGGGATACGTAACGTCTTATCCTACCAGCGAGGGTGGCAAAGAAGTCATCACATGGAACATCTACGGGGCAGTGAAGGATGTCAAGAAGACTTTCAGTGACGTGCCTGAGTGAGTAACCTATTAGCTGTGGTGTTGACATGGTATTGATCTTATGACTTAGATTTCTCAAGTGGAGAGCAGCTCTTATGGAACTGTCCATCAGAGAGTTAGATCTTGCCTCAGCAACAGAAAAGATTCCCGAGAACGGTCCTGATCCATATCGTATGATCCAGGTCCACGATTATCTCAATGTCAGTTTCCTACGAATGGACCCAAGTATCCGTGCTGCATCCAAAGAGACAATCCAGGCATTCAGCATGGCTTATCCTGAGCTATTGAAAGAAAAGTTCTTCGTAAATGTTCCCATGGTCATGGGTTGGGTATTCACAGCTATGAAAATCTTTTTGAGCGCCGACACAATCAAAAAATTCCATCCGCTCAGCTACGGTTCTAACCTGGGTGCTGAAATTCCTGGTATTGCCGAGAGGTTGCCCAAGGAATACGGAGGAAAGGGTGAAGAATTGGAGAGTGGTCGTACAGTTAAATATTCTGGGGGCGACGTTCCAAAATCTGACTAGAAGACTCAAAATGACGGCAGGATCATTGATCTCTTTTGAAAGTTGTAATATCGCGGGGGCATCGTCTAAAGCGAGATTCTTCTGTAATTTGGGGGGCGTCCATATATCCATTGCTTTTATTCTTACTTTTTGAAGTTGAGGAACTTCACATGATACCATAGAGTAGCTGGGGAAATCGTAATATAATGTTTATCATATAGTTTGACTCGTATAAACATTTGTTGAAGTCTATCTGGATACTTGGGTATATGTATAATGCCTATCTACTGCTCTCTATCAGCGAATTGAGAAACAAACATTACTATTTCATGTTTGATTTTATGTTCTAATATTCCAGCTTTCGTTAATAGAGGAAAGATTGCTTCGAGGACTTGCAATTAAACGGCGAGAATAGGTAGGTACTAGGCCGATGAAGGAGTATTCAACATACGCCAAAATATTGAATGTTTCATTTTATCGCTTTTGGTGGTCTAACAGGCAGGATTGTATATCTTTTTACATACCTAGTACTCATAGCTATTACAACTATTTAGATGAGATTATCAATATACCTAGGTAGGTATATATATATATGTGGTGTTATTATGGCGCCAGGGCTACAAAGGTTAGCACTACTCAGCCATGCTTAAGTTGGCAAGTCAAACTTCATATTCGAGCAGATGTAAGATGTGATTAATTCACGGAGTTTAACATTGTTATGCTCAACAAAGTGAATCATTTGATGGCTTTTTGCCCTTGAAAGCTAATGCGTATTCTATATATATTAAAAGATACCTAGTAGCTATTCCGTGGGTACTCGGAGGAGGTATAAACAATTCAATAATAAATATAGAGTACTCAAAGTTATCGGAGATGAAATACATCCAACTCTCACAAGCTTAAGCATCCCATCCCAATCCCAATCCCAATCCCAATCCCATCATCACCCCCCAAAAAACCAAACGTCATTATTGGGTATTTGGTATTTACTTACGCCACACTTCCTACTTCATTGTGACCACAAGCGATTCTCAACCCACATTCAAGAATCCACTCGAGCTATTCGGAAAGAAACGACCAGAGAGTAACTACTACTTAACTAGAATACTATCTTAATAAGGCAAGAACGAAGGAACTCGCTATCACTATCACTACCACCACCATTACACTACCTAGAAATTTACTACATTGCCGCTACCACGATCAAAAACACAAACCAACATTGAAACATCCAATTTCGCACCACAGATTCAAAACCTTCGGACTTCTACCAAAGCGATTCTCTATTGATTTCATTCATTCCAAAGTGTACAAAGCTTGCAGGACATTACCATCGCTTTAAATATACCATCCTCCTTTTCCTTCTCCTCATTTTGTTCTGCTCTAAACCGCCGCCTATTTTAATTCCTTCCTTCCTCTTTTCTTTTCTTTCTTCCTTTCCTATTTGTCTTGTACACCTGAGAAGGACGTTGGAAAGTCTGGAAGCTGGTTGTACTTTTTGTCTACCGCGACCATGGATCCTGTAAGCAAAGATTCTTGAGCGTTCCCCACTTCCACCCACCCCTCCCATGATTTCAATATTCCATATCTATCTCACGTAGCAAGTACTGCCTGCGCCAAAATGGCATATGATCCTCGTACTGATTTCATCTCATGCAAACAGTCTTTCGATGCAGCCATACAATCACCCGAGAATATGATTGTCGATCCTGACGAGTATGTCGAGCCATCGGATAACGAGAAGGATGACATCGCCATCATAGATCCGGACGAGCCAAGGCCAACGCCTGCTGATGATTGTACGAGCAATAAACCATGGAAGGTCCAAGACACTGAGCTGACGTGTGCACAATAGATGAAGCTATGGCAGAGCTGGTATTGCCACCATTAGATCAACAGCCTCCGATATTAGAGACGGTTCACAATACTTGGGAGATTAAAAACTGGCATGGACTTGCCAAAAGGGAACATGGTCCTATTTTTGAGGCTGCAGGATATCCATGGTAACCATCTGGAATACACAATGCAAATGCGCAATGAGTGCTGATCAGGTTAGGCGTATCCTAATGTTCCCCTATGGAAACAATACCGATAACGTGTCCTTCTACTTGGAGCATGGATTTGAAGACGGAAAGCCTCCGGACGATTTTGTATGCTGTTTACAATTCGGCCTCGTTTTATGGAACAAGAATGATCCAACTCTCTACACTCATCATACCGCACATCATCGATTTACCAA
Source organism: Stromatinia cepivora (assembly GCA_014898415.1). NCBI lineage: Eukaryota > Fungi > Ascomycota > Leotiomycetes > Helotiales > Sclerotiniaceae > Stromatinia > Stromatinia cepivora. The sequence goes on along the minus strand of RCTD01000006.1, from coordinate 1,598,289 downwards.
AGATGAAGGGGATTGGGGCTTTACACGATTCCATGAAACCCGCAAGCTTTTCCACCATGTATGGCCGGGTTCTAATCCTCCAAGGGTTCTAGTCGAGAACGGAGAAGCAAATATAACGGCGTATGTAAGAGTAGTCGAAGACGAAACTGGTGTTTTATGGCATAACTTCGCCAACTATGATTCGAAGAAAGAAACCGGATTTGTAGGGCTGAAAAATCAAGGAGCGACCTGTTATTTAAACTCGCTCATTCAGTCCCTGTATTTTACTAATGCCTTCCGAAAGGTACGTATTGTGGACTAGCTACCATGAAAAAAATATACATTAACACATAATAGGCAGTATATCAAATTCCAACACAAGACGAGGACACCACCACAAACAGCGCATATACTTTACAACGTCTTTTCTATCAGCTGCAATCCTCCTCCACGGCCGTGAGTACCAACGAGCTCACCAAGTCCTTTGGCTGGGATACGAAACAGATTTTTGAACAGCAAGATGTTCAAGAGCTCTCTCGGAAATTGATGGAGCGCATGGAAATAAAAATGAAGGGAACTACCGCTGAAAATGTCCTCCCTAAATTGTTCTGTGGAAAAGTGCGAACATATATCTCTTGCATTAATGTCGACTATGAATCTCGCAGAGTGGAAGACTTTTGGGATGTCCAGTTGAATGTTAGCGGCAACAAGAACATCGAAGAGAGTTTCCAGGATTATATTCAGGTCGAGACCATGGATGGCGACAACCAATATTTCGCAGGTGAAAATTTCAAACTCCAGGATGCGAAGAAAGGCGTCATTTTCGAATCATTTCCCGAAGTTCTGCATTTGCAGCTCAAAAGATTCGAGTATGATATTGAGAGAGATTCCATGATGAAGGTTAATGATCGTTACGAATTCCCAGAAACTTTTGATGCCGCACCATATCTATCAGATGACGCCGACAAATCGGAATCTTGGGTATATAAGTTGCACGGGGTCCTTGTACACAGCGGAGACCTCAATGCAGGGCATTATTATGCATTCATCAAACCGGAAAAAGATGGATGGTTTTACAAATACGATGATGACAAAGTAACCAAAGCCACGATGCGAGAAGTCTTGGAGGACAATTATGGAGGGGAGATGCCCCTATTGAATGGACAAGTTTTGGACACATCGCAAAAGCCTATCATACGACATAACAGCGCATACATGCTTGTCTATATTCGTGAGGCAAGGCTTGATGAGGTATTGTTCCCTGTCACAAATGCCGATACACCGGCTCATCTCCGTAAGTTATTACACCCTATCCTGCTAGAAGCTGAATTAATATCAATCAGAAAGAAAACTTGAAGAGGAGGCTGCTTTCAAAGAAGCACGACGGAAGGAACGTGAAGAACAACACCTGTATCTTACCGTCAGAGTGATCACCAGTGACACGTACGCAGCTCATGGTGGGCATGATCTCACTATGTTTGACCGGAGTCATGAGGAGGATCCCGCGGCTGCTAAATCCTATAAACTCCTCAAAAAGTGCACGATTAGAGAGCTTATCAACATAATTGGTCAGGATACTGGAGTTGATCCAAGAAGGTTGCGAGTCTGGTTCATGGTCAATCGCCAAAACAAAACGACAAGACCTGACACGCCTGTTATGGACTTCAATCAAACCATTGAAGATGCTCACTTGAAGTTGGCCGGTAGTAAAACACAAGAGTTACGACTATGGGCCGAAACGGCTGAAACAGTCGACTCCAACGGTGATGCAGTGTGGCCAACTCATCAGTTGGCAAAAGAAGGATCGTCCCCTAACAGATCTGATGAAATTGTCATATTTCTTAAATGGTTCAATGTTGATACCCAGTCTCTAGTTGGATGCGGTCACATTTATATCAGTAATCAAAAGAGAGTCGAGGAATTAGCTCCGTTCATTCTAAGACGCATGGGATGGCCAGAGGATACCAAACTAAAACTATACGAGGTGAGATCAGTGGTACTTTACATTTTATTATCTGTTCTAACATGGCAATAGGAGATAAAACCTGACATGATTGAACCCATGAAAGCGAAACAATCACTTAAGGCGGCAGAACTCCAGGATGGCGATATAGTTTGCTTCCAAAAAGCTTTGGAAAAAGGCCCTGAAAGCGGAACCGGCCGAGGTGGAAGCCCTGAGTGAGTTCCTTGCTCGATATATATGAAAAGGTATAAAAAAAGCTAACTGCAGCGGTAGTAGCAATCTTTCGAAATCAAGCACTTTGATAAACCATCCCTCGGAAAGCGCCTCCATAGCCTCCAACGGCTCCGTTCCACGCTACCAGCCCGTCAAATCATCTGATATCATAGAAGATGCCCGACAGTACTACGATTTTCTGCGTCATAGAAGGCTCATTTCATTCCACTGCCATCCAACTAGAGGCAGCAAAGAATTTAATTCCGAAAATTGCGAGTCATTCACCCTGGTACTCAGTGCAAAGCATACTTATGACCAGGTGGCTGCGAAGGTAGGAGAGAAGCTAGATGTTGATCCGAATTATATCAGATTTTGGACCATCGCTCAAAATACAGGCAATCCCAAAACGGCCATCAGGCGTATGTCAAACCAAACTTTAGTCAACATGGTCAGCACTAGTTACGCTACGTTTGCTGGCGCTACTATAAGGGCAGACGCTTTATACTTCGAGGTTCTTGATATCAGTCTGGCTGAGTTGGATACCAAGAAATCCATAAAGGTTAGCTGGATCAGCGAAGGTATCACAAAAGAGGTAAGCATATTGGGACAATTGCTTTGACTTTGTGGAGGTATTGATTGATGACAGGAACAACTCGACATACTTGTGCCTAAAACTGGAACTGTGGATGACATGGTTTCATCCGTGATCAAGAAAGCCCAATTGGAAGACGAAGAAAAGGGTGGTCCTATTCGAGTATACGAAATACACAGCAACAAGATTCACAAAGAGCTCCCTCGTGGTTATCCAGTCAAGGATATCACAGAGCACATTAACATTATGCTAGAGCGAATACCGGAAGAGGAACTAGCGCAACCTAATGGGAGTCAATATATCTATGCATTTCACTTTCAGGGCGAGCCAACTAAAGTGCATTCCATTCCATTCAAATTCCTCATCGTTCAAGTAAGTCTTCGTTCTTTTAATAAGGTGTGCCACAATTGACAACCATCAGGATGAAATTTTCTCCGACACTAAAAAGCGATTGGAAAAACGGACGGGGATAAAAGGCAAAAACCTCGAGAAGATCAAATTTGCTGTCGTGAAGAGGAGCTCTTACACAAAACCTACATACTTAAATGATGGTAAGTTGTGACCCACAACAGACTCATATCACCATACTAAGCATCTCATAGACGATACATTATGGGATATGCTTGGGGATGATGATGATCAGCTCGGCTTAGATCACATTGATAAAATTCGAAACGCAAGGACTGGCATGGGAGACTTATTTTTGAAGTAGACTTTGGCATTGCTTATGAGAGGTTTTCTGCATGGCGCTATCGGTTGGTGGGAAAATAGGCAACGGTCTTTTATGAGGACCACGCGAAGATGTAGACAATGGGGCATGATAGCGAAATCAATTTCTTCTATGCAACATAATCAAGTCGCCGAAGAACTTCATTTCAGCGATAAATGATCAAGGACGATGGAAAGACTATGGTGCCTTTGATGCAGATACTCTTCTAGTATGACGTTAGCCACTTTGTAACCTAAATAATGAGCAGCAAGATGCTTATTGCACTGAAATCTTCCAAATCAACCTTCCAAACCAACCTTAGAATTGTAGAACGGTGACATAGGTTGATTGTAAAAGACACAGCCCACCCCTGATATGATGGATGTAAAGGAGGAGCTAACTCGCTAGATCTAATGACCCGAGGATTACCCGACTGACAGATAGCAACAATCTCCAAAAGCGCGTTCAGTATCAAAAGGTTCACCCACATCACAACCACACAACAGACCATGAAGCCGTCTTTAATTTGGTGCAGCCTATTGGCATGCATTTCTCCTCTCGTATCTGCGACTGCACTCACATATAAGCTTAGCGCCAATGAAAAGGCATGCTTTTACTCGAATGTCGACAAACAAGGTGCCAAAATAGCTTTCTACTTTGCTGTATGATGCACCTCACTTCCGATATTCGCATAAACATCTCTGACATATTATATCGTACAGGTTCAAGCTGGAGGTTCTTTCGATGTGGATTATGAGGTCGTGGGTCCAAATGAGAGAGTTATCATGAAGGAAGAAAAAGAGCGACAGGGCGATTTCGTCTTCACAGCCACGGAGGTGGGAGAATACAGGTTTTGCTTCAACAATCAAATGAGTACTTTCTCGGAAAAATTTGTCGACTTCGAAATTGCTGTACGTTTTGTCCTTCACGAGTTATCAACACAGAAAACCGGTACTGACATGTCTCTCACTGTCCTAGGTTGAGAATGAACCTCGAGCTTCGATACCCTCGAAACAAGGCACAACTCCCGAGCAGACTTCCGCATTGGAAGAATCTATCTTCAAACTTTCAGGCCAGCTCTCTACCATTACAAGAAACCAGAAATACTTCCGCACAAGAGAAAACAGAAACTTCAGCACAGTGAGGAGTACGGAAAGAAGGATCTTTAACTTCAGTGTTATTGAAAGCTTGATGATGATGTGTATGGCGGCCTTACAGGTCTTTATTGTCCGATTCTTCTTCCAGGTGTGTACTTTTAGCTTCCATATATCTCTAGAGGTTCTAACGAGAGGGATTAGGGGGCCAGGAAAGGTTACGTGTGAACGAATTCGGTATGGGATGGGTGCAAAAATGATCGAAATGATTCTGAGTCCCGAGCGGGTCTCTGTGTACTAGACACTTAACAAAGTGATGCTCAATATGATCAAAATCGAGTTAATTAGCCGTGTTACTCCATTTCCATGTCTATCAGGATCATGCCATAGGTAAATCGATTATGCATATTTTCCAAAACCTCATACAATCATAAGTGATATAAACACACCACAACCAGATAATAAAATAATATAACAATGTGATAATAGAATATATTGGGTACTGTAATTGGGTATTTAACTTATCGATTCATTGATTTACATTTTTCTCTATCGATCATTTCGTGACTCTATGAGCTTAAAGCTGCTATACTCTAAATGCGCTAGTACTTATTTAGTTAGCGTGACGTAACATGGATGAGAATCGCGACAATTTGAACATTTATCGATTCACGATAGGCACGAGCAACTTAAACCCAATTCAATCTCGTGTTTCCATCTCCTAAATCACTTCAACACACCTGCATTCTACTTGTCTGCGTAACATCGCCTCAATGGCAACATCTTTAACACGGGCATTGCCAAAACCAAAATACACAGGTGAAGAAGAGGAGATTCCACAGCATGCGCAGCAGAGAGGTCCTCGAATCTTGGGCGCAGGCGCTTTGGATGACACCCAAATTGTGTTAAAGGTTGGTCTTTTGGATTTTAAGCAACAGAATATTTTTTCTAACAAGTCTGTACAGAAAAGCGGACCTCCACCATATGGTAATCGAACAGGATGGCGGCCGCGAGGACAGGAAGACTTTGGTGACGGAGGTGCTTTTCCAGAAATTCCAGTCGCACAGTATCCCTTGGATATGGGACGCAAATCTACTTCATCAAATAATGCGCTAGCCCTTCAAGTCGATGGCGAGGGGAAAGTCAAGTACGATGCAATAGCACGACAAGGCCATAATGACAAACGAATAGTACACGCATCTTTCAAGGACCTTATACCTCTTCGACAACGAGCTGATGCCGGAGATATTAATTTAGATAGACCGAGTGAGGAGGAAGTTGCAGCTTCTACAGAACGGACGAAGAATGCCTTGGCAACTCTGGTCAGTGGTGCGGTAGCTGCGCAGAAACCTAAGAACGTCAATGTTGGGGCGAGAAAAGATCCAACTTATGTCAGATATACGCCTGCGAATCAAATGGGCGATAACTCGAGGAAAAATGATCGTATTATGAAGATTGTGGAAAGGCAGCAGGACCCTATGGAACCTCCCAAATTCAAACATAAGAAAATTCCCCGTGGTCCACCAAGTCCTCCGGCTCCAGTCATGCATTCGCCTCCCCGGAAATTAACAGCAGAGGATCAAGAAGCTTGGAAGATACCTCCTCCGGTCTCGAACTGGAAAAACCCCAAGGGCTACACGGTTCCGCTTGACAAAAGATTAGCTGCAGATGGAAGGGGATTGCAGGATGTCACTATCAATGATAAGTTTGCACAATTTGCAGAAGCTCTTTTCACGGCAGACAGACATGCACGGGAGGAGGTCAAACAGAGAGCACTGATGCAGCAAAGGCTGGCAGAGAAGGAGAAGGCACAAAAAGAAGATCATCTTCGTATGTTAGCACAGAAGGCGCGAGAGGAGAGAGCTGGGGCCGGCGCTGGGTCCAGAAGACGAGATTCGAGATCATCAAGGTCACGTTCAGGGAGCTACAGTGATTCTGATTCTGAGCGATCCAACAGTGACGACGAAGAACTAAGAGAGCGAGAAAAGATGCGTCAAGAAAAGCGCAGGGATGAAGAACGAAAATTACGACAGTCGCGCATGGGAACTGAAAGGAGAATTCAAATGATGGCACGAGAGCAGAATCGGGACATTTCGGAGAAGGTCGCTCTAGGCTTGGCAAAGCCTACACAGTCAGCGGAAACCATGTTTGATTCCAGATTATTCAACCGGACGAGTGGTTTCGATAGTGGGTTCAATGAGGATCAGGCATACGACAAACCCCTTTTCGCGGCTCAAGATGCTATTAGCAGTATCTACCGACCACGGCAAAATATGGATGACGATGATGATGAGACGGCAGCTGAAGGTGAGATGGCGAAGATACAGAAAAGTAATAGATTTGGTGATGCCCTCGGTAAGGGGACCTTTAAAGGTGCAGCAGATGTTGAGGTAAGAAATTTTCCTTCACCGTAACTGGGGATGAAGCTAATCTGAGGTGTCCACAGGCGAGAGAGGGCCCAGTGCAGTTTGAGAAGGATACGGGGGATGTTTTCAACGTTGATGATTTTCTGAATAAGGTCGGTGAAAGCTCTAATAAAAGAGAGTATGGGTTACAGGAAGGCGAGGAAAGGTCGAACAAACGGGCGAGGATGGATGAGGATGATGATTAAAGGGTTGGCCGGTCATGGGAATGCATGGACGGCGTTGTATCTATAGATAATCCAGCAGGTTGGGAACAAGCTGTGTATAATGCATGCCACAGGCGTTCACATTGACAAACGAGTTTCCGCGTTCACTAATATCGTAGTATCTTGTGTGTCTTGACATGGCAAATCTTTCAATGTGTTATCCCAAGTCATAGCAGATATTAGGTCGAAAATCATTGTGATCTCTTGCTCTATATCCAAATTACCAAACTACTTCGGCATCCTGAACTACCCGGCTGCGTATGCATCGAAGGGAAAGGAGAGTTTTATCATTACCCAATTGAAGGTTATCCTTACATCGAGACTTTGCTGTACACGTTTTTCTCTAAACTCATCGATCCATACTCCATACTCCATACTTTACAATAGGCTATAGCTGATGTTGCATGCTAAAATGCTAACATGTTACGACAATAGTGGGTTCGTTGTCACCTATGAATATCACTAAGGAAGGTTTTATTTATTTGATTACGCGGCTCTCTTCTCCTCTCCATGACAACAATTTGTGCAAAGTACGACGACTTTCCTTTAGCTTTGATACTTTATTACTCTGTGACTGGGTTCTGGACATTGGTTTGGAAGGGAAAGAAAATTGGAAAATTATGTAGCTGTGAGAATTTTGATGTATTCTATCTATGACCTGTCATTAAAATACCTAAGGTAGAAATAGACTTGGAAATAAAACTAAAACTCGAAAACTTCATAATGCAAGCTTTCTTCATCATCTTCATCATTGCTTGTCAACATGTCAATGGATTGATTGAGTGGTGAAAAGTTTTGTTATTACTTGAGGCTATGATTGCCAAATGAACCTAGGCCTGTTCTCCCCAACCTCATTGTTCTTTTGTTGGTATTGACAAGGTGAAACAAATCATCTTCGTCTTCTAATATTATGAACCCTCCACGACAGCACCAATGTGAAAACAACTGTTGGACCCTGAGAAGTGCCGACCCGTTGTTGGTGGTGGCACAATTGTGAATGGGTAAAGAGAGGAGGTATTCTGTTATTTCCGGTTGGTTGGGAGTCGCGACAACAGTTTGACATTTGACATGTCATATTTGAGATCAATCGAGTTTCATTTCAATTGCATGATGATTAAACCATTACAATACGATATATGATATTGATATTGCAAAAGATGCCGGATAGGATGATCGTAATTGGGATAAAGATAGATGGGGTTATACCAGCAAGCACGGCGTTCAGAAGAGTTGTTGGATGTTGCCTTCATATTGAAGTTGCCCAGAGCAGCGCAGATGAATAAGGTCATGGAGAATTACGTAATGGAGAGTTGGTTGTGTTGAGAGAGCCTAATAAAATATTCTTATAATGCCAAGCCAATCTGTCTGATACCCTTTGATAGTACAAATCAGAGCCATCTTTTTCTAATCAGGATTGGAAAGTAGAAGAAATATCGCGAGGCTTTACATTGTGGTGCAAGGCCAAACATCAGCCTCGCCAAAAAAATTCTCGGCGGTTTGCACCACAAGGAAGCCCATCTTTATCTTTAATCCCGTCCCCAACGAAGAACATCGCAATTACTGTCGTTCAAAATGAATGGACCAGCATTCAATCCCCCGGGAGGGGGCCAGCAAATGGTTGACCCTTCGACCGCTGCTGCTGTTAAAAATGTACGTTTGCTCTTCGTTTCCTTGGCAGACAGAGCCTTGCTGTCGGACCCTGTCTCAATAGATTGAACGAGTACTAAGCATGTTTATAGATGCAAATGATAATGGAATCCTGTCCGGGCAAGACTGTTGTCTCTGGTGTAATGGGATTCGCCCTCGGTGGTGCCTTTGGTCTCTTCATGGCATCCGTATGTTCCTCGCCGCGTCATCTCCCTCCCTCCCCCTGGCCCCTTCAATAAATAACCTTCACCACAGATGCAATACGACACCCCCATCCACACATCCGCCGCCGCCGCAGAAATTACCTCTCTTCCACTGCGCGAACAACTCAAGCGCGGTCTCAAAGATATGGGATCCCGCTCCTATTCCTCGGCCAAAAATTTCGGCAAAGTAGGCGCTATTTTCGCAGGCACGGAATGTTGTGTTGAAGGTTTTAGAGCAAAGAATGATTTGAAAAATGGGGTTATTGCGGGATGTATTACCGGAGGAGTATTGGCGGCGCCGGCGGGACCACAAGCTGCGGCGGTGGGGTGTGCGGGGTTTGCGGCTTTTAGTTTGGCGATTGACAGCTATATGAGGAGGCCGAGTGATGGGGATTGAAAAGAGGCTTCGACGGATGAGAGCTGGGGGTGGGGACTTTTTACAAGAGGGAAGGGTGGACTTAGATGTATAATATGCTGTGAACAGCTTACGCATTGGATTGGAGTTTATGGGCAAGCTTGGATGGGCTTTGCGTGGTTATGTTGATATGTTTGTACAGTTATGACCTTGGGGTCAATGATTTATTTCACTCCTCAAGGGCTTCGGCTTTGGGTTTGGCATTATGTGATGGTTTGAGTCTCTTATCATTATTTTCTGGGACAGGATGCACATTCACGGAAATTCGGCTGACCTATTGTCTTTAGACGAGAGCATATTTGAGATTGAGTTTAAGTATCTTTATGTATTCTTTTCTTATGTACCAGGATTCTCTGCTTCTTTTCTACAAGCAATCGAGCTTTCTCCATACTAATGAATCAAATATTTATAGAACGCCAGACTCTCGACCATAATCAGTCAAGCTGTCTAGGAATCTATCTTGAATGGATCAAGTATCAACACAACTGCCTGGTGGTGAATTTACCCCTAATTCTAATCCTCTCCCCAAAGACATAAAACAAGAACGGAATGGGTATAAGCGCAGTCGCTACAAATCCCAGCACACTACTACCCCATTCAATACCCAAGTTATGAAACATCGGAGTAACAAACATGGGAAACGAAGCAGCAAATATAGCTCGTACGAATGTCTGAGCAGCCACCACACTAGCTGCGCAGGAGGCAAAGGTGTCAATGAGGTAGTTCAGGGCGGCTTGGAAAATGGTGAAGAAGCCAAACCCCATGAATATTAGGCCAGTGCAAGGGGCTACCCAGTGGATGCTTGATGGGGATGTCCAACCGAAGATGAAGAGACCTGCAGCAAAGAATATACTGCCGATCATCATTGGCGGAAGACGGGCTTCGGGAACCGGTTGGTTGTCGTTTGCTTCGAATCTGCAGGTGTAGAATTTATTGTTGCTGTGGCCTGTTGTTAATAGATGTGGTGGGTAAATTGGTCGGGAAGACTTACAGGATGTTTGCGGTACCGCCAAAGATTGTACCTAGCAGAAGTGCAAGAAAGGGAAGCCTGATTTTAGTGACGACATTAGCAGAAGATCCGTTTTGCAAAGATTGTCCGCTTGGGAGGCGAGCTCACTCTGATGTTACAGGTCCATAACCTCTTTCCTGTGCAAACTGTACAGGCACCGCGGCTAGACACCTAGCAGTCCATTAGTACGTACCTACAGGCGATCCTCAACTCTCACTTACAAATAGAGAATACCATAAACAAACGAAGCATACAAAACCATGAGAAAACAAATAGGAGTTGCCAGTAAACGAAAGGGTCGCATCAAGAATTTATTTGCCATTTCTCCAAGACTGAAACTCCGCTCTTCGTGTCTGGCATGCAGTGCCCAATTTCCAGTATCTTGACGTAGGCGACGGGCTTTAGCGACAAGGAGTGCGTCCGGGTAGGTTTCGTTGAGGACGAGGGCGCCAGCTAGTACGACTACCATCTGCATTATTCCGGTAATCTTGCATGTATGAATTAGAGATAGAGGGCGTGGTTGAGGGGCTTATGGACCTACATATTCTGTCCATCTCCATCCTAAATAGCTTGATGTGATTGCTCCTCCTGCAATGGGACCCATGGTTGGACCTTGAAGTGGTGAGAAACGATATTCTGACAGAATGCGTGTACTCACCTCCAACAACAGCAAATGCATATCCAACTATAGCTGTTCCTCGCGATTGGGGTGCCCAAATATCAGAGAGAACGCCGCCAGTATTGGTAACCTATTTCGTGAGGTCAGAAGAGTTTCAGATTTCTGGGATTAAGTTTCTTACAGGAGCAGATCCGAAAATGCCAGCAAAGAAACGAGTCAAGAGTAGCGTTTGGATGTCTTTCGCTGTGGCGGAACCGAAGGAAAAGCATGCTGAAATGAAAACTATTTGATAAGTTAGTTCTGGCTCACAATGGCAGGGGGATGAAATGTCAGTTGAGTTCTCAATTGCCCAAGATTGCTGATTGCATGATAAAATTTCTTACCTGGGGTCAAAACTGCAGCTTTTCTGCCATAACTGGATTGTCATCAGTATTGGCGTTAAAGGAGGTAAATTGCTGCCGATGGGGACTCTGCAGCACATCACGCGAGGTGTCGAAGCCGACTTTCTGGCAACTCACATTTCAGATAAAGGAGCCCATAGCAGAGGACCTAAACCACAGATACCAGTCAGCTTCATTATTCATTTTATGACGTCGATGGGGATGCCTCACCAAATCCAAATCCAAGTAACAAGAAACTTACACCCAGCAAACTTACCTATTTATCGTCAATACTATTTCAGTTTACGTTGACAGTATCCATGGAAAACAAACCTCAGGCGCAACATCAAACTCCGTTGCTACTTGCTCAACGGCGGGACTATATACAGAACTTGCCCATGTCGAAGTCATAGTGAACAAGCCATAGACAAGTGTAGTGATCAGCTTCTTTCGGAAGGGCCAATTCAGAGGTTGATACTAAAAGTTCATATCAATATGAACCAGCTTCTTGGTTTCTTGGGTAAGAACGGACTTACGGGGTCATCAGGGCCATCGAAATCAACAAATTCAGCTTCTGCAGTCTTCAGATGTGAATTCGGGTGCGTAAACTTCTGTTTGATGCTTAGATGGGTGAGAGATTGAGAGCGAGTGATGCGAGCTGGAACAGATTGACCATCAGCAATAGATTGCTTCTCAGTTTCTTGTCTTTCAAGGCCGAGTACGAGTACATTTTCGAACCAACGAGTCTCTGAACCTGAGCTTGAGGTGGAAGTGGAAATTTGCGCCATCTCAATTACAAGAGAGTGAGTGAGTGCAAAGCAATGAAATGAAATGAAATGAAATGAAATGAAATGAGGTAAGGAATTGAAGAACAATCAATTTAAATCATGAGTAGGTAGGTTTGCAAAGGAGTGTAACAAAATGTATTGGAATTGGGGAGATTATGCTCAAAGAGAGAGTGGTATAATATTGTTTATTTACAAACAGATGGGAAACAGAGCTGTGCACCTGGAGAGATATAGAGATATAGAGATAGCAATAAATGATTTCCAAGTGGACATGGACGTGTGATGTGGGTTGTTCAGTAACCAATCCAAAGGTGAAAAAGACATCTCTCTATCTATCTACTACCTACTAAGCACCTTACCTTTTAGGTAGTGATCAACCTCCAAAAACATATATATATAAAACATCCAATCTTCATCCGGCCCGGTATCAGAGTTTACAGAGTCTTTGCATCATCTGATGAATATTATCAGATGAATAGAAGAAGGATGTCGGGCATTAGGTATTAGGTGTACTTGAATTAGTACGTACCTTACCTCTTACCTCTTACCTCTTTACCTTCTTACCAATGAACATGATCTGCTTCAATACCTTAATATCTTTATAACCAACTAGAGGCCATCTTCATGTAAGGTGCTAATTTCACAGAAATCAAACAATACAGTTCACAAAGGTTCATAAATACCCATTGTTCCTGTTCCTCCAAGTTGCATGAAAGGTTGCATACTTGTATATTTGTGTTATTTTGTTAAGCATAGTTCAGATCCTTCAAAACAAACTTCCTCATAAACATCTGCAATATTCAAAGCCAATTATAACACCACAGACAGGAGAAAAGAAGTATATCCTAGCTTCTTCAACTCTTTTTCAACTCTTCTTCACCTACAAATGTACCTGTCTCGGTCTGTCCTCAAAATCACTCCAGGCTTCATCAAATCCAACACTTCTGGCCCACTGTATTAAGTTAGTAAATTGTGCATCGGTGTGTGGGGTAAATGATTCCTTGAGATGCGTACAGTTGCTCCGGTATCTTCAACGCTGTCAACGATCATATTGCCTATTTTTAACCACATGAAATCCTTGATATTTGCCCAATCTTCGTGTTCGCAGCCTTGATTGACAACCTGAGCATGAGCGACTGCTCTTCCAAGTTTCACGGCGTGCCCATCATCTTCAAATTCGAATAGTCTCTGAAACAGCCCGCTCCATTCCGCATCACCGGCTTCAAGATGCTTCGGGACATATCCCGAGATCTCTTCGAGAAGTAATTGGGGTGAGCGACGCGATGCGTACATGGCGAGATCAATACGCCCCTTCCATTCTAAGAGTCGGGTCTTCTGAGCTTCAGAGAGAAAGTCTTGTTTGTTGAAGGAGGTGAAGAAAATCGAACTGGTGACACAATGCATATTGTAAAAGTCAAATTTCACCTGAAAGGATGAATGTCAACCAAGGCATATCTTTGAAGTATAGGACGACTCACTTGTTTTGGCGGGCGTTGGGCAGCGGCAGTGAAATAAACAGCAGAATTCATCATTTGCGCTGTCTTGGCTTCTAGCTCACCTTTTCCTACGGTCCACTGAGATGCATATTTTACCATTTCATCTGGAGCTCTGCCCAAGATGCCATCTCGAATTTTATTACCATCACTCCACTCGGGAGCAGTAGAGAGCTTTTTATCAGCTCTAATTTCATCCAGAAGTTGTGGAATTGTCTTATTTCCAGGCTGAGCATTCTTTTCAACGTCTAAAAGATACTTAGTAATCCATTCATCGTGGACGGAAGCTTGTGCTAGTGCTTCCGCAATGATGGCTGGCTGATTGAACTCAATACCGAAACCCAGATGGATAATAGGATGAACAAATCCTGGTGAGTGTCAGTAACATTCTTTTTGGTAAGCAATTACACTATCGTCTACCGGCAAACATCCTGCCGAGCATGCCGTCTGCTTTCGCATCACCCGCAAATACATGTTCTTTCAAGACATCCTTCCATCCTTTCGATTCAATTTCTTGCTGCCAGAAGACCAGAAAGTCACTGTAATAATTTTCTTTGCCTAGATGGTTGTTGAAATTATCTGGTGCTGACATATCGACGGGAGTCTAAATCTGTCAGAATCTTTACAATTGAAGATTGGGCATTGAGATAACAAAACCAATGTTCGGGAGTATCGAGGCTTCTCAAAATCAGCAAGCTTGTCAGAATATGAACTAACCTGATTCTCGGAGAGAACGAAGGGGCGCTGGTATGATGCATTATGCTTATAGTGTCGCTCGATGACGGACGCCGGGGCACCAAGGCCATATAGAGTCAACAAGTGGTGGACGATATGGTTGTGAAACCCTTCAGTGTTGAAGAAAATGTGATGTTTCTATATGAAAGACCTGTTAAAATGTATCTATAAGACAACGTCGAGGGGAAAGTGTGACCCTACATAATGATTCTCTTGCAATAGCTGTGAGGTTTTGGTGGCTGTTTCCGAGTCCTGGGGCTTGAGCTTATACACGCCGGTGTCCTCGGTAGTCAAGTGGATGTTGTTTGCTGTAGCCATGTTAAAAAGCTGTCTTGTAGTTGTTGATTGATGTCGGACGGTGTGAAGTTTTAATGTAGATATTCTGCGGTCAAATCTAGGCCTGGCAAGCATCTAAGATCGATTACTGTAACTGTATGGTAATCAACTCCTACATGAACTTTCTATCGGAATGACAACCCCTCGTAAGCTGATAGATCCTGACCGTCTCGATTAAGTACTTCAACTTGGCCTCTCACTTCCCCGCACTACAACACAGCAGAATGAGGAGTAGAATGACACAAAGAATTACCAATCAGGGTAACACAATTGGAAATCAACTCGGAGTTTCGCTCTATGGAAATCTTGGCGAAACCGAGGAAATGGCACTGTGAATATACAGCTGCCAAAGAGATGATTGTGATATATTAGTTAACCTTTTATTCTGATAAATAAAACAATATGACAATTTCCATTCTTCATGCTTCTTTGGATTTCGTCAAATGCTTCATCAAAGCTGCAATAGGGCTCAAATCCATTCACTTAGTCATAGGTATGATATGATTAGGTAATCCTTTGAATGAAAACTACGCAGTAATTGACAAAACTATTGCGGTAACCCCTCTTTCTAAATGACGTAAGGGTATAATTAGACCCGGTGATCCAGGGATCCAGGGAACCAGTGGTAAGTTACAACAAAAGTCAAAGGCTTACATAATCAAAGGTAAACAAGCATTTCTGATTTGTCCTTCACAGGTGTCATGTGTCGTATGTCACGTGGGTGTTAAACTATCCTGTGTTGTATTATACTGCTTCTATTTGTGATTAAAATATTAAACTATTTCCAACAACTTCTAGTTCAGGATAGTAAAATATATGCAGATTTCTTGTTATATATTCTTTCCCTTCATATCCCACCCTCCATTTCTGGTCTGGTCTGGTCTGGTCTGGTGTGAAATTAAGATTGTTTTGAGTCTCCTTCACCTACCATGTCAACAGTTCAGCAAAAGGTAGCAACTTGGAGCTCAATTGCTTTGCGAATTGCGACTTATGTCTTTCTTCGCATTATCCCTGGCCATGTAAGTACGAATAGCTCCAAAATTCCAAATTATCCACCACTAACACTTGTTGCTAGCCATGGCCTCCCATTATTTACACTCTTTTTGCACTATACGTGCCCTCCTTCATTGCTAGCCATGTAACGCAGAACACATATATCGTGGTAGAAGATGATATCAAAATCACCATTACTGAGACTGGGCACGAGGACCAGCCGCCAACACTTCCATCGACTGTTGCACACTCTCAAGATATATCGGGTTCAGACAAACGAAAGCATGTGGAGGAAGAAGTTGAAGTTGAGGAGACAGTCATGATAGAGGAGAAATCACCGAGACCAATTCATACACTTTTAACAGGCGCGCTTGATCCTGTATCAACCTTGCTCTCACTTATGACATTTTTGATCAATGTGGGTCTGGTTCTGGCCACAATTGACCTAGTATATCGTGCAAAAGTTTTTCATCCCAGCACAGAGCTATCGTTCGCACGAATGGGCTACATGTAGGTTCACACGTTTACCGCACCCCCCCCCCCCCCCCCCCCCCAACCAAAAAAACATGCGACTCCGTTTAGTCGTAGCATGCCACCAAAATTCCAGTTTAGTATCTGGGATCTTCTCAGTATGCCGAAGAGTGTTAAGAGACGCCCTTTGACATGCCACACTAAACGGAGCCGCGTGTCCTATTTTGTATCATTTCTGACCGTTTGGAAGTGCCCCTACGGAAGCAAATCTACTCGTTCGAGAGCCGGATATCTCTAAGCTTCCCATATCCGTCACTTATCAGCTAGCAACTCCTGCAGCTGCTTACGAAAATTCAAAGCCACTACTCGCGGGAATGATACATACTCTATCAGAAGACACCGATTTCACTCAAGCTTTGAAGTTTTCATTGCCGAATCATCCTGAGAGGACTTACCAATGGACCACATCAAATAACCACACTGGCTTTTTCACTACTCCTCCCAAACCTGGACATCTTCCTCAATCAGGGTCTTTCACATTTTTCACATCCAGTTGTATCAAACCTCGCTTTCCTTACAGCCCTTTTGACCACGCTTTGGCAATTCCCGGCTTCAAGCATATGGCAGATGTCATTAAGAAAATTCCTGGAGGTTCCCAGTTTATGCTCTTTCTTGGTGACTTTATTTACATTGATGTTCCGAAGAGGTTTGGAGTGACTGTTGAAGATTACCGCCGCGAGTACAGACAAGTTTATAGCTCTCCAGATTGGCCAGCTGTTGGTCAAAATTTAAGTGAGTAATTCTGAAACCTTGCCATGTACAATCAAGGCTTAATTGTCTCTGGTCTGATGGCATATCCTGTCATGCCTATGCCCCTCTATCTACGCAGTGATTTGACTTGCTAACTTGGAGTTTCTTGAGGCTGGATACACGTGCTCGATGATCATGAAATTGCCAATGATTGGGATAAGAAAACAACGGGGGTAGGTCAAGAACCACTCATTTCTATACTTCAATCACGAGTATCGGAAGTCCTAGTTGTGGCTCGACATTTGGACGTGTGTTATTGTTTTTACGCGCATATCTGCTGACCATAAAACTTCAAGATTTACGATGCAGCAGCTGATCCGTGGCACCATTATCAAACATCTGTCAACCCTCCTCGAGCTCGCCAGGCTGGAACTTACAATACTCCTAGATATGGTGCTACCTACTTTGAGTTCACGCAAGGGCCCGCTTCATTCTTCTTAATGGATACTAGAACATACCGAGATTCTTCCTCAGATCTTCCCGCCAATAGCACCGAGAAGTCGATGCTTGGTGCACAACAACTTGCTGATCTCCTTGAATTTCTCAAGAAGTCTGAGCCAAAAGGTGTCAAGTGGAAGATCGTAGCATCTAGCATTCCATTCACGAAAAATTGGGTGAGTATCATCCATTCTGCAATTCAACACCCCTTAATGCCCAACTCTGCTTAATTGTTTCCATTTTATCCCTGATATCATACGTTTTCGGACATTCTACTTTAAAATTCTACTTCTTTAAGCAATTGCTGACTCACCAATGCTTTAGCGGGTCAATAGTATGGATACTTGGGCTGGTTACCTTAACGAGCGCCAGATAATCCTCGAAGCCATGTGGGATGTTGGCGTCCGTGGAGGTTGTGGGGTTGTGATCATCAGTGGAGATAGGCATGAATTTGCCGCAACCGCCTTTCCGCCTCCTTTGAATGGTCGTTGGCCAGTCAGCGCAACCGTAAATGAGTATTCTACGAGTCCTCTAAGTCAATTCTATCTGCCGATTCATACTTATTGGCAATCTGACGATGAAGATATCGAGATCAAGTAACACATATCATGACGCCCCTAATGTGTAACATTTGCTAATGTTTCTGAAGATATGTCCCAGGCGGTAATTCGAAATTGGGAGCTATCACAATTGAAAATACAACCAGCGACCAAAGCACTCTAAGATTTCGTCTCTATGTAGATGGCCATGAGGTTTGGTCTTCCATCCTCCTCTCGGCGCCTGCCATTTCTGGAGGTCGGTGGACTAGGGAAGCTCTTTGGGGATGATGCTCATATTGACAACTAAGCATGATATGACCAATACTGGAGAATTATAGAAAAGTATCAAAATACCATGACTGGAGAAATAATGCGATTGTCTGGGTGACGACAGTCACATTCGCATTCCAGCCTCTGGTATTCAGTGCTTGATGTTTTGTCGACACTAGCTAGCTGGCTTTACTGTTCTTTATACCACAGAAACAATGAAGGTTTGTTTGCTACAGTCATGAAGAAAAAACAATGCTTCCAGAAGTCTGCACCTAGTGCAACATTGGGGAATCATAGATTATTGATTCTTGCTTTGCTATCATGTGTTGAAGTGATCAATACAGGTGAATAATTTCTAGAAATATTGCTTTCCAAATACTGCAAGACTTCATATCTGGATTGTAGTCCGAAGTACTGGGCTGATTAGAAGAAACTAGATGGAATGAAATCTAAAGATGGTCATATGAATATATATTGTTACATTTTGCGATACATAAGCCGATTATGTCACAACCAAGCTCTGGGTACCTGTCAAATCAATACAGAGTTTTGAGTGTCACATCGATAGAATTCGCACCTTCCTTGTGCTTGAAGTGAAAGTTGGACTTCCATCGCATATATGGCATATTTTTCAACGTGCGTAGCTTAGAATAGCTCTTTTGGGTGTACGGCAACATATAGGTCATTTACCCCTCTTTCCGTGGACTTTCCTGGGCACGTGAAATTTGGCATTGGGATAGGCAAATTTCTTCTTTCTTGTTCCTTGGTCATATGATATTTGAGCACAGCGGCAGTGGATTGTTGAGGAGATTGATTCACTTTCATCTCATACATTCCAATTCACTTCATCGCCCCAACTTAGAACGCCAACGCTGGTTACATTGCCGACCATTGAACTAGCCTACAAATTTCTTCAACCAATCCACAGTTTTTCCTCTATTGGATTCCAGTACAATATCAACTCCCGAATTAGAGCAATAGAAGAACTTGTTTCTCGCAAGTACGACATTCTTTCTCATTGACCGTACCTTATTCTTAGTCAGGTACGTTTACTTCCTGTCTTTGAAAACTCTTCCTCAACCTCTAACGGTCTCGTTCTTATCTATCTAGATTCTGAAACCGTCTCTCATCTATTGTAGGTACACATACTGCACATATCTTGGTAGACACACTTGAACCTTTCTTGTACGCCCGAAAATCTCGTCGATCCCGCTCCTTGCTGCGATAGATCTATCCTTGTGCCATTATATGTGGACCAAGAGCATTACAAAAAAAGCCCTTGAGTCGAACATTCCACCTCGAATGTACATTCTGATGTCACTCCATATAAAATCCTTTGGAGTTCTATACTAACGCAAGTTCTATCACAGACGTCTTGAAAAGACGCCATCAACCTTAAACACACCTTACTTTTCCTTCCAACATAACACAATCACTTCTGAAATATCATCTCGACCATTCGTCGTGCCCAAGCAATAACATCATGGGGAACAAGAACGCTCGAGCAAAGAGGTCCATTGACCTACCAAACTTAACCTTGCCATTCCCTTCCGCCGTGGATGGCGAGTCCGCAGTAAATGCATCCGCAACCCCTAGCCCCAAAAGTCCTTTGGCATTTAAATCATTTCGCCAGGGAACATTGATAACCCCGAACTTCGAGTCCTTGGGTAAAGTGGTAGCAAAGTCATTATCTGCAACCTCACCAGAGTTTGTCCCGGCCGTTCCTGTCAAGATTGCACCGTTCCCGAAGGTCCATGGGGATACTAGTTCTAAGGCTCCCGCAGTCGAGAAACCACAGAACCAACCGGACTTATTAGGTCATGCACAACTGACACGAACGCCTCGCCATATCTATACTGCGGTTGGCCGGTTGGAGGCTATATCTAAATGGCCAATGGAGATGGAGGCTGGGATCACCCCGGCCAATCGAATCCAGCTAAATCCTACCGATACTCATGGCCTTAATCATAGGATAGCCTTCCATCCATTACAGGATGGGATGGATGCTATATCCATTTCCTCTGCCCATTCTACACCAGAGAAGACCGGATCGAGCCCCTTTGTCACTCCGACGAAGCTGAAGGAGACCCCACTTTCAACACCATCTCCCGTTGTATTCCCTACTGGCCCTAGGCCAGAGAAATCCCGTTTCGGTCGTGCAGATAAAAAGAAGAAGGACATCATAATCACCCAACTTGGCGTCATTAGAAACCTTGCTCGTATCACCGAGCGCTTCACCGAGAATGGATATACGTACAAGCATGCAAGTGCCGATGAATTCCAGCCGGATGTTTATGACGTAGCAGATATTGTTAGCAAGATGCCGGCCAAGGAGCGTGAGGAATTCTGGGCAAAGAATTGGATCGAAATTGAAGTTGATTTACGTTCCGAGGAAGAAATGATCTGTGTCAATGCTCAAGTTGACGGAGAAGAGGAACCTCGTAAGGACTACGAAACGTTGCTCAAGTACATCGATTACCTCGGCCCAGACTTTGCTGCCCATGCCAAGTACATGTTCGTCAGCATTATTTTCCCTTCCATCCCTGATGCCGATCAATCTAAGATCAATTCTTCTGTCCTAGACTGCCAACAAACCCATGAATTTCAGCATATTGAGAAACTCGTAGCTAAATTGCAACACTTCCTAAATATCAAGCGTTTAGATGTCATCCTACAAACGCCTTCCAACACCAAGAAGCCGCTCTCGATTCCCCAGCTCAACTTGGTCCTTCCCTTCTACGACCTTGGGTTCACTGATTGGAACATTAAGTGGAAGACGAGTTTTATGACAAAGGCCGAGCCAGTGGGCGGATGGCCGATTCACTATCTCGACAAGGAGAGAAATCGGCTTTTGAGGGAAAGAGAGCGAGTCAAGAATGCAGTTTTCGTTAGGAAGAGTCAGTTTGTTAAATGAAGCTGTTCATATAACTTGGTCGACTAGACTCGCGGGGTTCACAGGATTGAAATTACTACCGGCCCTCTCCAGGTGAGCTGGATATATCTGGTTTCTGCTCGCGTTTTCCTTTCTCACGCACTGCGGCACAGCGTTGCGATTGCTTTTTTTATTGGATTAGAGATATTAGAGAGGATTTTTATCTAGCGGTGATAATAAAGCTTAACTAAATTCGATGCCACCATATTCACTCAGAGATAATCAGCGCTACCACCAGTATACACCCTGATCATAGCCGCAGAGAGAGTTTTGAATAGGTGAACTTGCTGATTTCGGAGCTTGAGGGTGCAAGTAGGTATGGGCCAGAGACTACCATCTATTCAAAACATCATCGATAGGCCATACAAAATCAAATAGCAACATCTTCCAGAATATCAAGCTCATATAGCAACCTCAATCAGAATGAATTCCTAGCAACATTAATTGCACGTGGCCTATTCCAATTTCATTATACGCGGACGGGTATTTCCCCAGCCTCATATACTTAAGAACTGCATGCAGCATTATGTACAGAAAAAGAAAGCATGCCGAACTACAAAATTGGCATATTAATGTTGCCATGGAGAAGAAAAAAGGTATCTCTTGCTTAAAAATATTTGAAAATGAACTCCGTCGGTGGTATATACAGCATCATTCATGGTCTCGTTTGCGAAATAATATGCGCATGTCAAAATTCCTGTCATATCATCAATCATGTTTCATGGAATAGCGTTCAGCTCCTCGCGCTGCCGTAGATATTTCTTTGCCAGTTCATCCCCACCAAGTGCACTTAGTTCCATCCAATGATAAGCAACACACATGGTAGCAGGATCGCTCCTCTCTCTATCCCTCTCCGTCACCACACCTTCTTTGCCCTGATGCATCTCCATGACCTGTGCTTTGAAAGTTTCACGAGGTTTGCTCAAGGGAGCAGTAATTCTTTCTACCAATTCAGGATGGGTCAAATAAAATATGGCAAGTTCTCGCTCTGCCACGGGGTCCCCTTCTTTAGCCGTAATTGTCCACATATTAGCAGCATCCTGCATGCTGTATTTCATCAGTTCGCCGTTAAGAGACGACGAGTCTAGTACAGCGGTTGTTGTCTTCCGGGTTTGGGTGTAATGTACCACTATCTCATCTGCGATTTCAATCAGTGTACGACAGACATCTTGTTTCAGACCAAGTGCGGCAAGCCCAGCATCCCAGAAAGCTTTTCCGCGTTCAGTTTTGTCTAAAGTAGCAGCTGGGACAAATGAAGCAATGAACTGTAGGTCGCGGAACAATGTCTTTGGTCTCATGTCTGAGTCGCGAAACAAGTCTTGCAAGACATCGACAATCATATCCGTACTTGCTGCAGTTGGCACATTCGAGCTCGAATATCGTTCAGTATTTCGGTTGACTGGCGAAGGGTTCTCTCCTTGATTGAGTGTATGGGATCGACGCTCTTTGCAATTGTCAATCGCTTCTCCAAGGGTTTTTGCCCTTGGGGTGGTTGTTGTTGCATCAGAAGGCCCGAACGCAGTATGGTGCGAAGTTTCCGGGGATTGTGGGGAAGTGGGTATGGGTTCCTGTCGA
Organism: Stromatinia cepivora; assembly: GCA_014898415.1. Lineage (NCBI taxonomy): Eukaryota > Fungi > Ascomycota > Leotiomycetes > Helotiales > Sclerotiniaceae > Stromatinia > Stromatinia cepivora. The sequence goes on along the minus strand of RCTD01000006.1, from coordinate 1,575,457 downwards.
AGTCTAGGCCGCCTCGTGGTGGACGGTGTCAAGTATGCTACAATCAAATGCTCCAGCTCGTACAGCGCGTTGAGCTTCGCGTAGGGATTGGGGTGAACAGAAAACATACGCAATAAGCGCTGAAAAGCCATTCTGTAAGGAAACTCCAAATTATCTGACTCTTTTGCGGCTCTGATCGTACCCTTCCTAGATCTTGTGCTGACAGAATCGCTAGTGGAAGAGCTTCCCGTGGTAGAACGGTTTTCCGAAGCTCCAGTATCTGGGAGACTTTTGTTACTTGATGTGCAACTCTTTTCTGCTTTTTCGCCATGTGAGTCTTGGCGTTCCATTGGGAGTTGTTCTATTTTTTGAGCTCCGCGAAGATCCCCGAAGCTCTTCTTTTTTTCTATTACACGCTTTCTACTCTTCCTTTTTTTCTCCTGGCTCTCCTGTCTGCGCGGTCCTTCCTTTCGATACAATCTTGACCTATAGAACCCGAAAACCAAGAATCTGTTTCGCTCCCACGAGCAAAAACGAGGGTGCCAAGGTCACTGAGTAGCAAACTCGTCAAAGTCTGCTTCAAATCTGTCAAGAATCGCTGCTTAGCTGCATTCGTGTGGTCATCCTTTAGCATGATAGTTTCGTTGGTAGATGAGGCAGTATCTGGGCGATGACTACTAACGCTCGTGGTTGGTGACTGAGCTCGGGTTTGAAGAGGTGACCAGAAGGTTGTTGCAGAATCTATTGTCAATACAGGACTTGCCATCCCAAAATAATCCTGGGAGTCCATAAGATCCCCTGGAGGATTTATCCGTAATGTGCTGAACCTTCCCGAGCCGAAACTTTGCTGGGAATTATTCCTGGTAGACATAGCCCGAAGATCATGGAACCCAGGACGATTGAAGTCTGTGCTGCGTAGGCCACGGCGTGTGCTGTCGGTATCAGTCAAGTCATCCCCAGACAGATTCAGAGATCCAAAACTATTGAAAGAAAGATCGCCTTTTTGTTTTCCACCGTCCAAAATCCGTTTATCTCTATTGTAGAGCTCACTAGACCAGAGAACAGGCCCTTCCATCAAATTATCTCCAACGAGTTTATTGATGCACGTTTCGATCTCTAAGCTGAATCTATGGATTCGTTCCTCGCCCTTGCAAAAGTTTTCGACACCAAATTGAGACAGCCACCTCATGGTCTTCTCTGCTTGCTCGTCCGATAGCTTGTTTGGACCGCCTTGGTCCTCATTAGCAGCCATCATGTCCATGACCTGCGCCTCTGTCTTCAGAAGAAAATTATTTGCTGCTGGTTTCGGAATGTTGCGAGAGCGCGTGTTAGACTTATCCAAATGGGATCCTTTCTTTGGTGAAACCATGCACTTCAGAGCTATAGCAATATTTCGAGTGCCCTCATACGCTGCCGAATTCCGAACGTCGGTGACATACCACATTTTGTCACGGAGAGCTTTCAGACGTTTCATCATAGATTCAATTGTTACATCATGGCGTTCCTGTGACTGCTTAAGCCAAACCAACCAGGCGTCGTATTCTTCGATAGCACTGGTAGAGCGCCGAATACAGTCCCTAGGCCCCCTAGATAAAATAGTCAGGAGAGATGCAAAGCCATCCCTCTTCAGTGAAGCGGATGACATTTGATTGAGCTGTCTCAGAGTTTTCCAGTATAGATGAGCGTTAATAAAATCAGACTGTGCCTTGCATTGAGACTCAGCAGCCTCTAGCATGGAAATCAGAACGGAAGGGGCCTCTGTCTCTGTTTCCGCTCTTTGTCTTGCATGCTTAGTATCAATCCCTTTTGAAGATTTATCTGCTCTTGGGGATTGATCCCAAGTGCGATAGGGGTTTCTCGATTGTATTTGAGCTAAAGACTTTGGCTTGCTGTGATACTTCCTACGAGGAGTCTCCAGAATTGATGTGCGATTGCTGAAAGTCTTCGATTCACTTCTCGAATCAAGCGATTCGGGAATTTCATAATCTTCCACAAGCTTAAGAATCGAACTTCTTAGCTGATGATAGTCTTTATCAAGATCTGAATGAACTCCATTGTTATCCTCGTCTGTGTCGCTGCTAGAAGTAGCTTCTTCATCATCTCCATCGTCATCATGGAGCATCTGAGTTGACAGTCCCTGTCCGTCCGGTGTCATGAATAAAACAGTCCATCGTTCAGCGCAAGGATGGCATGCGCCGGAGGTTGTATCGCTACCTAAAGCACGAGACATCTCTTGAAGAGCTTCCCGGAGCTCGAAACCATCGTCTTCATAATAACTAAGCCGTTGGTTTTGACGAATAGATGATACTGATATGGACGATGCTCGTTGTTGTGTGCTCGATGTTTCATTGAGCAGGGGCTCTCTTGATGTAGTTGCATCACTAATCGTGGATGAGCCACTATTACTCATTATGGAGGCACTGTCTAAACTTTCACGAATAGGTGGTTGCGGTATTAGCACTGATATGGCAGACATTCCTGAGACAGAAGAAGCCGTAGATCGCAAGCCACTGAGATGGGAGTCTTTCATGGAGAAACTTGATACAGGTCGTCTTTCCGGAAACAGTGCATTTACCATGGTCATTAGGTCGGCAGGTGCTAGAACAAGATAAGGATGCACCTCGGCTGTCTCCCTTAAAGAGGTAATAGACCTTGCGGGAAGCAGCTTTGCAATGGATTTTGATGGCCTTGTGGAACGGAAACGTGCCAAGATATTCTCTATGTGAGCTTTAATTGCTGGTGGTGGAGAGGACTTATTCCTGTTAATAAAGTTAATAAAGGTGAACTAGCAACTGCAAGAAAAGTAATACCAGGTCATATCAACGACAAGGCGCTGTGCACGCATCGCAACCTCTTTCAATATTTTTTGCCTACCATACTCCGTAATATGATATTCTGACATCATTCCGTATGACTATACATGTCAGTGAGTGAAATATATAGAGAAGAGCTTCAATATACCTCTGGGTGGATTATTGCATTCAATAAGAAGACAGAAAATAGCCATTTTGATACTAAAAATCTCCTGGTAGGTCCGTGTCTTTTGGGGTCGAGTTTTCGAAGTATGGCGTTACCAAGTTCGATTAAACCTTCTGGAATACCTCCAGCACCTGGGTCGTCAATGATATCGAAAAGTCCATGAATTGCTGCATCATAAAATTCATCTGCGGCTATAGAGTCCTTTGCATTCCGTGGCTCAACATGTATACGGGTACCAGCCTGGTCCTCGGCTTTCTCCAATAAAAAGGCTCCATCCTCAAGGAGTTTCATCAAATACCATTCCATGTTGCTCCGTCCTGACCAATCCCTCATAGTGGTCCAGACGTTCAAAACACTACAGATGAAGGGATCCGTCCCGCTTTTGCTCTCAGTAATTAATCTGGCGCATGCTGTGGCCCAAACATCTGTTCTCCTAAGGTCCTCTAGGGAATCGGGACCAGCCGAATTTGCAAAACAAGTGTGAATCAAAGCAGATAAAGGATCATGACGCTGAAAAGAAAGTAAACGCTCAACTGCAGAAGGTATATGCGAAAAATTGCGATGGGCACTGGCTGTATGTCCCTTGGAACGGGTATGAAAGGGCAGAACAGAATCGATGGCCTCTAAACCTTGATGGAAACTTGTCAAGGCCGACAACTCCGTCGGCGTAAGGCTGGCTATACGACTAGCTAAATAATCCGAGTTTGTCCTGATTTGGGTCAAAAAATTAAGCAGGCACTCACGAGATCGTAGGGGAATCTCATGCATGAAGTTCAACATGGGTCCTGTATCCTCGGCACCGGATATACTTGAGCGTCCATTATCAAAATCAGGCTCCAATAAAGCGAAGCGACGGGAGGCATCGCATGAGTTCCGAACATCATGTATGGCATTATAAATGTTGGCAAAGTTTTTCTTCTCGTCAGCCCTAAAGTTATCAACCAAGGTTCTATGTGCCAACTCTCCACATCGTGCCAAACGGGCAGAGAGTGCTGTTGACACCAGGGATCTTTGTAAACGGATGCGTGAATGGACACGCTTCTTTTCCTGGTACGTGGACAATCTAACCAAATGGGCAAGCTCCTCCAGGCTCGTATTCGCAGTCATTGCGGTTATGGCACTTATCTGTGTGTTCATGTACTGAGAAACATCCTGCAATAGAGGCTGAGGCATCTTCATTGGAGCTATAGATTGCTGGCTATGCGGCTTTGGGGTAGATGATCTATCTACGGCGCCCGGGGTGTCCTGAGCAGATGTGGGTGAGGGCGACGGCGAACGCGAAGAATCCTGGCCAGTACTCCATCTTCCATCCCCGTCATTTGGCAGGTCCTTATAAGAAGTGATGGGTCTTTGTGGACTTCTCGACTGATATCGATATAGTCGTGGTAAACCGTCGTTCTCTGGAGGAGAAGGCGTTGGGCTTCTAGACGATACATGAGTGACTGTTGGGGAAACGGCTAGCGATTCGGCGCATTAGCAATTTGCTCTAGGACGGGAAGAAAAATAATGTAAGAGAACAATAAGACATCGTATATCGCAGATACGAGACGTACGAGGTGAGGCATGCCCAGGCCCAGGGAGCGACGAGGATCGTTGCATTTGTATCATATTGTAATCTCACTACACTGACATACTACCTCAAATCCTTCCTCACTGACGGAATGCCATGGATATTGAAGGAAAGAAATCAGATGTAATTGTCGATAAAGTGCGCAAGAAAAGGAGCGATGGCAAAGTGAGAAGGAGTGTGCAAGGCCAGGAGGAAAGGCTGATGAAGGCTGGAGCCAGTCGTGGCAGCCAGGATGCGCGGGGCCACAATTATGGATAGTGATAAGGATCGGAATCGCTCGCAGTATTAATAAAAGGTAGGAAAGTAATAAATAGCAGAAACGACAATAACAATAAATATGATTAACGATGATGATGTTGACGATAGTGTATGTGGTAAAGTTTGCGCTCTTTTTTTTATCAAGGAAACATTGAACTCTTCAGCTGAATCTGTTTGGTATTGTAATAGCGAATAGAGTATGAAAATGTTAAAGTGTATTGAGTGGGTATAATCCGTAAATGGGGATGAATACAGTACCCAGTACAATACAATGCAGGATGTACTACTACCATGTAAAGTTTGGTTGGGCTGGGTTTGATTCGGATTGGTGAAGGAGGACTTGGGTGAGTGGCAGCGATGAACGAGGAGACTTGATAGGATGCAGAGGGAGAGAGGAAAAGGAAAGGAGGGATAGGGGGTTGAGGGTAGGGAAGAAAAAAGAGAAAGAGAAGGGGGAGGGGAAAGGGAAAGGGAAAGGGAGAAAGTTGTTTACACTGGTATTAATTATGGTTGTATGTATGGCTGGATGTGAAATTGAAAATTGACAACAAATCGATGCTGTCGCATTCAAGAGAGCCAATCATATTCAACCTTAGACCCCTCCACATTGGCCAACGCAGACATTAAAATAAATTTCACGAGATTCTGAAACACGTCTCTTTTCTTGTCTTCCAACCTTCTCTCTTTTCTTGTCCCGCTATCAATTTCAGCCTCTCAAAAATAAATACCCAATAATACTTTATGCTTTAATTTAACTATCTTACTTTGAGATTATCTTCTTTTTGAATTACTCTTTTATAAGAAAATAGCAATTTTCAGCTAGAAATAAGTCTTTCAAATTTAAATTTTATAATATAAAATTTTATATATAATTATATATTAATAAATTTTGAAAATTGTTTAACTTATAAATATTGATAACTTTATTAAAAAAAAGTATATAAACTCTTTAAATTATATTATATAAAAAGTAATATCATAATTATATAAAATAAATTAAATATAATCTTTTATTAATAATTATATTATAATATATTATAATTATCAACGTCAGAAACCTGTTTTTTTAAATCAAAATAATTTCGATTTAGATATATTTTTAAAATTATTAATAATAAAAAATTCTATTCGAAATAATTTTGATTTAAGTTTCTAATAGAAAATAATCTCGGTTAAAAAAGTATTATAAAATAATTCTTATTTTAAACTCTTATTTGAAATGATTTTGATTTGATTTTTTTATTGAAAATGTTTTAGATTCAAAATATGTTTAAAATGATTTTGATAAATTTTTTTTTTTATTTCTTTAATAGTTTTTGAAGATATTTTTAAACTTTTATATTTGTATAAAATAATTATTTAAATTCAATTTTATTAATAATTAAAATAGAAGAGAAATATTAAAAAAGAAATATTAAAAAAGAAATATTAAAAAAGAAATATTAAAAAAGAAATATTAAAATAAAAATAGATCTTTTATATTTGATATCTATAGAGTATAATATATATTTTATTTTATATTAAATCTTATAAGAGTAATTTTTAATTAATAATAAAATTTTATTCATAAATGTTGGAGGTCACGTATTTGAAGATGATAAACCTTATAATTTGGAAGTAGTGGCTCGAAGACTATAATAAAATAAGCAATTATGAAGTTATAATAATAATATAGAGTTGTATAGGGGTTTTGTATTGTATACAACTAATAATATTGAATAATATTCTAATTAATATTCTTAACCTTCAATATTGAGGGTATAGTCTTTCTATATACCCTTTTCGAATTCTTTCATATATCAATCAATACCTTATTCTTATTCGTCGATTTGAATAAAGGTTCATCATTTCAATTATCTTGATTAATATCATAAAGATTCTTTATTCGAATACTCCTGTATCGATGATTTCGATCGTAGTACGAATAATATCATATGATCGTAGTACGAATTATATAATTATAGTATTAATGGTATTATATGAATTCGAATATAATATTTTGTTGGATTTTGGATCATACTGTATATCTAAGCATGGGACTATACTATAATGGGATTAGCCTGCACGTGACTCTACCGAATCACACAACCTGTATAATAACTTCTAGCCAGATAACCTTATAAAAATAATGCTTTTCCACTCACTCAATATAACTTATTAACAGATTATAAGCCCAGATTCTATATATCACTATATAATTTAGGATTAATCTTCCAGGGTGAAAGATCAAATCTTTGATAGATTCAACAAAGTAAACAAGCAAGATCGATACAACTGAACAGGGAAGTTTGCTATACTAAATACAGCCGACAAAGTGAAGAGTAGTTTGTATAGTAAATAAACAAAGGAGCCCGCTATATTAAATATATCTACAGAGTAGAATCGAATAAGATCATAAACTATTCAATGAATAAACGGAGAAATCTACTATATTAAATATATTAGCAGAATTGAATCCCAACAATATAATTAATACAAAAAAACCCGTTTTAGAAAATTACTCAGATAGAAGATACTACCTTTTTACATTCTTTTTCCCACAATTCGAAAATCAACCGATTCTCTCGATATCTCCTTTCTCTTTCAAAAACCTTTTTACTTTGAAATAAATATTCTGTAAAACAAAATAAACCTTTCGAAATCTTTTCAGATAAAATTCGAATATTCCTATTCTTTGAATATCTTCGATCCTTATATAATTAATAAATTCCCTGTAGAAAATTTAATAGAAATGTTAGAGATTATATTTCTGATATAGTTTTTAAAGAAATTATAAAATCTATATTTGTTTTCGTTTTTGAAAAAATTCTATATTATTTGTATTAAAAGATTCTTTTATTTATTGTATTATATTAAGGAGATATTACCGTTTTTGTTTTGAGGAATAGTGTTTTCATTCTGGGGGAGTATTCTTTATATTCCTTTTAAGGATTCTTTATTAACATTCAATCCTTTCTTTAATTATTACCCCTTTATATTGTTATTGATATCTTCGATATCTTCTTATTCTTCTTTTTATAATTATAATTATTAGTTTCGTTATCTTTTGATATATTATCTATTATATATTACCTCAATCCCATTTTATTCTTACCCCCAGATCAATATTATTTCGTTATATCTTTATATTCAATATTTACAATAATAACTACACTAATAATTGTAAAAGAGAAAAAGAGTATCCCTGGTAAGAAAACTGGAAATGGAACCGGAAGCGATTACAAAAGGGACCAAAAATGGAACCAAAGGAGGAAACTGTATATCGGAAGATATATAAAACGATATACTAAAAAGAACGAACGATTATATTAATAATAAAAAAACATGTATCCAAATAAAAGAAGTATCAGGCCCCGCTATATAATATATAAAGATTATTAAATACTTAGTCAAATATGATATTAGAGATCAACAGATATTATAGTTTCCTAAAGCCAATAATTAATAAAGCTTACCAGTTAATATATAAAGACCATTAATACCTAGACAAATATAATATTAAAGATCGACAGATATAATAATTCCCCAAAGCAAGAACTACTAATTAATAATCTACCAATCATCCTGACTAATAGCTAGTTATACTTTTGCTATAAAGAAAAGAGTTATAAATATAACTTTATAGAATATACTATTCTACTAGAGAAAAGCGTCTATATTATAATATAAGGCTGAAGACTCTAACCCAATACGATTGAAGGATTGGAAACAAAAGAGATGGATTTCCTTTAATTTTTATTATGAAAAAAGGAATACTAATTATTCTTTAAAGATTATTATATTATCGTAAAACGATTATTCTATTCGAAATAATCTTATTAAATCTTGAATCTTAAAAGATCTAATAAAGGAATAATCACTCAATGCTATTGGCTTTCTATTTCAGACTAACATTGCTTAATTCGATTTAAACCAATTGTAGTATTTATAGTTTAACCTTTTTTGCTTTTATATACATTACACTCCTAAAGGAATATTGGATTTTGGATTATACTGTATATCTAAGCATAGGACTATATTATAATGAAATTAGTCTGTACATAATTCTACCAAATCATACAACCTGTATAATAGCTTCTAACCAAATAACCTTATAAAAATAATACTTTTCCACCCACTCAATATGACTTGTTAACATATTTGAAGATTCATAATGATTTATGAATTTTATATTAAAGAATATAAAGAAAATATGAAATTTCTTTAAATTTATTGAAATATTATTATTTTATTATAAAGAGATACTTTTCTTAAAAATATTAATTCCTTTTTTCAATTAATATTTTAAAGTATTTAAAATGATATTTATTAAATTACAACAATAAATATTTATTTATAATAATTAAGTTCCTATTATAGTAGACGACAATCAAAACAATATTAAAAAAATTGGAAAATAATTTAATATTTATTATATTAATTGATATTCTTGATTTAGAGAAGTTCAAAAATATTATAGGGCGGGATGATAATGATGATGATATTTTATATCCGGAGGGACCCTATAAGGGTCCCGAATCTTCCAAAAGATATAGGAATAGATTAGTTTAGGAATATTTATATATAGAATTCGAAATTAATTTTTATTAATTAGTTTTTATTTATTTTATTTTTATAGATTTAAAAAAATCATTTAATTATATAAATTATGAATATTATTTAAAAATATTTTTTATTAGATTTTCTATATCAATTAAATTGATCTATAATATATTTTTGATTTTGAAATAAAAAGTTTTTTTATTTAAAGAAAAATATTAATTTAGTTCTGATTCTATATTAATGTTTTTAGATTTATAATATTAATATTTAACTTTTCGATTATAAAAAATATAGAATTTTTAAAATTGTTTTAAATTCATAATAGGAATTGATTTTATAGTTTTTTCTTTCAGATTTTTTTAAAAAAAATTAAAAAATTTGAAATTAAATAATAAATAAAAGAAATACTTGAAATTATTTTATATATTTTTGAAAAATTATAAAGATTATAATAATTATTTATAAAAATATCGAATAAATTAATAACAATATATTAGATATTTTAGAATTTTATTATATTTATATAAATATTTGAATTTGATATTATTATATTTGAAGTATTTATAATATTATACAAAATCATTATAATTTATTTTAATAAAAAGAAATCTATGAAATATTATTTTTAATAAATTTAATTTTAATAATTCTTTAATAAAACTTGTGTAATACTAAGAGAAACCGAAGGACATGAGTAGAAGCCGGGACGAAAGGCCTTGTCTATAATTGAATTTTTATTTTTGATATATATTTATAAAGATTATAAAATTTTATTTCTATTAAATATTTTCTTTAATTTATTATAAAACTTTTATTATTAATTTAATATTATTAATAATAAAAAGAATTATAAGATTTGAATCTATTCAATTATTTTAATTCTTTAACTTATCAATTTATCAATTATTTCTTTTTTTCGATTTTGATATAATCTAAAATCTATTTAATATTGATATCGAATTCGTTTATAAATTTATAGTATTTTAAAAATATTTAATCAAATAAATTAAATATATTATTTTTAAAATATTAGATAATAAAAGTATTATCAATATAAAATTAGATTCTAATATTAAAAGTTATTAATAAAATTTCGGTATATTATATTTTTTCCAATTTATTTGTTGTTTCAATATTAAAAATATATAATAATAAATTGATTATTTTATAATTTATTATTATTTGTAATTTGTTTTTATATATTATATAATTATAATCAATTAATTTATTTTTATTATATAATTGTTTTATTTTATTTAACAGAATTAATATATTATTAATTGAAAATTAATTTTATTATTTATTGAATTTCTTGATTATTGTTTTTTTCAAAACATAATTAATAAAATCTATATAATATTTAATTAAATAATAAAAAGGAATTAGAATAAAACCAAAAATATTTAGAATTAAATTTTTAAATCCAAAAATGTTACGACGGCATTCAACATACCGTGTCACATAACTAAGGGACCACGTGATGGACAGTCAGGAACCTAAAAACTATCCAGAACTGTTCGGCTGTTTTAGGAAACATAGTTGTTCTAATTATTCAATATATATAAATAGAACAAAAAGGTTTATATAAGGAATAGGATTTCATTATAATATAAAACTTTGTATTCAAAAACAATTATTAATTTCATTATTATAATTATGAGAATTACAATCAATTATAATCTTATCGAATTCCTATTTGAAGTTTAGTTTAAACTATCTTGAAAGATTTCTAATCATTTTTATATAATTCTAAAAGCAGCTTTTATAATACTTTGAGTATTATTTCTGCTTCAAATATGTGAGAATCACAGCAAAGAATCGGTTAATTTCGAATAACAGTAGGTTTGGGTTTAGAATCAAGATTTTTCATTATTTTCTTTCTAATGGTATTGAAGAATTCCCTTTTATATAGATGAAAACTCTTCAAACTAGTGTACAATTCGGCCTGCTTTCGGCTAGCCCTAGTTTCGTAGTTGAGGTTCGTAACAAAGCCCTCCTTTCCGAGGCTTTCGTCCTCGAAAGTCTTTGAAATGAAATCATTTAAGTTGAAATATCCAATCGGGACCAATATCATTCGATATTGTATTGTATACCTTTTCATGAAACCATCGATATTATATTATATGCCTTTTCGTGAAATCATTAATGTTGTATTGTATGTCTTTTCGTAGAACCATTGATATTGTATTGTATGCCTTTTCATAGAACCATTGTAGAATCATCGATATTTGTATTGTATGCTTTTTCGTAAAACCATTGTAGATCCTTTCAACTCTTCAATTCTTTCATTCTTAACTCTACAATAATCGGCCGAGCTGAAACTTTAATGGAGAATTCTACACAACAATTAAATCCATAATAATTCCTTCAATAATGAAATTATAATGCTTACATCTTTATTTTATGAAGTTCAGTATTTTCATTTCTTTGAAAACTCTTTAATATTATTTCAAAACCCTTATATATATATTCATTTTCGATTTATTTTCAATTCGATTTCGGTATGATTTCGATATGATTTCGAGATGATTTTGATAGGCATGCTTTTGATTCGGTATGCTTTCGATTCGGTATGCTTTCGATTTGATATATTTTCGATTTGATATACTTTTGATTCGGATTCGGTATATTTTCGATTCAGTATGTTTTCTAATATGATAAGTAGGGGATATTGATGCTTCCCTTTTTGGATTGATGTCTTTGTTGATTTCAATAATCCTGTAGATTCGGTAAATAATAAAAGGGGGGGGTTTTAACTTGCTTTTTTTTTGAAATTTGAAATACAAATATATTATATTCATTAATATATCGATTCAAATTTGTATCAAAAAATGATGATTTCAATATAAATACTGTTTTGTTTTTAATCAATATACTAGTTTTCCAATATGGATCCGATTGTTTGCAATTAGTTTTCATTAGTGATCCTTTAGAATTATACATAGACTAGTTTCACCCTTCCTTTTAAAAGAAGCCTAGTATTCCGTTAAAGGGAAGAGGCTTCAAGCATTCCGCTAGGGTTCTATTTGAAATAGAAATACGGTTAGTATCGTATATGAATTCGCTTATTGTACTCTTTAAGGATAATACTATTGTACTCCTCACAGATAATACCAAAGGCTTCATCATCATCATTTCAACTTCAATATCTTCGACTTCAATATCTTCAACTTCAATATCTTCAATTTCAATATCTTCAATTTCCAACAACTTTTATATTCAAATTCTTCATTTTTCCGATGGAATCCCGAAGGTTCTTTATATACTTTCGTTTTTTCGTCCTTTTGTTTGAATAATTTATGTGATTTAAGGATTTGCTTTCGAATTTCGTAAAATAGGGTAGGGTTCGGTTCGTATATTATATTTATATCTTTCGAATAAATCTTTTCAATTCCTTTTTCTTGTTTTTCTTGATTTTCTTGATTCGAAGGTTTTTCGTAGTATTTTTGATAGGTTTTCGATAATATTCTAAAGGATCTTCGAAGGTTCGTTTTGAGGTTAAATTCGTATATATTTTGAGGGTAAATTTCGAAGGGTTTTCGAAGGGTTATTTCTAGGTCCAATTCGTATGTATTTTGGAGGTAAATTTCGAAGATTTTTCGAAGGTTCGAATGAATCAAAAAATGAGGTTATTCCCAAAATTAACCGACGAGTTGCTTTCAAAGGTGAATGAAAAGAATTGTGAGAATCACAACAAAGAATCGGTTAATTTCGAATAACGATAGGTTTGGGTTTAGAATCAAGACTTTTCATTACTTTCTTTTTAATGGTATTGAAGAATTCCCCTCTATATAGATGAAAACTCTTCAAACTAGTGTACAATTCGGCCCGCTTTCGGCTAGCCCTAGTTTCGTAGTTGAGGTTCGTAACAAAATATCGATTCGATAAATCAATTACTAATATAGTATCTAAAGATACTACTACAGATCAATCTATATCAGTAGCAAACACCAACGATATTGAAATGATTGATATTCCAAAGGAAATCATTATTAATGAAACCTTTAAAATTATTTTATTAAACAAATATCAAAATAATTGATAAGAATTCGATATTTTTCTTTTATAATTAGAAATCTATTTCTGATTCAATAAGGATAAATTCATTATTATGAAATCCAAGAGTATATAAACTATATTATACCTTTGAGAAGAAGCAATTAAGTAGATCCAGCTATATTTATATAACTATTTTGAGTATATCAATCGAGATTATATATAATCTATCCGAATAATCTTTAACAGTTTTGAAGGATTTAAAACAAAAATTTGTAGAATCTTTGGAAATTCCAACGAATTAAAAGTAGCAAAAAAAAAGATCTTCAATTTTAAATAGATTGGATCAGTATTAAAATTTACTACGGAATTTCGAAGATATATAGGAACAATTTAATAGAATAAAATTGTTATTATAAGTTATTATTATAAAGGATTCAAATCAGAAGTCAAATTAAAGTTAAAAAGATTTATCGAAAATATAATTTAAATGATTTAATTCAGGATTTTATTGAATCAAATAATCGTTTCTATAGATAGATATCGATAAAGTTAGAGATTATATAAACCCTAAGGAAACCAAATCAAAGATGTTATTGTAAGAACAAAGATAGATTATAATATAATTCATAAAGATATAGAGATCTTATAAAACTAAATGCTATATATTATACAAATAAGAATGATAATCCAGAAAAGAAATGTAGACGAAATAACAATTTATGTTTTGAATATAGAAAAGCAGGGTATCGGATAATAAAATACCAAAATAAAAAAATAGAGGATAGAAAGATCAATTTTAAGAATAAATTCAATAAAGGCTAATTTAATGCTATCTTTATATTATAATTATATATAATCAGTATGATAAAATTAGCTATATTGTTGGAAATGAGGCCATCATAGGATTAGAATTGAGGTCACGTGATCACAATGGTGCACAGACCATATTTGGGGATAATTTCAATTCTACTCTTATTAGAATAATAGATCCTTAGTTTAATCTATATAATCAATAATATTATTATTTTCTGTATCAAAAGTTAATAGATTATAAGATCTGGTTGTATAGTAGTGATTAGAAAGCAAAGTAAATCGAGAAAGGATTAGTATAGCTAATAGAGGTGAAATAGAATGGAAATCAGAATTTTTATATAATATTATTGAAGCAAAGTTGAAATATGATAATATAGTTTATAATTTATAATATTATAGGTTAAAGTGGAGAAAAGTCTGTATAATGTTGATATAGAATTATAGCAGAAGCGAAAAGCAAGTTTGTATAGCTACAAGAAAATATATTATAATATGATTTTATAAATTTTCTATTATTTTATTTTTATATTTCTTTATTATCCCGAATCTATTTGCTGTATATTTTTTAAGATTATTTTAAAAATCTGAAGACTATCTTTGATATCTATCAAATAGTAAGAAACCTTTATAATATCGGAATTAAATAATTCTTTGAAGTTTGATCAAAATAATTATAAATGATGGTTTAGACAAACGAAGATATAATTGAAAGGGAAAGGATGGTTTTATATAATTGATCAAATATTAAACAAATATATATAGATTGCAGAACCCAATATAGTATCTATTTATAAGATCAATGATTATATATATTACAATATCGAATTGAAATCGGAATATTTAAAGGATAAAGTGAATATATTATTGTATATTTGTATAATACTTAATAATAACGATGAAGCCTTTACCAATGAATATTCAATAGTATATATATTCTGGAGATACTTTAAATCAAAATATATCAGAGTTAATATAATCATAATCAATATATATATAACGATGATCCAGAACTTCAAATTTCAACTTGATATTTATTCTGATATAATTATTATCGAAATCTAGAACAAATTGAAAGAATGTAGAAGAAAATTAAGGGCTACAAACGAAAGCTATCGATTAATATATCAAGATATTGTTTTATTTTTGGTTTTAATATATAATCTTTCAATCGATTATCAAGAAATAGTAGATATATTGGATATCCAAATTAATCTTAATATCGATAATAAGATTAAGTATTTATAGATTAAAGAATTTCGTTTTAAGAATGAATCAAAATAAATGTAAATTACGAAAGGATCTAGATATACTTTTCGATATCAAGAATCAGATTTCGAGATTCCAAATAATACTTGCGATCTATATTAAAAGGAAGGTCATTATATATAAGATTATTTGTATTTAATATAAATCAATAAACTCCTTTATAATTATTTTCATTATTAAAAAAAAGGGGATTATTGAATCTGAAAAAAATCTATTTCAATAAAAAAAACTAAATACATTTTATTAACAATATCTTTGGATCAGATTCTGATATTGAGGATATAATAAAGGAAGATTGCAATTTGATAAAAGAAATTATTAGTAAGGCTTCCTTTAGCAAATGGTATATTAATATAGACACTTTTTTATATATATCAGATCAACCTTTATTATTTAGATTAATAAATTCTATTATTAAACAAAGAATAAAGGTTAATAAAAAAGTAATATATTATTGTTATTAAGGTTTAGTAGATATAGTATACAAAAATAATTCTAAAATGCTATTTTCAAATATGTTATATATATTAGGATTAAAAGTAAATTTATTATTAGAAAAAAGGATCTACGAAATAGGGCTATAAAGGGAATTCAACTTTTATCATATATATTTCAAAAAGGATAATAAAAAAGTTATTTATATTAAAATATAAGACGGAATATATATGGTTTTATATATAATCAAAGAATATAAGGATATAGTTTTTTGTTCGAGTATATATCAAAATGATTAGGAAAAAGGTTTTTCTTTAAAGATAATCGATAGCATTAAAGATATCAATAACGAATTAATATTTAAGAAAAAAGAAAGATACCTATTATAACATCGAAGATTCAATCATCTAGATCCAAATAAAATTAAAAATCTATATAAGGTATCCAATATAATCAAACCAATAAAGATTTTAATTAAATTAGATATCTGCGAAGTATATATACTCACCAAGATAACCAATTGTATTCCGAAACAATTGAATCTGTATAAATCAAAGAAACTCGAATTTATATATTTCGATATTACAGAACCATTCCCAAAATCGATTTGAGGAAATTATTATTTCATATTAATTATCGATAATTATACAAAAATAAATTGGATTATACTATTTAAATAAAAAGATAATATAATTCAAATATTAAAAATTTGGAAAAAGGAAATAGAATTGATTATTAAAGAAAAGATTATTACAATCAGGATTAACAATATATTAGAACTCCTATAAATTATTCATGAATAATTATTAAGTACTTAATCCAAAGTTATAACAATTGCCTTTTTATATCAAAACAGATCTGCAAAACAGAATATAAGGATTACAGAAACAGATATAAAAACAATATTAAAAGAAATTGAATTACTATTAAAATTTTGGAATAAAACTATAAAGTATAATGTTTATATCAGGAATCGTATTAGTATTGATCCTGATATAAACAAAATAGATCGATTCTTTATAAAAGTTTTTACAAATATAGTATTAAATATAAAGATATATAAAATCTAAAAGAGTAAATATTATATTTATATCAATCTCAAGATTATTCCAAAAAAGCAAAAATACAACAAATTGCAGAATATTTTGAGAATTAGTGTATTTTTAGAATACTCAAAAGTTATAAATAAACATATCAAAATGTATTCTTTAAAATTAAATTATATATTTCGATCAAATAGAGTAATCATAAATGAATCTTATCGAGAAAAAGATTTAGATCTTAAATTAAGAAATTGTGAATCAGATCCATAAAGAACAAAGAATATAAAATCAGATCAGAGACCTTATAGTAGATCAGCAGCAAACAAAACACCTTTTTCATTTTCAACATCAAATACGATATTTATATTACCTTTGTTCCAAACGTTTTTTTCCGGTAGATATTATACCGAGTTTAATGATTGTACCAAACATCCCAATTATTGAATTGAAATTAAATAAATTAAATATATCAATATCAATATACAATAAAGATAAAGATAGTAATATCCAGAAAACAAATCAAGAATCTTTTTCCAAAGATATTTCAGATATCGAATCCATTATTCCAAAAATTCCAATTCAAAAATCAACTTTTGTAAACTCTGAATTTGTATTAAGAATAAAATTTAAGATCATCTTAAATTTTGTTAATAAATCTATTTCAATAAAATTAGAAAACAAAATAAATCTATAATTATTTAAAACCAAATAAAAGGATACAATAAACCTTGAAAACAAATCCTTAAAATATTTAATACAAAAACGGAAAAGAGATATAGAACAAAATCCTAAAAAAAAACGGGAAAATAAAATTATAAGGGTATTAATTATAATATCTATATAGACCAAAATTCAAGAAAGTATAGAATATATTATAATTATAATTCCAATTATTTATAAAATAGATCTTTATATTAAAAACAAGATCGTTTCAGATTTCATAATTTCGTTGATAGATACAAATAATACAAAAAGTATAATATATTCGGTCAAAGAAGTTCTGGGAATCAAAATATTAAGAATTTATAAGAAAGTAATATCGGATCGAGAATACTTTGAAAAATAAAAGGAAATTATTCAAAAGGAAATTATATTTTTGATTCAAAATAGTATTTGAAAAGAATATATATTCTTTAAAGGAAATAATCTAGTTTTAATGAAATAGGTATTTATAATTAAAACAAAGGATAATAAGATAGAACGATTCAAGACAAGATTAATGGTTCGAAGGTTCAATCAAGTACAAGGAAAAGATTACAATGAAATATTCGTATTAATAATAAGATTAGATATATTCAGATTATTCTTAATTATTATCACAAAAGAAAATTTGGAATATTTATATTTTGATATCAAAAACGCCTTTATTGAATTATATTTGAAGGAAGAGATCTATTTCGAATTATTCTAAAGTATCAAAATCGAAAAGGGATATACTATAAGTTCTACAAAGTTTATATAATTTGAAGTAAACTGAAAGGGATTAGAATTTACTATTGAAGAAAGAGCTTTTAATTATAGATTTTATATAAAATTTAATAGATCTATATTTGTATATATCCAAAGATTATAATATAATATTATTGATATATATTGATGATATTGTTATTGTATTGTATATATTATTATAAATCATTTAATTCAATGAAAAATTATCAATTCGTTTTAATATCAAGAATCTAAGGGAGATTAATAAGATCCTAAATATTAAGATTATTTGTAATAGAAAAATATATATATTAATTATAGATTAAAAAGAATATTTCGATGTTATATTAATCAAATATAGTATTATATATAAATAATATCAAATCAAGAAATTGTTAATAATGGATTATACTCATTTTCGATTAATAATCGATAATAATGAATTAATAAATATAAACAAATATCAACAATAAATAGGAAATATAATCTATTCAATAATATATACTCAATCAAATATAGTATTCTCAATCGAAAGATTTTCATAATTTATAGTAAAATCAATAAAACATTATACTATAGCTTTGAAGAATCTGATATAATATTTATAATCAACAATCAAATAGAAATTATAGTTCAGATCAAAAGGAATACAATCTGATATCTATAAAAAATATAATATATTTGATAATATAATAAAGATATATACAAATACAGATTAAACTAACAATAAATATAACCGAAAAAATATTTCAAAAAGAATTGTGATATTCTATAAAAACCTTATATCATAGACTAATAAGAAACAAATATCTATAATTACCTTTAATACAGAATCAGAATATATTGCAATAATAATATTCACCAAATAAAAAAGATAAATTATATAAATGTTCAAAGATCTATTTAAATTAAATTATATTGAAAAGAACAAGAATATAATTCAAATACTTAATAATAATCAAAACATTTTAACTTTAATCAAGAATCTATATTTATATAAACAATTCAAATATATAAATATCAATTATCATTTTATTAAGGATTTAACAAAAAAGGAGAAAATCGTTATTAATTATATTAATATATATAATATAATTACTAATAGAATGATAAAGTTTTATACAAGGATTGCTTTCGAAAGATTCAAGAAAATATTAGAATTAATAGTCTAAAAGGATCGAATAGGATATCCTCAATAAAGGAATATTGAAAATAAGGTCATTATAGAATTAGAATTAAGATTATATAATTATAATAATGCATAGACCATATTTAAGGATAACTTCAATTCTATTCCTATTAGAATAATAGATTCTTAATTCAACCTATATAATCAATAATACTACTACTTCCTGCACCAAAAGTTAACATATATTATTATTAACTTATAAAGAAAAACTAGAAAAGATCGAAAACCTTTTATAAATGAATAAAGATTCAAAATTAAAAGAATTATGAATTATTCGAGAAATAAATTAATGAAATCGTTATTTTAAAGATTTGAAAATACAAATAAAGGAATTATTAACAAAAATCTTAATATAATAAATACTAAAGAAAATGAAACTTACGAAATTCAGTATATTGATTAGTATTGAATTCTATAGAATAAAGTTATTATCAATATATCCTTTGTAAAAAGAATTAATATAAAGTATTTCGAATATTTAAAGCGAAATGAGATATAAGAAGTATTTTATCAATATATATTTGAGAGAAACGAAAATCAATTTTTGTTTTTATATAGAAAGATTAAAAAAGAATATCGTTTTTAAATTCAAATTATATTATTATTATTAATTATAGATAATTTATCAAAAATAATTTAAGAGAATTATTATTATATTTAATAACGAGATTTAATCGATAACAAAATTAGATCAAAAACGAATATAATTTATTTAGATAACGAATTGCGATATACAATATTTGTTGATAAAGAAGTCCAGAATGATTTAAACGAATAAATTATATTGCAATTAAATGCTATAGGATAAGTAAAACAAATTTATTGCGAAGTTAAGATAAATAGACAAATATAATTAGTTATAATAGATTCAAAAGTTATAAGAAATTTTATTGTATTAGAAACTACAAAATATTTGAGAATTCTATTCCAAAAGAAACAAAACCTTTATCAATTGTAATTAGTTGATAAACAATTAATGAAATTTAATAGAAATATTTTATAAAAGATATAATCAGTATATATAAATATAATCCAATATTCAGAGATTATATAATTTGATATTGTATTATTAGATCAATAATAGATTATTTTAGGGATATTATAATTAAAGGTATATAACTCTAAAATAGATTAATCAGAAGAAATTGCAATATTCGATTAACATAAGAACGATTACGATGATATATTCAAGATATCTGTGAGATATAATATACATTAAGAAGAATTAAATGTAAACAATATCGATGATATAGAATATCCAGTTCAGGGTCCTTCATTAAAAGCAAAGACTAATATATCTTCTTTATAAATATAAAAGCCAATAATATAATACAAAATTATAATCAAAGTAAAAGAGTTTATAATATTAGAATAATACAAGAAATATAAATATATTTTTAAGGAATCAAGGATCTATAAGGTTTTACTAGATTATAAGTTATGAGATTATCAAATAATATTGAAAGAAGGCAAAATGTTTATATACATTTTAATTTTTTCAATATTAATCGATAAATTAAAGATACTTAAAGAATATATCGATGATAATTTGGTTAAAGGATGGATTAGGGAATCTATATTTCAAATAACAAATCCAATTATTGTGAAAGAGGTAGGTCGAGATACATGCGTCCCGATAGTATACTGTAAAGGGAAATGGGAATTGGAATTGATCAGATTATATTGTAGAGATTTCAAGTAGTAAAGCTAGTAGGTTTAGATAATGATTTGGATTGTATATAAATAAAGTATAAAAAGATTAATGGAAAAATAATTGATTTTTATTAAGGAAAGAGAAATAAAGTCTTCTTTTATATTTAATTATAAAGAATTATATGATTATATAATTATGAATTAATTATATATTAAACCTTGATATCTTAATTTTCTTATATCCTTTTCTTTTCTGAAATATATATTTTATTTAGTTTTAGAATAATTATAAAAAATAAAAATTAAAGAGATCAAAGGATAATTAGATTAGAAAAAATTAGTTAAAATATCAGCAAATTAGGATGGTAAATAATTTTTAAGATTATTTTAAAAAAACAATATATTTTAGATTTTTATTGATCTAAATTTGTTTCTATTATTTTTTAATCAAATTCGATAGAAGTTTCAAGTTTTTGAAAAGTATCTTTATTATCCTTTTCATTTTCAATTTTCCTTAAATATTTTGTTGGATATTTCGCAATGGATTTTGTATTTGTAATAAAACTTTTTAATAATTTCTGAATACAATTTGAATAACGAATAAAAACTTTTGGCATTATAGATTTTTATTCAATATTGAAAGGATGATCTTTTCTTTTATTACTAGATTTTGTAAAAAGTTTTTTTATTGAAAAACGATTTATTTATTCTTTATTTGATTTATAATCTATATCAAGGATTAAAGTGATACTTTATATTCCAAAAGATCCAATTAGGGATTTTGATGATTGAATTACTTTAATAGATATGAATAATATTGTAGATTGATTTTGAATCGATTTTCGTTTTACAATTTCTTTCTTTTTTTTAATTAACTTTTTTAATATAAATTAAGATTTCTTAATAAAGGATTCTTTTTCAATTAGATTTATAATCTTTCAATTATTAGTATTCTTTTTGTTAAAGAATTCATTATCTTCAAAATCCTTATTGCGAAGAATTTCTTATTATTATAAAAGTGTATTATAATTTACAAATAATAATTAATCTTTTTATTATTTTTCTTTATTTTAGAAGATTTCAAATTGAATAATCAGATTCATTATTATAAGATTATATTATCGTTTATATCAAAATTCGAATTCATTATTATTAATTTCGAATAATCTATTTGTTATTTTTTTAATAATATTAGAATCCCAAGATAAATATTCCAAAAAAATTATAGAAAGATAATCTTGTAAAATAAAATTAATATTAAAAAAAAAGATTAGAAATATAAAGATTTTCTTTATTAAATTCATTTAATTCAAAAAAGATAATTTGATTTTAAAGAGATCTTTGAATATTTTCATAAAAGTTATTATTCTTTATATTCTTTTCGTTTAAAATTATAATTAAATAAAAGATTGATATTAAAATCGATTTATAGGATCCAAAAGAGCTAATATATTACAAAATAGTATTTAATCGAATTATAATTATTCGAGATTTAGATTTAATTAAAGTTCTTCATCGAAATTGATTCTTTTATTTGGTTTTCTAAAAAGCTTTTTTTCTTATTATTCAATCAAGATTATATTATAATTAATAAATAAAAGAATACTTTTTTAGAAATTCCTGAATTAAATTATTATTATTATCTAATTTATAAAAAGCAAGGATTTGATATTTTTTATAGGAATTTTTAATTGATTCTTTTGATTTAAAAAAATCGATTATGATAATCATTCTTTTTAAAAAATTTTCTTATTTATCTTTAAAAATTAAATAAAAAAGATTAAAGAAAGAATAACAAAAATTAAACTTTTTATTATAATCAAGAAAATATAATATAGATAAGAGTATTAATACAAAACAGAACTTTTTATTCTTTTGAATATAAATAATAGTATATTATAATACAGAATTGTATTTCAAAAGAAATTGAATAATCGAAAAATAATAATTCGAAAACGGATTTCCTTTAAAGATTTTGTAAAAATATTATTTATAAATAATAAAAATATCTTTACAAATATTTTGTAAATCAAATTTATTTCTTTATTCGAAAATATATTAAAACAAAGGAATATATAAAATAAATAAATTTTTAAAGGATTCTTTATTTAATGGTTTTAATAAAAGAAGATTATTTTTGAGAATTTCGTTAAAGTTAAAGGAATAAAAGTTTTCCATTGAATTGAATTGAATTGATTAAGATTAAGGATTTATTTTGATTATTTTAGAATTAAGAATTGATATAAACAAAATCAAAAATAAAATATCTTTATCAATTTCATTTCATTAATATATTTTTGATTTCTAATAATAATAATAATCAATTTATTTTATAATTCCTTAGCCAAAATATATTTCAACTTTAGATTGGAGAGTTTTGTTGGGATATATAGGTGATATATATATAAAACATTTATAATGATTTGCTTCTTTAATAATATAACAATTTTCTATTCTATTTGATTGATAATATATTTATTATTCATTAAAGAATATTATTCTTTTTCAAATTAATAATCTAAATTATAAAAACAATTTTTCAGTTTTTATAAAGAATTTAAGATTGTATTATAATTAATTATATAATAACAAAATACAAATCTATTTAGAATAGATAAATGAAAAGGGGCTTTTTTCGAGAAATCAAAATGATAATTTTTCTTTTTTAATTTATTGATATTCATAATTGCAAACTCCGAAATTGATACAATCGTTTGGGAATGGAGAAGTCGATATACACGAGGGGTATCTGATATGGCAATTATTTTTAATCGTTTTTTAATATTAGATTCCTTTTTATTATTATCATTATCGAAGGATATCAGGGTAATTTTTATAATAATTATTTTACAGATAAACTTATCCCTTTATTGAATTTCGGAGAAGTTTTCGCTTTCATAATATTCTTTCAGAAATCTAAAATTATCGAAAATAAATTTATAGATTCTAAAAACAAAATTTAATATAAAATCATAAAAAAAGAATATTCAATCTTTTTTGTTCTTTATATTAATTTTCATAATAAATTTATATATAATATAGAAATCTATAAGATTATATTTTTTAATTCCCTTATCTTTCTTTTATATAAAACATTTGATTATATATTTGTTCAGAAATTTTATAACGATTTGAAGACTAAAATGAAAAATATAATAAATTATATTTGTTTTTGTTGAAATATTATTTAAATTTATATTCTTTGATTAAAAACAGATAAGAATTTTTCCTTAAATAATTGTTCAAATTCTTTCGAGATTTTTAAAACTTTCTTTAACTTTATTATAATATTATTTGATAAATTGAATTGTATTATTGTTCTTAATAAAATAATCAGTTTTGGAAAAATCAGTCATTTTATAAAGCTTCTAATCTTCGATTCGATCTTTTATTTCATTTATAAAATCTCCAATAAGATCAACAATACTTATAAAATAATTGAGTTATTATTCAAGAACATTATATTTCTCCTTAATTTCAAAAGTTTCAATAAATATAAATATTTCGATTTCATTATTAAAAGAATAATCCTTATATTGAATAAGAAAAAGAGTATTATTATTAATAAAATAGGAGATTATAATTTAATTAAATTCTTCTTCAAATATTATATCAAAACTTAAATAAAAGTTTGTATAAATAGTAAAATAAATATAAGGAAAAAATTGATAATTTTAAATCAAATTATTAAAGAGAATAAATTTAAAAAGAAAATATTGAATTATTCAAATATTATTCAGGAATTGTTTGTAAATTGTTCAAAGGTAAAATCGATAATATAATAAGTTTTTTTCAAAAAGAAATCAAATATTCTTTCCTTTTTAGGAATTATAAAGCTTTCCTTATCGGACTTTTTGGTTGGTAGTCGGGGGCTTGTAATAGTAATTCCTTTTTGATTTGTTATATTTACTTTTTTTTTTGATTCTATATTATTTTATAATTAAATAAAAAATAATCCTTAATTGTTTATTATTTTTTATTTGAAAGATTATAAATATTTAAAAACTCAGTTTTTTTGATTTATTTATTTATATAAATCTTTAGAATTGTTATTTATAAAGAGATTTAAATATAAGATATATTTTTTAAAACAAATATTTATACAGATTCTATTAAATAGAATATTATTTATTTTTCAAAAATATATATAAAAAGACTTTTTAATTTCTTTATTATTTTGTAAGATTTATATTATTTAAAAACAAGTTTTGTATTACAAAATATATCGATTTTTGATCAAAGGTTATAATATAGAATTATATCTTCAATTCGAATATTTTTATTTAATATTTTATGATCGAAATTATATCGAAATTTATTATCTTTTTTATAATATTATTTACAAAAGATTGTTTTCTTAATATCTTTATTTAGTATTTTTAATTATTATATTCTAATAATCAATAAATCTTTCTGAATTTATATATTTTCTTAATCAAGGATCCTTTAAATCATATATATAATTTCGAAAAACAATATAGCTTTCCTTCTATAAATCAATTCAAATGATGTTTTGTTTATTAATTTATAAATTGAAATATAATCAATGAATAATATAGTTTCTAATTATTTAAATCATTTATATTTTTTTGGTAATAAACGAAAAAATACTTTTGTGATAAAATGATAATTTTTTTCTATTATTTTATTACTTTGTAGATGATAAACTGATATCTTGATTTTATCAATTCTATATTTTTCGTAATAAACAAATACAACACTTTTGTTTTCAGATTTTTTATTTATAATGATTTCTTTAAAAAGATTATAATAATAAATTATTTTATAAAAAAACTTAACAATCATTTCCAAAATAATATTCTATAAAACTTTAATTTCTATTTAATTATTTAAATCTTTTTATAAAACAACAAAGTATTTGAATTTATAATCGTTAAATATTTTTATAATATCTATATTGATTTTATATTAAATATTTAAGGTTCAAATAATAATCATTAATTTATTTATTTATTTGAATAATCTGAATTAATAAATAAAACAAAAGTCATTCAATTTTTCATATTCTTATATATTCCATTTCATTAATAATAATTATATACTTTAATATATAATAACTTTAAATTCTTATAATCTAATTCTTTATATATTCGAATTATGATTTTTTTTTCAATTAGATCATCGTTTATTATTATATAAATAGAAAGCAATCTATTTCTTTGGGTTCTGAATAAACAACGATTTTTTATATAGAAATTAAAAACTTTTTTTTTGAAAATTTGTTAATCCTTTATTGATATATTTTTAGGTTTCTATAATATAATAATATATTAAACAATCATTTATATTCTTTCATTTCTACCTTCCAAAATTTAAGATAATCTTAAAATTTTGAAATCATTTATATTTATTACTGGATTTATCTACAACAAATTCAAATCTGTGATAATCGAATCATCAATATCTTCTTTATATTCTTTATTAATATTATTTAAAATAATTTGTGATTATTATAATAAAGTATTTATAACAATGTTTTTATTTTCAAGAATATATTTAATATCAAAATCAAAGAATTTGATTGATCTAAATAATCTATTTTGTAATTAAAATATCAAATAGATTTATAACTACTTTATTTTATTAAATTATAAATATATTTATATTAATTTCTAAAAAAAATGAATATTATAAGAATCCCTTTTATATTTTTATAGAATTTTGAATATTCCTTTATATTCTTTTTAATAATATTATAATTCTGTTTAATATAATTCTATATATTACTTTTATATTTAATAATAATATAAAATTTATTATTATATATTTAATCTAAAACAATTCTCTATTTTATTAAGCTAATATGGATAACGAATATAATGATTCTGATTTTAGATAAATAAATTAATAAAAAAAGAATTAGGATCAAAATTAATTTGTTTTTTAATAAGATTATTATAATATTATAATTAATGATTTAAATAAATTCTATATCTTTTTTAATAATATATAAAGAGATTTTATAATAATAATAAAATTCTTTATTCAAAATTAATAAAAGATATATATTCCAAAGAATATTTTAATTTTATAATTATTCGAATAAAATAATTATTCAAATATCTTAATGATTTTGATAATATCAGGATTTCTTTCTTTAGAATTAATATAATAATCTATAATTCAGATTTCATCATAATATTATTTGGATTTAATATTAATAATATATTCTATATATTCAATATATTTCATTATAATATCCAAATTTTTCAGATATTCAACAACAAACTTCCTCAATCCAAATTCAATTTCAATTTCATTATATCGAATTCTGGAACCCTTAACTTCAATATCATTCAAATAAAATATAACAATATTGAATATAATATTTTACAATATCCTTAATACAATCCTTATAAATTGAATAATCGAACTAATAGCTCTTTATAATAAAATAATGAATCTTGTTAGATTTAAAAAAAATTATAATAATAATAATATCTCTATTCTTTTTATTTAAAAATATTTGATTATATTCAAAGAAAAAGTTCATCAAAGATATTAATAAATATTCAATTATTCATTCAACAAATTCCTCTAAATTTGAAGATATATTTATATTTTGCAAAATTATAGTATTTACTTTTATCATTATAATAATAATATAATATTTATCAATTTTATTCTTTTTAATTAAACACCAAAGATTTCGATATAATTCTTTTTCTTTCTTTAATATATTTCGTTTGATATAATCTTTTATTATTTCAATAATTATTAATAAAAGAACTTTAAAAAATATAAAATTAGAAATTTATTAAACTTTATATAATATTATTTTGATAGTTTATAATAGGGTAATTGAAGGTTTAATATTATCGATTTCAATTTAATCAAAAATTAATATTGTTTTTCGATTCTGTAATAATACAAAAAGAAATTCCTTTTATATTTCCAAAATATATTTTTGATATTTAATAATACTAAATATTCTTATATCAATCAAAAATCTTCAAATTTAATATCGAAATATAATATTAAATATTTCGAAAAAGGATTTAATAATTGATATATAAAATGTTTTATATATTCCAATTCCAATCAATTAAAATCATCTTTTGAAATCTTTTTATTAATATATTTTATTTTATTCAAAAGTTTTATTTTATCATTTTTTTTTATATATATTATTAATTAAAACAAGAATTTTAGATTTGATATTAATTAGTTTTTTTCAAATATCATTTTCTACTCTAAATTTTTTTAGATCGAAATGAATATTATTAATAATAAAGTATTCCTGAAATCCCTTTTATTCTAAATCTTTAATATTATTAAATATATCTTCAATATCAAAGTCAAAACCAATTCGAATAATATTAATATTAAATTTTATAGAATTTAAGATTATCTTAAAATTTGAAATATCAATTAAAAATTTCAGGAAATAATTTTTAATGAATTTTTCAAATTTCCCTTTATTTTTGATAATATTTAGGATTTTTAGAAAATCATCAATATAATCTTTAGGATTTATATTATCTATTCTTTTCTTAATTTTTCAAAACCAATTTTTATAATATCTGCTTTATATTTTGATCCTATAATTCAATAATCAATCTTATTAATATTATTATTATCAATAATTTATATAATCTATTTATCTCTTTTATATTCAAAATCGATCTTTTTTATAAATAAATATAATATCTTTAATAATAATAATAAATCTTTAATATTATTCAGAATAAAAATATCAATGATATTTTTAATTTCTTCAAAATTGATTTCTATATCTTTAATCAATTTATACAAAATAATAATATTTTTATCAAAAATAATCATTATTACCTTATATTCACATATTATAAATCTCAATTCTCTTACAATTTCCAAACTTATTATATTGATTATCAATTCCGAATCAATAATACTATTAATCTTGATATTCTTATCTATAAAGATTATAATAATAATAGATATATTATTATATATTTCTTTTGATTAATAATTAAAGAAAATATTTAAATAATTAATAATTATTAAAATTATTATAATTTATTCAACAGAAATTTCTGAATTTCTGAAAAACTCTTTTCATTCTTCAATATCTACAATTAATACTTTTTTAAAAATCTATTTAAGAAAATTTGATATATATATAAAAACAATCCTAATTGTTATCAGGATTTCGATTTTGCAAATTTATTTCAAGATTTCTATTAGGGATTTTGTAATATAAACAATAATTAATATTTACTTTTTTATTCTTAAAAATTTAATATAAAAATTGAATATTCCATTTTCTTATATTATACTATTTTCATTGAATTCAGGAAAACTCTTCCCTTTTTGAGATTCTTTTATTTCATTTTCTTTATTTTTATTAATATCTATAATTTCATCTTTATTAAAGAATTCTTTCTTTAATCTTTCTATTTCAATTTGATTTATTATTCTGAACAATATCTTTCAAAGAATATTTAATAATTTTTAAGATTTATTAATTCCATTTCATCCTATCGATTTGAATTTTTTAGATAACCGATTTTATAACCTTAAAATTTCTTTAAACTAAATAATTATATTAATATTAACAATTTACTTTTCTTAATAATTAACATTATTCACAAATATACCCTTCACAATTTCGATACTCAAAACTCCAAAATTCAATGAATTATCTTCAATATTAAATTTCTTCAATCACTTCTTTTATTAACCAAATCTATAAATTTTTGTATATATTTCAATCTAATAATTCTTTAGAAAATCCTTTTATTTGAAAATTAAAAAAGAATTAAAATATCCTTTAAAATTAAATATAAATTTTTTATATTCATTATAATAATATAATCCAATATTAATATCATTAATCTTTTTAAAACAATTCTATTTTATAATATAATTATTATTATAAAAAGATCTTCTAAAACAATAATAATAAAAATAATCTTTTTTATAAATTTTATTTATATTAAAAAGAATCCTCTTTTATTTATTCTGGATAAAATAATTATTATATTTTATATTACTCTTTCAATGAATAATTTAATATTATAATAATAAGAAAAATAACTTCGAATCTCTCGTTTTTTAATTCTCACTTTTAAATAATTTATATTAAATTTATCCAAAAGATTAATAATTTCATCTATAATATCCTTTATTTTCTATCTTTAAAAATAAAACTTTATATTAATATCAATAATAAATAGGATTTTCATATATTTATATATAATTTAGAAAACAATAATCTAATGAAATTTAGATTTTTTATAAATTCAGATAATAGAATCCTTAGAAAAATATTATTTATTAATTTCGTTCATTATTCTTTTAAAATTCATAAAAATAGAATCATCAAAATCAATTTTAAATTATTTAATAATCTTTTTTCCTATTTGAATATACAAATTATACAGAAATATTCTTTTAATTTCGAATTCGATAATTATATAATTGTTAATGAATTGAATAATCGAAAATACAAATTTGATAATATAATCCTTTATAATTATTGGATTTGTATTATAATTCTTTTTATTTTTATTATATTAATTATTAACAAATTGATCAAAAAAGTTTTGAATATCTATTATTTGTTGGATATTGTAATTACAAAAATATTGGACTAATATTGATTTTAATCTTTTTTTTCAATTATATTTAATAGGATTATATTCCGATATAAATTTGATTTGGATAATAATAATATAATTGTAGTATTAAAGAAATCAAATTCATATTTTCTTATCAGATATATTATAATCAATTTATAAGATATCCCAAATTATAAGGAAATCAAATATATCGATTTCATTGAAAATAAGAATAATAATACTTTTAATATATAATATAATAAAGAATATATATATATAATTTTTAATACAAATAACAAATAGGATTTTTGATAGATTTTGTTATTATTAATTTACTTCTTTTTCTTTTTTGATTTTCTTTGTTTTTTCCTTTTTTTAATAAAATTTTTATTATCATTAATAAAGAATTCTTCAATAGCTTCAAAAAGATTAATAATTAGGATAATAATATTATCCTTTGATTCTTAAAAAACATTTTATAGGAAATTCAATTTCATAAATAAATCAAAATTATTCATTACATTATTATAATTTGATTGAAAAATATCTAATTCGTTAGAATCTAATTTAATATTTAGTTTTCGATAATTTTCAGTATTTATAGTTTTCCTTTGATAAATCTTCCAAAAAAAAAGAAAAGTATATATAATCCTTTTTAAAGTTTTTTTTTTCTTTTAAAGGAATATATAAATTTCAAATTCCTTAATTAAAAGTTTTTTAAAATATATCTTAAATTTTTGGTTATCGATATTAAGGATATCAATTTAATATATTATATTCAATCCTTTCTATTGCTTTAATATATATTTAAATATTCAAATAATTTTAGAAATATATAAAATGTTCAAAATCCTTCAATATAATTAATTGTATTCAATTAAGGTTATCTTCGGAATTGGAGTTTTCTTATTTATAAAAATAAATGATTCGTTTACAAATAAGAATTCCATTATATTTAAAATTCTAATATATTTTTGATATTATTAATTGTATCTTTGAATAAAACCTTGGTTGATATATTCCTTTTAAAATAAAGAATAAAATAATAATTCTATTGAAAAATGATTTATCTTTGATATAATAAATAAATACAAATAAAGGAATTTTGATAATCAAAACTTCCTTATTCAAAATTTAGTAATCCTATATTTTGAAAAAGTTATTTTTTCAGGATCAATCTCATTTTTATTTATAAATTGTTAATTCTATTTTCTTTTCAATTATAGTTTTTTTATAGATATATTTATATAATATAAATTATACAATTCGAATTTGGTATAGATTATTATTGTAAAAAGGGTAGATCGAAATATATATATCCTGATAATATATTACAAAGAGAAATAGGAATTGAAATTGATTAGATTATATTGTAAAGATTTCAAATAGTAAAACTGGTAGATTTAAATAATGTTTTGGATTATATATAAATGAAGTACAAAAAGATTAATAGAAAAACAATTGATTTTTATTAAGGAAAAAAGAACAGAGTCTTCTTTTTTATCTAATTACGAAGAGTTATATGATTATATAACTACGAATTAGCTATGCATTAGGTCTTGATATCCTAACTTTCTTATATTATATAGGTATCAAGAAAGGATAGTACCAAAAGATCAGTTATGGATTATAAAAAGCTTAATATATTTATCAAAAAGAATCAGTATTTATTTCTATTAGCTATAGAATTAAAAGATCGATTAAGTAGAACAATAATATTTATCAAAATGGATTTATATAATAATTATTATTTGATTAAAATGAAAGAAAGCGAAGAATAGAAAACTGTTTTCAAAATTAGATACGGATTATATGAATATCAGATTATATTATTCGGGTTAATCAATATATTAATAACATTTATAAAGCTTATAAATAATATATTATTATAATATTTAGACATTTGTTATATATATTATTTAAATAATATCCTAGTATATTTAATTAATAAAGAACAACATATTAAGGATATTAATAATATCCTCGAATATTTAGTTAAAATTGATTTACTATATAAATTAAACAAATATGAATTTTATATTACGAAAATAGAGTTTTTAGGATTTATTGTATCAAATTAAGAGTTCAAGATAAGCAAAAATAAGGTTAAGATAGTATTTGAATAAAAGTAGTTTATTACAATTAAGGAAGTATAATCTTTTTTAGAATTTATTAATTTCTATTAAAGATTTATTAAAGATTATTTAGGGATTATAATATTTTTAATTAATTTAATTAGAAAAGAGTAAGGGATATTTGAATGGATAATTAAAATACAAGAATTATTCAAAATATTCAAATAAATAGTAATAGAAGAATCAATATTGTTAATATTCGATTCAGAAAAGCAAATCATAATAGAAACGGATTCCTTAGATTTCGTTATGGGGGTAATTCTAAGCTAATTAGATCAAAATGAGAAATAGTAATCAATTATATTCTATTTTCGAAAATTATCATTAATCGAATTAAATTATAAAATATATAATAAAGAATTATTAGTGATAATCGATATATTTAGAGAATAATGAGTATATTTGAAAGGATCAAAATATATAATATAGATATATATAAATTATAAGAATTTGATTTATTTTATTATAATAAAGTAATTAAATAGATGATAAATCAAATAATTGAAAATTATAACTAATTACAATTTTAAGATTATATATATCAAAGAATCAAAAAACGTTAAAATTGATATTTTTAATCGAAAATCAGAATATCAGGAAAACAAATCGTGTGAATTATATATGATATTCAAAAAGGAAAATGAATTATTGATTTACAATATATTGTAAAGTAATAGAATCAGGATTTATAATAAAAAACGATATAATATATTTTCAAGGAAAAATATATATTCTTAATCGAATAATTAAGGAATTTATAATAGAATAATATAGATTGTTGGTATATAGATATTAAAGAATGACAAGGATATTTATAAGAATATAGGAAATCAATTACTTTTTATAAATAAGAACGATAATCGAAGAAGTTATTGGAAATTGTGATATCTGTATATAGAATAAATTATTACGATATACTTTATATAATCAATTCCAAACTTTAAATATGCTATTTTAATTATAGAAGTTTATTATATAGGACTTTGTAATCAAATTATTATTTTCAAAAGATTCTATCATAGAAATTGAATATAATATGATACTCAATATAATAAATAGATTGATAAAATTTGTATATATAATATTATTCAAAGAAATATGGATTATGAAACAATTGATATATATATTCTTTAAGATTATAATAAATATATATGGAATATTAGATAAAATAATCTTGGATCAAAACGACCTCTTTATTTCGAAATTCTGGATTACCTTATTAATATTAATAAATATTAAAAGAAAATTATTAATAGTTTTTCATTTATAAATAAATGATCAAATAAAAAGGATTAATCAAATTATAAAAGTATATTTTAAATATTATAAAAATTATCGATAAGATAATTAGGTAGAACTATTATTTATAATACAATTCATATATAATATATTAGAAACTAAAATTATAAAGATAATATTAATATATACTAACTTTGGATTTAATTTTAAAGTATATCAAACATTAATATTATAGAAAATTAATATCAAATCAGTAATAATATAAATCGAATAATTAAAACATTTATAAGAACAATTTGCTTTTGATTTAAGATTTATATTATCCAAAATAATAGTATATTATAATACGAAATATAATATAGAATCTATATTTAAAAAAAAAAGAATAAAATTTATTTATTACAATAAAATATCAAAATCAAAAGATTAAGTAATAAATTAGATTACAAGAAACTAGGATTATTTAAGATTGATAAAATAATAGAAATCATTAATTATCAATTGAAATTATTAAATACAATAAATATTTATTTAACATTCTATATATTTTTACTTGAATTAGCATTATTAGAAATATCAAATATACTATTTATAGAAATCGAATTAATCAATCCAAATATTATATACAATATCGAAATAACATTAAATTATAAATATATCAAAAATATAATCAAATATTTGATCAAATGATTAGATTATCTATATATCGAAAATTTATAGGAATTAAAAAGAAATCTTAATTGTTCTAAGAAATTGAAGATGTTCTATTAGTAATATTCTGATCTAGTTAAAAAGAAAAAGAATTTATTAAAGTAAGAATCGAAGGATCCAAAGAAGAATCGAAAATAAAGGAGTTATTGTTAGGAATAGTAATGAAGAAAAACATTTGTTCCTTTTTCTTTTCAATATGTTTATTTTCCAAATATTCCTTTTCCTTAATTTCAATCAATTCATCCAGAGTATATAAATTATAATACAATATATCGGATTTACGTTTTAATAGAAAACATTTTTGTTTTCGAAAACAAAGGATTTTGATTATCGTTTTTTGAGAAGCGTTAATAGTATATTTCTTTTTTTCATTCAATCTAATCTTTTAACGATTCAGATTATTTCAATCATTTTTCGAAGAATTACGAATATTAAATTTCTTGCTTTGACAAATATATTCAATATATTGCAAAGAGTTAGCAAAAGAAACAATATATTTATATTTTTGATGTTTATACAAAAAATACGAAAGCATTTCGGAATCATAAGATTCAATAAAACGAGCTAAACGAAGTTGTTCTTTTTTTTTTGGAAAATTATTATTCATAATGATGAAGATATAACAAATTGTAAGGTAATATTATCTTCAGTAATAGAAATTATTAATTATATAACGTTTGGGATAAATATTAAATTAAGAAGGGCATAGTGTTATAATGGTATTCAATATACTGTGTTATATGATTAAAGGACTATATAATGGATAATTAGAAATCCAAAAGCTATTCAGGATTATTTAATTGTTCTAGGAAATATAGCTATCCTAATTGTCTAGTATATATAAGCAGAATAGGAAGGTTTATATAAGGAATAGGATTTCATTATAATATAGAGTTTTGTATTCAAGAATAATCATTAGTTTCATTATTATAATTACAAGAATTGCAATTAATTACAATTTTATCGAATTCCTATTTGAAGTTTAATCTAAACCATCTCGAAAGATCTTTAGCCATTTCTATATGACCTTAGAGGAAGTTCCCGTAACAAAAAAGCTTTATTTTCTTATATTATTATTACTTTAAAAATTTGAATTTTATTATAATCGAATATTTAGAATCGATTATATATAATTTTATTATTGATTTGATTTATATTTATTATAATATTATATTTTTTAATAAAAGATTAATTGTTAAAATAATTTTCTATATAAAGAATATTCTCTTTATAACAAAATTTATTATTTTATTAATCTTAAAAATATATCCTTCAAATTATATCGATATTATTATATTGCGAAAAACCCTTTTTGAATAGTTTAATTGAAATTGTTTTATATATTATATTTTCAATCTATATAGAATTAAGGATAATATATAGATGATTATAGTTTTATAAAGAAAGAATATTGAAGGATTATCCTTAATATAGGTCAGACTTCGTATATGATGGGCCACTCGGTATACTTTTGCATTATAGGGCGGGAGGTAGAATAATAGATATAGTTTAATTAATAAGATGTAGTTCGATAAATTATATTTTTAGAAATAATAAATAGTTTTAAATACAAAGATATACCAGAATTAAATTTAATAAAGTTTCATTTTTGTTTATTCAAAGATTAATTTGTTGATCTTATAATGATATTTTTCTTTTCGAAATTGAATTTCCTTGAAATAATTTAGATTATAAAGATTAGATTTATTAAATTATTAATAGTGTTATAAATCAATGTTACGGGTTCACCACCCGTTCCTAACTAGTATAGATGTTTTAAATATCTATTATTCCTTGTATAATCGAAAATACTCTTATATTTTCTTTCTTTCTATATAAAATATCATTATATTATTTCAGGTTTTATTATTATTATTATAATATATTCTATTTTTCAAAAAAACTTTATTATTGAAAATAGAAAAATAATCTAATTTTGTTTTAAAAAGATAATACCAAAATAAATTTAAAAACTTCGATCAACAATATATCAATAAAATATTATATCAATTCAATCTAAACCAAATCTAAATTCAAATCCCAATCCAAGATAAATTAGATTCAGATTTAACCTCAAATCTCAATTTTGTTAATATAATATTATTATATAATAAAAATTATAAATTCAAAAATTACATTTAATTTTTCAAGATTATTTTAAGAAATCTTTTATTATACCAAAAACTAATCAATTTATTATTTCAATGATTCTAAAGATAATAAATATTATTCGAATTTATATATAAATTTTTTATTATAAAAAATATAAAATTTATCGATTCAATTTCTATTTTTTAAATATTTATTAATAATATTGATTAAAATTTTAAAACAATAATATATATAAGATATTTATTTTATTTTATAAAAAATATATTATAAAAAGATTTATAAATAAATAATACAATTAATGTATAATTATTTACTGAAAATTCAGAATATTCAAAACAATTATTTATTACAATTATCAATTCAATTTTATTTCTTTATTAATTTCAATAAATTATAAAAAAAATTAATTTATTCAAAAACAATAAAATAAATATTTTGTTTCAATAAAATGAATATCAAATATAAAAAAAGACTTTATTTTCTTTATTTTATATATAATTGAAATATTTAGATATTCTTAATAATAAAATTCTTTAAAGATAATTTTTATAATGAAACAGAAAACTATAAATGAATTAAAGATATTAATAAAAAATAATTCAAATCTTTATAATTTTATTAATATTAAAATATAGAATCAAAATTATTATAATAACAAATATTACAATATAAACTCTTTGTCACGGGGAATTATACTATACTAATCCAGTTAACTATTCATCAAGAGTGGCATAACTTTTGATGTGACAGTTATGAGCCCGGTAGCGTTTATAGTGTAATGGTATTATTCTTCATTCGTATTCATTTTAAAGATTTTTGAAGGATCTATAATTTGAATATCCAATAGATTCACTTTCGATTGATCAATCAATTAGGATTTTTAGAATTCATTGAGTTTCTATTTTTGTTATCATTCAAATTTGAATTAGTAATGTAGGGATTATATATATAGATTATACTCTCAGACATATTTATGAAGATCACTGTTCAATCTAGTTAATCTGTAATCTCGGGGGCGTATTATAGGGAATTATATTATTATATTAATCCAATTAAATATTTGTCGAAAGTGATATCACTTTTGGTATAACATTCTTCGAAATCAATTTCAATTTATAATCAATATTAAATATTATTTATAGGATATATTTAAAACGATTTTATAAAATTTTGATATAATTAGAATTCAAAAATAAATACAAAAAAAATACAAAAATATTTTCAAAATCTTTATTACTTTTAAAAATAAAAAAATAAATTGATATTTCCAAAAATATAAATAAATATAAAGAAAAGCTTTATAATAATAGTCTTTAATATAATAATTATTAAATATAATATAAAGATTAATAATATTATTTTAATAATTTAATTGATTATAAAAATTATTAATAA
This sequence comes from Stromatinia cepivora, assembly GCA_014898415.1. Classification (NCBI taxonomy): domain Eukaryota; kingdom Fungi; phylum Ascomycota; class Leotiomycetes; order Helotiales; family Sclerotiniaceae; genus Stromatinia; species Stromatinia cepivora. Next base: position 1,537,148 of record RCTD01000006.1, on the reverse strand, counting down.
AAAGATGATCAAAACAATTATTAATAATAATAATGTAATATATTTGTCATGGGTTATAACTCTAATGAGTAGTGTTGATACCGATCAAATTATTTCTATTTTTTTAGAGGTTTCGTAGTTCAGTGGTAGAGTTCCGAACCCGTGATAATATTTTATAATTTTATCAAAAAGAAATCTTTGATATTATCAAAAAATATTTTGAATATATTTTCCAATAATATAATATTCTTATTATTTATTTTAGTTTATAAATATTAAAAAAAAGTTTAATTTTTATAGTAAATCATTTATAAAAATGATTAAAGAATATAAATAGATATAATATATAAAAGATGATAAAAAGTTTTATAATTTAATTTTATAAACAATAAATTTTTATTTATTTAAATTATTATATTTCCAATATATTTTTCTTTTTTCAATATAATTAATTTAATCGATAATAAATATTTAAAAGAAGTATTCATTGATTGTTCTCTTATCAAACAATATAATATTTTTATATTATTTTTATTATATTGTTATAAACTTTGTTTTGTAAATGAAAATTTTATAAATATTATTATTAAATATTTTGTAATAAATATAATAATAAAATAATGTAAAAAAAACCTAATTATTTTTTATTATAAAACTTTTCGAAAATATATTAATTAGATTTGAATTATTATAATTATAATATTATAACTTATATATAAATTAAATAAATATACCTTTCTTGTTCAATTTTCAATATTATATTATATATTATTATCTTTATAATATTTTTAATTCAGTACAAATTCTAATAATTTTTTTTTTTCATATATACCAAAAACTTATTCAAAAACAACATATTCATAAAATTATTAATTAATAAAATTCTCAATACTTTATCTTCAATTAAAATCTTTATTTATAATAATATTACATTACCAAAAAGATTCTTTTGATATCGATTATTATTTATAAAAAACAAAATCGAAAACAATAAAATAGATATTCAATTTTTTTAAAACCATTTCAAAAAATCCTAAAAAACAATAATATAAATATTATAAATTATCTTTTATAAAGAAATATAAAAATAAAGATTATAAATCAATAAAGAATTCCAAATTTGATTTACTAATTAATAAAACTTTAATATTCAATATAAATTATTATTATATAAAAATCTATTATAAAGAAATATCATTTTAAATTCAGATAATATTAAATCGATATTTTATTTATTATAAATCTATATAAAAAATTGCTAATTAATATTGATTAAGACTAATATTCAAAAATGAATTTTTATTATTATTATTAATTTCAATTTCGAAAAAATAAACAAATTTTATTCTTAATACAAAATTTGATTTGAATGATATTTATTGATTTTCACATTATTAGTTATATATTTTTTTATTAATAAAACAAAATAAAAATTATATATTTTATATAAAAAAAATTAAATCAAATATAAAAGATTATTCAATCAAAATACTTAAATAAATAAATAATAGTTCTGATTCTTCGAAAATAAGATTTTAAAGATATATTATATATAAAAGGAAATATTATGAATATATTAATAAAAATTTCATGAAAATTTTATAATTTTGTTTATCATTATTATTCTTTAGAATATTTTCATAAAATAATGGAAATAAAGATCGAAAAATTACTTAGTAGAGAATTCTCTTTTTAATAATAATAAAATAAAATAAAACTATTATTTTTATAACTTCAAAACAAATTATTTGCTTTTTTATTATATTATATAGAAATATATTTTTGTTATATCGAATATAGGATTACAAAATAGAATTAATGTTTAAAAAAGAATTTTATATTTCAAATATCGTTTTTTATCTTTTTTCAAATTAAAAATAATATATAAATAAATCGATAACAATTTATCTAAAAATTTCATTTAGTAGTTAAAACTATATAATATTATTTTATTAATTTTCATTAATAAAATAATATTACTATCAAAAATCGATACTTTTCATTAATTATTCAAAAACTTTAAATATTTTTTATAATATTAAAATCTATACAAAACTAAACATTATTATTATTTTCAATAAACTTCATATTATAAAAAATAATAAATAGAAAACTATTTTTATTATTTGATTTGAATTATCTAAATCTTTTATTATACTTTTTAATCTTTATAATATATCAATATTGTTTCAATATTATATTAATTATACTTTATTTAATAAATTAAATAAATATTGTATTTTATAAACAATTTATAATATAATTTAGAAATTATAAAATATTGATTTATAAATCAATATTAAAAAATATAAACTCGAAATAATTTCAATAAAATATTTAGGATTAATTATGATAATAAAATAAAAAAATGAATCAAAACAGAATTGTTATAATTATCAAGTCTATAATAAATATAATAATTAAATTCTTATTTCAATATGATCTTTTTATTATTTATCAGTTGAAAATCAAAATAATTCATTCAAATATTTTAAATGGACATTACAAAATCATTCTAATATGTTCAATTTAAGTAATAAATATTTAAAAAAAATAAAAAAATGTATAGTTTTATTGTTTAATAAATTCCATATGAAATTATATAAGGAATTGATAAATCAAAATATTATTAATTTTTATAAATTTAATAATATTATTTGAAAATAAATCAACCAATAAGATTATCAATATTATTTATGTAAAATCCGATATAATAAAATAATTTATTTATTATTAAATAATTAAAAGAATTTAAAAAGAATTTATAAATAATTATATAAGATTATTATATTCATAATAAAAAGATTTATTATCGAGGGAAACTTTAAATCTTTTTTAATAACAAATTCAAAATTCAGGTTATATATCGAATTTATTTATTCAATTTAAATAAATATCAAGATTATATTGAAACTATCGATTTTATCTTTTGTAATTATGAATAACCAAATATATATTAAAAAATTGATTTTTATATTTAAATATATAACTTTTATATCTAAATAAAATCATTAAAATCTGTTTTTCCAAAATTCTCGAAATTTTTATTAATCCTTTTCTAGATTTAATTCGTATTTTAATCGATTATATTATATTATTATTAGATTATAAATATGTTGATTTTATATAGAAATATATATTAATAATCATATACAAATTTATAAAAATAAAATTCTTGATTATAAAGAAATTAATTAATATATTTATTGATCGAATAAATATAGTTTATTATTTATTAAATAATATTATCTTTAATCGAAATATATAGTTTATTTCAGAATTCTAAATATAATTTTTTAAAAGATTAAAAATCATTTTGAAATATTTATTAATTTTTTATTTATAAATTGATAAATAAATAAAACAAATGAATTCAATTCTGAAATAATATCTTTGAACTTTTATAAACTTTTATCAAAATAATTGAATTTATATTTAATAATATAATTTTGAAAATTATTAATTATTCTTTATTTTTTGAAAATTATAATTTCAAATTTTATATAAAAATAAAACCAAATGAATCTTACTTTTCAAATATAATAATAATTCAAAAATATAATTATCAATAATTTGATTTTCAGAAATATCCTAAATAATGATAACAAAAATGAATGCTATCATTTAATCAAATAAAGATGTTATATATTTATTCAACAATTAATAAGAAATCTAAAAAAATAAAAAAAATTCTAATAAAATATTATCAATTATAATTTATTCATTAAATTATATATTTAAACAAATTTTTGGAAATTTTTCTATTCCCAATAAAAATTTGAAATTTTTTTTATTTCGAATTATTTAATTTCTTTGATCTTTATGAAAAATAATAATAAATTATATTAATTAAGGATTGAATTATATTAATAGAATGTAATAAATTAATATAAAAAATGAAATTGTTTTCTATTGAAATAAATAATTCAAATTGATAAATATATATATTAATAATCTTTGATATTCAGAATAATTCAAAATTATTCTGATTTAATTTTTTTAAAATTATTCTGATTTAAATTTATCAAATTAATAATAATAAAGAAAAATATAATAGAAATCAATATTCTTTAAATAACAAATTTGATTAATAATCAACTCAATTTTTAAATATTTAATAATTATTTTCAACTTTTTGATACATTCTTTAATATTTTCAATACCAAATTGATTATTGATCAAAGCAAATTTAAAGTTTATATAGAAATAGAAATTATAATTAAAAAAAAAAAAATAGAAAAAAAAAGTAGAAAAAATAAAGAATAAAAAAAGAATCAAAAAAATAGATAAAAAATAATATTTTTTTTAAATTTTCAATATTGGAAATTCATTTTATTTATTTAAATTAATATAATAATAATAAAAAATATAACACAAAAAACTCTTTTCCATAATTATTTATTTTATCTTTATTTAAAAAATATTATTATTATTATTATGATTTATTCGATTATAAGATATTGTAATGATACGATTTATAAAGATTATAAAAGCTGTTTTATTTTTGTTTTACGAATTATACTATTTAAAGAGTAGTAGTAATAGTAGTAGTATTAATTTATATCTAACGGATATAAGTCTAAAATTTATATTTTAAAACCTTTTAAAGGATATAAAGATGTATTAAACTAAAAGATTAAACTAAAAATTATTTTAGAAAATATTTCTAATTTATAATAAACTTTGGTGAATTATTTAAATATGATTTTTTTATACCATTCAAAATGGATATATATTTATTTAAAGTAATATTCGCTTTAGATACAAAAGTAATCGAAAAATCTGAATGAAGTTAACATAAATTAATATAATATTTAAACTTCAGAAAGATTTATATAAAAGAAGAAAAAAAGGTAAAAATTTTGTATCAATAATTATTAAAACCAAAAAAAAAGATTTAAAATAAAATGAAGAATTTATAACAAAAACAAATAAATCATTTTATCAAAAGAAAATATTAAAATAGAAATCAATAATTTCTAGAAATTTAAGAAATTCGAAAGATTGGATTATTTAATAGAATAAATAATCTAAATCTTTTTTTGTTAAAATTAAAAAGATAAATAATTTAAATGATTATTTATTAAAGAATTTTTATATTTTAGAATAATAAATAATATATAAAAGGGATTTATTTCATTTATATAAAAATTTGAAATTTATATTTTTATATTTAAATTTCCAATAATATTATATATAGTTTTTATAAAAGAATTTGATAATTAATAATTTATAAAGACATTATTTAAATAAATTTAATTTTGAAAAAACTTTAATTTTGTAATCAAAATTTTATTTTCGATAATTTATAAATAGTTTTGTATTAATTATATTTAAATTATTAGATTTGTTATATATTATAATAGAAATCCTTGAAAATAATATTGAATTTATTGATTATGAATTCAGAATTTAGATTAATATTATATATATACTTTTGAAAATATCAAAATACATTAATTTATTTGTTATTTTGTTATTCTCAATATTTGAATATCCCGATAATCATTATATTTAAATATTATAAATTTATATAATATTTTGAATAATATAGAATATTTATTGTAAAGATTTAAAGATATTTTCTTTAAAATATTAAATAATCGATATATTATTTATACAAAACTAAATTCTTTATGAATTAATATTCATTAATATTCTGATTATATATTGTAAGTTTCTTTAAATTTTTATAAGTTTATTATCGAAGATATAAGATAATAGATTTATCGAATTAATTTCTATAATAATTTGTTTTTGGGTTTTGAGAAATAATATAGTTATAATTAATATATTTATTTCTATTTATATATTATTTTGATCTATTCAAAAAAAATGATTTTGTTAAAATATTAAATTATTCATTAATTCTTAAAATAGATATTATAATTTTTTTGTCGAATCTATTAATAAAATCCATTTTATATCTATAAATAAATTAGAAAATATTGAATATTAATTCTAAAATATTAAAAAAGAAATATATAAATCTTTATATTTTGATTTTAAATATTTATTGATCTTTGATATTATAATCCTTAATTATCATTAAAAAAGGAATATATTCGATCAAAGGATATTTAATATTCATCATTTGAATTCTAAAAATAAATTTTAATTTAATCTTTTTAAAGAAAATATTATTAAAAAAGAATATCTATATTTTTAAAAAGAATATTTAAAAATAATTCTTTAAAGAAATAAAATATTTTATATAATAATAATTAAAATTCTATTAATAAATTCAATATATTTTTTTATTTTAATATTAATTATTAAAAAATAATCCAAACAATTGAATTTGAATATTTTAATTCATTTTATATATTATATTTCTATATCATAAATAAATAAAAAATAATATAAATAATAATTATCTTTTATAATACAAAAATAAACAAATTATAAATAATTTTAATGAAACTTTGAATATAATAAATTATATATCGAAACTTTATTATTTTTTTATAATATATTATTTGAAAAAGTATTTATTTAATCATTATAAAATAAATTGAAAATCAACCTTTTCTATTATTATAATAAAATCAATAATAAATTTTTTATTAATTATATATAATAAAACAAATCTATTCTTTTTTTTGGAATATATAGATTATTTTTAGCTTTTCGAAAACAAAGATATATACAAATCAAACCCTATTTTATTTTACGAAATTCGAAAATGAATTCTTAAATTATATAAATCATTTAAACAAAAAAACAAAAAAACGAAAAATTTATAAAGAATCTTCGGGATCTAATCGAAAAACTAAAGAATTTTGAATATAAAAAGTTATTGAAAAGATTGAAGATATTGAAATTGAGGATATTGAAATTGAAATTATTATAAAACCTTTAATATTATTTTTGAGGAGTATAATAAACGAATTCATATACAATAATAACTGTATTTCTGTTTTCAAATAAGATTCTAACGAAATACTTGAAATCTCTCTTTCCTTTAACAAAATACTAAGCCTTTTTTAAAAAAAAGAGTAAAGCTAATCCTTATATAATTCTGAAGAATCATTAATGAAAATTAATTACAAATAATCAGATTTATATCAAAAAGCTAATATATTAATTGAAAACGAAACAATATTTATATTGAAGATATTATTTTGATATAAATTTGAATCGATATATTAATGAATATATGATATGCTTCTAGCAATTAATCATTTTTCATTTTTTCATTTTTAGGAATTCAGATTTTAAAGAAACAAAGTTTATATTCTTTCAAGATCATAGATTTTATATTTCAAATTTCAAAAGAAAAAACAAATTGAAAACCCTTCCTTTGTTATTTACCAAATCTATAGGATCATTGAAACCGAATCCAAATCGAAAGTATACCTACCGAAGACCTGCCGGATCTGGGTCGGGAGTATATCTATCGAAAGTATACCTAACAAAAGTGTATCTATCGAAAACATATTTATCGAAATTGAATTGAAATCGAAATGAAAATAGATCGAAATTGAATATATATATAAGGGTTTTCAAATGATATTGAAGAGTTTTCAAAGAAATAGAGATACTGAACTTTACAAAATGAAGATATAAGCATTATAATTTCACTATTGTAAGAATTAATAAAGTTTGGAAAGATTAAAAGGATTTCGATGGATCTATGATGGTTTTACAAAAAGGTACACAACGCAATATCGATGATATTCAAACCGAAGGTTTTACGAAAAAGTATACAATACAATATCGAATGATATCCAAATCGATAGTTTTAAAAAGAACATACGAATATAATGTCGAATGATATTAATTTTGATTGAATATTTCAATTTAAATAGTTTCACTTCAATATTAAAAGCTTTCGAAAACGCAAGCTTCGGAAAGAAAGACTTTATTACGAATCTCAATTATAAGACAAGGGCTAACCAAAAACAGATCGAATTATATATTAATTTGAAGAGTTTTCATTTATATAAAGAGAGAATTCTTCAATACAATTGAAGAAAGTAATGAAAAGTCTTGATTCTAAAACCAAACCTATTGTTATTCGAATATTAGCCGATTCTTTGCCATGATTCTCACATAATATATTTGATAAAAATATTTCTTTTGTAGTATTTATTTTTTAAGATTGTATAATAAAAATCAATTATAATATCAAAAAACAATACAATATTATATTAATTTTGATATAGATTATTGATACTTTTATTATATTATATTTTAACAATTTAAATAAATATAAATATATATTCGATTTATTATAGAAAAACTTTATTATTATTATTTCGTTTTATATTGAAATAGAAAACTTTATTTATATTTCAATTCAATTTTGCAATTTTATTTTTATAATAATTATTATTAATATAGGAAAAATTGTATTTTTTATCGATATAATTAAAACTATACTAAATTTCAATATATCCTATATTTCAAAATCACCTAATTCACACAAAATCAATAGCAATATATCCAATAAAGCTTTATTTCGAATTTTTATAAATGATAACATTATTTTGATTATAATATTATTAATTATAAATTATTTTGAGCTTTTTTTTTATAATAATAATTTATACAATTTATTAAAAGTATTATTATCTTTTCGATTTTTAATATTACTTCAATTATTATTAAATGGATTATTAATTCTATTGATATTATTATATAAAATCTACTTTTTACCCCAAAAAATAAAAAAATAATAATATATCTATTTGGAGTTATTTTCTTTAATAAATCTGAAATATAACTTAATTATATTATTATAAATGTTTTTATAAGATTTATAAATATTAATGAAGATTGTATTATAATTATTGATACTTTCATTTTCGAAAAGATTATAATATAAATTAATCTTAAATCTATCAATTATAAATCCTCAAAATATAAAATTAATCTAATAATAAAGAAAATCATTTGGATTATCTCATTCTTCAAATCAATTTATTTGTTTTAATTTTTCAATTTTAAAAATAAAACGAAAATTATTAATAAAAAAACGATTATCGTTTATTATAATCCTAATTATTAAGATTTTTATAAATCTTCTAAATATATTAAATTTATTTGATATATTTATTATGATATCTAAATGAATATATATAAAGATTTATTTGAAATTAATTTTATTAATAATCTCTATTATATTAATTATTATGAATCTCTTCTTATAAGTTATATAAATTATTTTACTACTTTAAAAAAAAGAAGATAACAAATATATCAAACCAATTTATAAGGAATTTAATACTATTTATAAATATAGGGATATTTTCTTTAAGATAATTTACCTATAAAAACTATTGAAATTATTACTTTAATTTTCGTTCAAATATAAATATAAAAGCAAAATAATGATTTAATATAAAAAAACTAAATTATTTACAATTATTATAATTATTAGATTAATAATCATTTTTATCATCAAATCTATTAAAATCCTTTTCTATATCTTTTACAAAAAAAAGGATTTTATATTAATTATAAATTCTTCCTTTCAAAAAGATAAAATTATACTCAATGAAATTCTTTTTCAATAATAAAAGACTTTAAAAAATCTTATAATTATAATTATAAGAATAGGATTTATCAACAAAATATTCAAATTGATTCAATCAATATTAATAAAAATATCTTCATTTATATTATATTTTTTAAAATATTTTATACAAATTTAATTAACATTATTTATATTTATAAACCCTAAACAGAAATCAATAATAGAATCTAAATCTATTCAAAATTTGATTATTATATATTGATTAATTCCTAGAATCTTTTTAACTTTAAAGATAAAGAGGTTTTTAGTTTCTAAATTATAATCTATATTTATAAAAAAACAAATCTCTATATTCAATAATGATGATTTATTTATAATAAAATTTTTCTTTAAATCGATATTAGTAATATTATTATTCTGAATATATATAAATAATTAATGATCGATAAAATTAAAAATTATATAATAATGTTTTATTAATAAAAACTTCCATCTATAATATAATATATTCGAAAAAAACAATTTTATAATATGATCCTTTACAAATAATATAAATTATATCAATAAATCTAATAAATTTATATATAAAACAGATTATATCCTCAATTTTATTTTTTCCAATATTTCCTTTATTTTTATATTTATTAAAAAAAATTTATATATCGATTTGAATTATATAATATAGATTATATTAATTTCTAAAAAAAGTCAAATTCCTTTTGAACAATATTATTATAAAACCCCAAAAGATTCTTTAAAATAATTCTCGAACCTTATTAATATCGAAATCATAAATTTATATAATCCCAAAACCTTCCCTAATATTAATTAATATAATAGAAATATTTATATAGGATTTCATTATCATTTTGAAACTTATTATCTATATAACAAATAAATCTAATTATAATAAAAAAAAATTAATTCTATAGTAGAATAATAATTACAAAAAAGTTTTATAAAGATTATATCAAAATCCAATAAATTGAAATTAATTCTTTTATTATCAAGATTTTTTATAATATTATAAACAAAATCAAATATAAATATTAAAAATATATTATTAATAGAATTCAAGATAATAAAGGTTTTTATAAGATTATTAATTGATACAAATTAGAATTTAATTTTAAATTATTTTTATTTTTTACTAATGATATAATAATAAATCATATAATAAAAAAACAAAAGCTTTATATATTTTAAAATTGAATCGTTTTAATATTAACAATAATTTAAATAAAGATTTATTAATTAATTAATAAGATAATATAATCTTTGAATAATTCAATATAATTTTTATAAAAAAAATAGAAAGGAATATTATTAATATTCTTAATATATTATTAAAAATGAATAGGATTATTATTTAATTATTCAAAGTAAATTAGTGATTGATTAAATATTTAATATATAATTTTTATAATTATTATTTAATTTTGAATTTCTTTCTTTAAATTTAAAAGCTAATCGAAATCATAATATTCTCTAAAACGAATAAGAAAAATAAATCCTTAATTTATTTATTAAAATCTATTATATTTATATTTTATATCTTTAAAGATTTGAAATATATTATTATTTAATAGATTGAATAGATAGTATTTATAAATAGTATTCTGAATCTTTAATATAAAGGATTTTTTTTTTCTAAAAAATGATTATAAATTTGATAATTAAATTTATATATAATATTGAAATCATTATAATTATTATAAATATCTAAAGGATCTTTAATATTCTTTTAAAAAAATATTTATTAAATCGAATAATCAAATAAAGATAATCTTTTCTTTTATTTAAATTAATTGATTTTTGTTATCGATAAATTTATTAAAATAAATTTGGAAGTTTTTATTATATCAAATTATCGAATAATTTTTAGAACTCTTTAAAGATTTCTATTTTCATTTGTTTTATATATATTATACTTTATTGAACTTTTTTTTCAAAATATTAAATCAAGATTTGAGTATATTGATAATCTTTATATTTATAAAATTTCGAAATCTTTAAATGATAATATTCGTTCTTTATTTATTAAAATATAAAATATTATAGATTGAAAAGACTAAAACAAAATTATATTTATATCTTTCGAATAGATCTTTTCAATTCCTTTTTTTTTTGTTTTCTTGATTTTCTTGATTCGAAGGTTTTTTGTAGTATTTTTAGTAGATTTTCAATAATATTCTGAAGGGTTTTCGAAGATTCATTTCGAGGTCAAATTCGTATATATTTTGAAGGTAAATTTCGAAGATGAATTTCAAAGGTTTTCGATAATATTTTGAAGGGTCTCAAAAATTCGTTTTCTAGGTTTAATTCGATGATTTCCTTTCGAAGATCTTTCGATAAGGTTCCGAAGACTTTTGTAAATCAAAAAAATGAGGTTATTCCCAAAATTAACCGATGAGTTGTTTTCAAAGGTGAATGAAAAGAATTGTGAGAATTATAGTAAAGAATTGGCTAGTATTCGAATAACAATAGCTTTGATTTTAGAATCAAGACTTTTCATTATTTTCTTCAATCGTATTGAAGAATTCTCTCGTTATATAGATGGAAACTCTTCAAACTAGCGTACAATTCGGCCCGTTTTCGACTAGCCCTCGTTTCGTAGTTGAGGTTCGTAATATATTATTATTTAATATAATATAAGAAAAAGGAAGATTATTTTGATTTTCTTTATATTTCTTTATAATATATATAATATTATTTATTGATAATTATGATTTTTAGAATTCTATAAATATATTATTTATAAATCCAAAAAAGCGATCTGAAATAAATTCCTTCTTATTTAATACCATATTCATAAAGATAATAGATTGGAATAATATAGGAAATGTAGAGATTGTTATTATAATTGTTCTAATTAAAAGTACAAAGGTATCATCAATTTGAAAGTGTTGTGTAGGCTGTGTTGTTTGTGGTGCTATTTAAAGAGTAGATTATATTGATAATGTTTATTATATAATCCATATTATATTTGTTTGTTTTTGTGTAGATACGTTTTATAAAGGTTGTAAAAAGCTATCTCGTTCTTATTATATACACTATACTGTTATTTATAACGAATATATTATAATTATTTTTTATAATATAAAGTTTTAATATTTTCATTACATTTATCTTTATTATATATATATAATTCGATATATTGATTTTAAAAAGCAAAAGATAAAAATAATTTAATTAATTATAAAATAAATAATATGAATTGTTATTAATAATTTAATAGGAAAAAAAACAAAATGGAAAAGATTTTATTATAATTTATTAAAGATTGTAATTATTGATAATATAAAGAATTTGGATTTCTTGTTTTTTTTGTTGAATATAACATTGTTGATTGATTTGTTTACAGTATATTTCTTAAAATCGAGGGATTCGATAATATTAGGAAATTTTGAAATGATTTCATAAATTATATTATTTCTTATTGTTAATTTCAGTATTTTGGATATATCTTTGAATATAATATTTATGTATATTTGTTATAAAAGTGATCAATATATTTCATTTGATTTAAATTAGTATTTACTTTTACTTTCTAGAATATTTTTTCGATAATATTACGGCATGGGAAGGAGTCTTAGGTAATACGATGATATTTAATAATCATAATTGATAATGTAAAAATAGATAAAAAAATGAGATTATTATTTTTTCAAAGTGATTATTATTGATTAATGATTTATAATGATTTTTTAATATTATAAATTTTTATTAATAATTTATAAAGGATTTCTTCAAGATTTATTAATCATTAAATGATTTATTATAAAAAGATATTGTATAATAATGGAAAAAGAAGTATAAATTTATATTTAAGAAATTTCAAGAAGTTTTTATAAATGTTTTGATATTAATATATTTTGATTATAATAAGAAAACGATATTGAAAATGAATATTTTGTGTTGGATTTTGGAAAGGGTTTTTTTAATATGATAATAATAATATTTTATAATAAATGATTTATTTATTTTTTAAATATTGAGTAATTGAATATGATTATGAAATTTATAATAAAGAATCATTAATTATAATTAAATCGATAAAAAAGTAATGATTAAAATTATAAAGATTTTAATAGAAATTCGAGATCTTTATAGATTATAAGAATTTAAAATATTTTATAATAATAAAAACTTTGAATGAATAATAAATAAAATAATTATAATTATTTTTTCAATATAATTTCCAGATTATTTATCGATTAAGATTTAAAATAATTAAATCAAATATATTGAAGTATTATTATAAAGACCGGTTAGATATTTTTAATTCAAATAATAAATACTTAAAAAACTGAAAATATATTATCTTACTTACTAATAAATCTAATATATAGAATTATATAAAGAATTTATAAATGAAATCTTTTTAATAATAATTGATTGAATATTCTTTTTGAAAAACAAATCTATTAATAACTTTATCGATATTATATATTTTAAATTAAATATAATAAAATAATTGATTTCAATAATTGAAAATCTCTTTATTATCAAATACTCAAAAGAATTCTGTAAATTCTTATAAATAATTATACAGAATTACAAAATCTATGATAATAAAAGGTTTTATTAAAAAAAACTATAAATATTATTTGATAATAAATTAAAAATATAAATTATATATAGAATATATTCTTTTAAATTAATCAATTATTCAGAATAAATCAAGATCATCGATTTAATCTCTTGAAATTATTAATAATAACAAATATATCAAAAGATAAACATTTATATTCAAATATACAAATTATATATATAAACGAAAGCATTGAAAACTTCCCTTTCTGAATTCCTAAAATGATTATCTGTTTTATTCAAAATTTAATTAAATATTTCGATCGATTATATTATATTTTTATTAAATTATAAATACTATAATTCTATATACAAATATATATTAATAATTATTTATAAATTAATAAAAAAAATATTTTATAAATATAAAATCATTAATAATGGAGAATTTAATTAATATCTTCATTAATTACATTTATACTTTATATAATCTTCTAAATAATATTATCTCAAATTGAAATATCTAATTTATATCAGAATTCTGAATATAATTCTCTAAATAATTAAAAATAATCTTAAAATATTTCTTTACCTTTTATTTCTAAATCAATAAATAAATAAATTAAATTAATTCGATCCTAAAACAATATCTATATATATTCATCAATTTTTATTAAAATAATTAAATAAAATAATTATTATTAACTAAATTTGCCTTTAATAATTTAATATCAAAAATAATAAATTAATCCTTTTTCTTTATAAATTATAAATTCAATTTGCATATCGATATAAAACTCAACAAATCATATTTATTAGAAATAATTTTAACATAACAATATAAATTCTTTAAAGAAAATAAAATAACTAATAAAATGAAATATATTTTAAAACAATTATAAATCTTAATAAAACAATTGATTATATTTTATAAAGAATTTATAAACCAAAATAAATTAAATTCATTATAATATACAAAAAAACAAAAGATTTAAACGATTATCAAAACCAAAAAATATATAATTTATATAATTAAAAGAAATATATTATAAAAAATCAAAAGATAATTTCATTATATTCGAAAATTAGGATTTTGAATTTAATAAACAAATCTTATTATAATCTTATTAATAATTTAAAAACAAATCGATTTTCAAAAAAATACTATTATAAATTCATTATCCATTTCTAATTAATCAATATAAATACCTCAGATATCTATACTCTATATAATTAGCTCTCTTTCTAATACCTTCTTTATTCTTTATAGAATATCATTATATTACTTAAGGCCTCTACCACCGGCGTGATAATTTAATTTTTTAAAATTGGTTTAAAATCTTAAATATTTATTTTGTTATTTATAGCTTGGTTTTCTATTTATAACAATCAATATAATTTAATATATTTATCAAAAAGGATTTTAATTGAAAATAAAATATCGAAGATTTTATCAATCAATAATTTTGTTGATATTTTAAAAAAGTTTTTAATATATATTGAAAGTGAAACTATTAATACTTATATTGAATCTAATATATTATAAAAATAATAATATATAATACAATACTATAAATTAAAGAACAAAATTATATTCATTCAATCAATATATAAATTATAATATTGTAATTATAATAATCCAAAAATAATAAATATATTCTTAAAAAGTTTAATAACAAAAAATAATCTGAATTTTTAATATTAAATAATTATTATATTTATTATAATATTTTATAATAATATTTATAATCTTTTTATTAATTAAATAAAGTTTATAATAATATAATAAAATAAATATAATAATATTATATTGTTTGAAATAAAAATAATCAATGAATATTTTTCCGGAATATTCATTATCAATTAAATTAATTATATTCAATAAGGAAAAGTATATGAAAAATATAATAATTTGAATAAATAAAGATTTTTTATTTATAAAATTGAATTATAAAAACTTTTTATTATTTATTATATATTATGTTCAATTTTTTTTAATAATCTTTACAAACATTTTATTGGAAAAATTAAAATTTTATTTAATATTCGAAATTCGAAATAGATGATATATTTGAATTATTATTGAATAATATCAAAGATCTATTTTCGATAAAATTATAAAATATATTGAAATATTAATAATTATTATTCTGGAAACCTTTTTATTAATCATTATTATAATCAATTAAATTGAAAAAACGATTTTATCAGAATTATATTGAATAATTATTATACATGAATAAATTATTGATTTGATATTATTAATTTTGATATTGTAATTGATAATTGTTATATTGATAAATAATATTATTATAAAGGATAGGCCTTGGTTATATGATGATATTCTACAAAGAAGGAAAGAAGGTACTAGGAAAAGCGCCGATTATAAGATGAATGGATACCTAAAATGTTTATATAGATATTAATTAGGAATAGATAATGAATCTATAATAATATCCCCTTTTTAAAATCAAATTTGTTTTTAAATAATTAATAGAATCATCAATTGATTCATTCATAAAGTTTAAATACTTTAAATTAATATTTCTTATTATAACAAATAAACCTTCTATTTTTTAAAATATATTTTAAAAATTATAATATACTATTTTTTTTTTATAAATCATATTATTTTCTTTTTTATCGATTATTATAATATTTGAAATACAAATATTAATACTCAAAACTTCTTTATTTCAAAATAAATCAGAATTTATAATAATAACTCAGATTTTTCAGAGTATAATCTATAATATTTAATCAATATCTTTTCATTTTCTTTTAAACCATTTCTTAATTATTAAATGAAAATATAATATCTTCATTTGATTTAATAATAAGAATCATCTTTATTATAATTATTAAATATTCTTTCGAAAATCCATTTTTGAATTGATTCTTTCTTTTTATTTTATTTTTCGAATATTTAATTTTTTGTCATCTTTGATTCCGATTTATTAATTATAATTTGTTTTTGAAAACAAAATATTGAATATATTGATATTAAAAATGAATAATGAAATATTGAAAAGATTTAAATATTTTCTAATAATTTAATTAAACAGAATCAAAAATAAAGTTTTAGTATTTTATATAAATCAATTTATTTCTTGTTTAGTTTCTTTGGTTTTCGAAAAATCTTTATATTTTTAATATTGATATAAATTTTTGGTTTTTTTAATAAATCCGATTTATTTCTATTTATATATTCTTGATAATTCATAATTGATTATTTCGTTAGAATTTAGAATTGATTCAAAATATTTTATTCTGATTATTTTATTTTCTTTAAAGAATTTGTATTTTTATATTAGAGTTATTTTTGGTAAATATAATTTGTTAGATTTGATATCGATCTATAAATTGAATTTATAATTTATAATTTATAAAGAATATTCTATTGTTTTCAATATCAAATTATTGAGAAAAAATGCAATTAAAAACATTTATTTTATTTAGTTATTTTGATAAAAATTGATAAATATATATAAATATTATTTTAGAATAAAATTGATTTGTTTTATTGATTTATTTATTTATAAATAAAAAATAAAAGAATATTTCAAAACTATTTTTAATTATTCAAAGAATTATATTTAAAACTTTAATACAAATTATATTCTTTTATTCGAAATTATATTATTTGAAAAATTATATAAAATATAAATATAATTGATAAAAATAATGATTAATTTCTTTATTATTAATGATCTTATATTTATAAAATATTTCATTTTCATTAATTTATATATTATTATTAATATATATTTATATATAAAATTATAATATTTATAATCTAATAATAATATAATATAATGGATTGAAATATCAAATCAAATTTTGAAAAAAATAAATAATGATTTTAGAAATTCCGAAGGAAATGTTTTTGATAATTTTATATATATATAAAATTTATTCATTTAGATATATATATTTATATTCTAATATGTTTATAATTATTGATAATTTCAAAAAATCAAATCAATAGTTTTAATATATTCTAAATATTTTATTGATTTGAAGGAATATATTTATATATAATCTATACTTTTATTTTATTATTTAATAATATCCATAATTCTTTTTGATAATAAATCTTATTATGATAAACTTTACAATCTCATATAATTGTTTGTAGGATCTTTTTGAGTTCCTTTAATCATTTGATTATAAAAGAATTCTTAATTATTAAGATCAATCACTTTATTATTTTTAATCTAGAATATATAATATTAATAAAATCATTAATAGATTTCTTCTTTAATAATAATATCCAATTCATTATTGTTAATAAAACTTTACGAAAAAATTCTTTATACAAATTAATATCAAATCTATTAATAAATAGAATAATATATTTTCTATTTTTTAAATTTTATTATTTGGATTTGATATTTTAAATCGATTTCTGTATTAATGATTTAATATGTCAAAATAAGTGATTTTGGATTTCGATTCATAAATAATCCAGAAATTATATTGAAAAAGAAACTCTAATTATTATATTTATTATTAATTTAATACTTTTATTATTATAAAATATTCTAGATTTTTATAAGCTATAAAGATCTTGAATATCTATTGAAACCTTTATGTTTTGGATATTATTTTTTTATTTATTTGATTATAATTAATAATTCCTTATTATAGATTTTATAATTATATTTCATTACGAAATATTTCAAAAAGAAATATATTATTAATTACAATATATTCCCACTATTTTATTGAAAAAGAATCTTCCTCGAAATCTAATCTGAAATATTGATCCCCAATATAGTTTTTTTATTATAATCGAAATATATTAATATTAAAGCGATTATAAAGATTCCTTTAAATTCTTTAAATATTAATATATATTTCTTTTTTTATTGTTATATAATATCTTTTTATAATAGATAATATATCTTAAAAAAATCCTTTATAAATTATCAATAAAAATTTGCAAATCTAAGAAATCATTATAATTTTTTGATTGATCATAATCGTATTTTTAAAATAATAATTTCGATTTTGTTTTAATTTATCTTTATATGTTTTATTATAATTATTGAATCTAAATATTTTATTAAAGTGATTTCGATTTTATATTTATTAATATTTATTTATAAGTTAGTATTTTATAATTCCTGTATTATATTATAAATATACTTTTGATATTGATTTTTATTTATATAATATATTAATATATTATTTAAATATATGATTTAATATTGATCAAATTTATTAAATAATATATAATTAATATAATATTGAAAGAAAATAAGTATATTATAAAAACCAAAAGATATAATCAGGAATTTAAAAAATCGGAATTATATTATAAAGATAATTTTTTATTTATTATTCTTTGTAATTCAAAATTTATTAAATATAATAATAATATCAAACTTGGAATATACTTTCACATTATATAATATATCAAGAATTTCCCGAATTATTGATAATGGATATCAATTCTTTATAATAATATTATTTAATTTTTGATAATTCTAAAAAATATAGATTTTTCTATTGAACTTAATAACAAAATGTAAAGATATAATATTTCAAAATTATAATTTCCAGATGAATCCTTTGAATAAATTATTATCGATTTATTTATAAATAATCTTTAATGCCAAAAAGAATAAAGAAGAATTCTTGAAATATAATAAATTTTTTTTAATATCAATTTAATTTTATAATTCCAAATTTGTTATAATAGAAAATGGTTTACAAATTATAACAAAAAAGCTAATAATTTATTATAAAATTATATAAAGAACTTTTTTTGGATTTGATTATTAATAAAAGATTTTTTATTGATAAAGAACTTTTCGATATCTGATTTTATTGTTTTTTGCATATTTTTTGAAGAATAATAATAATAAATAAAATTATATAATTCAAATAGAATTTTCATTAATATATTGATTATATTCGATTTAATTTATTCTAAAAAGAATATATAATCTTTATACTATTTTGTTGATATAAAACAAAGTTAATAATTTATAATTAACAAATATTATTTAAATTAGATCTTATATACAACAAAAAATCGTTTTGATCTTTTGAAATAAAAATAGATAAATATAGATTTGTTTTATTATATGGATTTCGTTCAATATTATTTAATTATTTTTTGTATAGATTTATAATAAATTGAATTTTGATTTTGAATCATCTGGATTTGAAAAATATTTTTATTATTATATCCTTTTATATAATACTGATTAATATTATATATTAAAATCTTTTGAATAAATATTTCAATATCCGAACTTTTTATTATTTTATAATTTTTATATTCGATATTTTTTGGTAAAAAATGCTTTATAGATATTTTAATTAGATATCCGGTTTTTTAAAATTATTTCAAAATTCGGGAGATATATTTAAATAATCTTAT
Source organism: Stromatinia cepivora (assembly GCA_014898415.1). Lineage (NCBI taxonomy): Eukaryota > Fungi > Ascomycota > Leotiomycetes > Helotiales > Sclerotiniaceae > Stromatinia > Stromatinia cepivora. The sequence continues at coordinate 1,516,761 of RCTD01000006.1, read as the reverse complement.
TTTTATTCTTTTATTCAAGATAATTAAAATAATTATAATAATCTGAAAATAATAAGTATATTTTTTGAGAATTTAATAATAAAATATTTTATAATGATATTGGTAATGTTTTTAGTGATTAAATAAAGCTTACAATAATATAACAGAGATAACATAATAATAATATATTATTTAATAAAAAAATTGATTAATAAATACTTTTTTTGAGTATTTATTATCAATTAAATTAATTATATTGAATAAAGAAGAATATATTAAAAATATTATGATTTGAATAAATAAAGATTTATTATCCATAAAATGGAATTATAATAATTCTTCATTATTTATTTTATATTATATTTATTCTATATTTCTTAATAATCTTTATAAATAATTTATTATAAAAATTGAATTTATTTTTATTTTTCGAAAATGGAAATCAATAATAAAAACATTATATGATCTAATAATATATTTGAAATACTATTGGATAATATTAACAATTCATTTTCAATAAAATTCTGGAATATATTCAATTATTGATAATTATTGTTTTAGAAATCCATTTTTTGATAACTTTTATAATTAATAAAACCAAAAGAATGATTTTATTGATATTATATTAAATATCTTTTTTATTGATAAATATTTTATATAATTAAATTATTAATTTGATATTATTAAAATTAATATCTATTATATTAATATATAATATTTGTTTGTTTCTTTATTTTGCAATTCTATATTCTATAATTAGACTATTTACAAAAATAATAAAGATTTTGAAAATATTCTTATTTATTTTATAATTATTTTTATATTTTGTTAATATTTAAATCTATTGAATTATTTTAAATAAATAATATAAACAATATATAATAATAATTATAATTTAAAATCAATCTTAAGGAGTATAAATTGTAATTATTATTATTCTAATAATTCTGATTTCAGATTTGAAACTTTTTTTTCTATTCTTTAAGATTTATAAAATTATAAAAATTTGAATTATATTTTATTAATATTTCTATTTCATTATTATAATTATTTTATAAGGAATTTTTATTATTAAAGATTCCAAAATATTCCAATTTTATATAAAAAAAAAGTATATTAATAATATTTTATATTTTGAATTTATTGTATTTTATTATAATTTTTTATTCTATATTAATAAATATATAAAGATTAACCAATTTCTTTTAAAAAAAATCTATTATAATAAATTCTAATATTTTATTTATAATATCTTCAATATCCTTTTTTCTTATTATATTAATTCTTTTAATAAAAAGATTATATAAAAGAATTTCTTTTATTCGATATCAAAAAATATAATATTATTCTTTTAATAGATTTAAAAATTTAATTTTCAATCTTAATATTTATTTTATTAAATAAAACTTTCTATTTAATCTTTTTTGAATAGATCTGAATTTTTTATAATTTATTAAAACTAATAAAATTGATAAAAATACAAAAAGATATTTATATTTATATTTATTATAATTAAATATTCTTGGTATTTAATATTCTTAACAAAAAATTATATATTATTCGATTTATTTATTTTTAATTCATTATACAATTTATAAACTTCTTTACAAAATAATTTTATTAAAATAAAAATTGCTTTTACAAAATTGTATAAATATAATAAATAGTTCAAGATTTTTGTATTCTAATTGTTGTTGGGGGTCTATGGAATAGATATGGGGTCTATAAATTTTATATTACAATTTTATATTACAATTTTATATTACAATTTTATATTATAAAGTTTTATATTTTGTTATTTAAAGTGATTTTTTTTTCAATATAATAAAATTGGATTATTTCTAGATTAAATCATAGAATCTTTGAAAAAAATGAATAGATTATTATAATATAAAGAAAAATCTTAATTATATAATGATATTTTATAAAGGAGGAAAAAAGATATTAAAAAAACGCCGATTATAAGGTGAATAGGTGCCTAAAGCAAGAAATAATAAAGGCTTTAAAGATATTCTTATTTTTTTTAATATTTGCTTTTGGATTTTAATTATATCAAGATTTATAAGATCATTTTGAATATATAACATTAATAATATATAATGATAATTATAAATCAGAATCGATTTCGATAAATTTATATTTTAATATTCATTATTTCGATAATTTTGATTTCAAATTTAAATTTGTTTCTTCTTTTATATTAATAAGATTATAAAAATTCAAATCATTTTTTATTAATTTTTTTAATTTATTTACAATCTTTGATTTCATTATTGAGATTATTTTCTAAAACATTTTATTATTAAAAACTTTTACATATTTTAATTTTATATAAAATATATATATTTTATTTTATATTTTAAATTTGTTAAATTTTATTATACTTCTTTATTCGATATCGATTGATATATATAGAATTTTAAGTTTTTTTAGAAAGATATTTATTATGATAAATTCCGATATATTTTATATAACATTCTTTGTATCTTTTTATTTTTTTTATTATATTATAAAAAAATCATATAAAACAATTTCTTTTATTCTATATTAAAAAATATAATATCAAAATTAATAAAAATATGAAAACATTGTTATATTAATATTTATTACAATTAATTATTTTTAACACTATATGTTTTAAACAAATAATCATAAATTAAATAAATTCATTAATTATAAACTTTTATTTAAATCATAAATCTTTTTTTAAATTTTATTTATTTATATAAAAATTAAATAATTCAAAACTTTCAGATTCAGATTATTAATAAATATTTGAAAAATAAATATAAAATTTATAAATTTTGTATTATTAATAATAAAAAACTTATATACAAATTATTATCATTAATCGAAAATCTTTTGAATATAATTTCAAATCTTTGATATTATCTTTTATTTAATAAAAATAATTGATTTAAGAATATTTAATATAATAATCAAACCTCTAGAATATACTTTAAAAAACAAGATATAATTTCCAAGTCGAATATTTCTGTTATATAACAAATCTAAATCTGAATATAAATCTTATTTGAATTATATCAAATATTATATCTAAATTAATTTACAAAAAATCTAATTTAAATTATGTCAAAATTTTAAATCTAAATCTAATATATTATTTATTAATACATTATCGATCAGATTTTTGGATTTCATTATTGAAATAATTCTTTTCTAATAGTTTCTTTTTTTAATTAAAATTGCTTTTATATTGAATAATAAAATCTTTTAAAGAATAAAATATATTATTATAATATAAAAAAAGGTTTTAAGTGGTATAATTGTATTTTATAGAGAAGAAAAGAAGGTATTAAAAAAACGCCGATTATATAGGCAATGGATGCCTAAAGCATCTATATGGATTAGCTAGAAACGGGCAGTAATTTGTGATAGATAATTTGAATTTGTTTAATTATATTTATTTGATTTTTCTTTTATTCGAGTTTTTAATTTTATATATTTAATATTGATATTGTTTTATTATTATATTTATTATAGTTTTAATATTCCTTAATGTATTTTGAATAGTTTAATAATAATAATATTATTTTGTTTTTTAATAAATCAATTCTGTAATAATTAATTTTGATAAGTACATTTATTATATTTATATATTTATTTATTAAATTTTCTTTGTTAGAATAATATTTATATCAATATTATAAAAAATATATTTGATATTTAAATAAAAAAAATTTTCTAAGTATCTTTGATAATATAATTTATTTTTATTTTTATTTTTAAATTTGTTATCAGTTTTTGATATAATATTCAAGAATAATAGAAAAGGTTTTTTTAAATAAAGTTTAATTATAATTTTGTAGATTTTGTTATTAATTAATAATAATATTTTTTAGAATATATAATTTTTATATTGAATATATCTGAATAATATTTGTAATATTTTTTAATTAGAATTGATATATTTAATAATATATAAATAATATCATATTTCGAAAATATACAAATAAAGAATTTATTTATATTAATCGAATTATAAAAATTATTTTATAATAATTAGAATAATATCGTTTGGATTTTATTTAAATCTAAATATTTTTTATTATTCTTTAATTTTTTTTAAAGAATTTATTATCAAGATTATATTTTCTTTGAATCGATTTGATATCATTATATTTCTGATATTGTAAGATAATATTTATATAATTTTTTTTTTAATTATATAAAATTGAAAAATGTTATATTTATAATTTTGATATTATAAAAATTGATTTTTATTATAATTTTTTTTGGTTCCAATATATTATATATTTTTTTATTGATTATAATAAAATTATCATTTTTATTTATAGCTTTATTATTATTATTATTCAAATAATAATTATTTATTTATAGTTCATTGTTTGTTGTGAATTTATATTAAAATATATTTTATAATTTTTGATATCAATAGAGTTTTTTATATCAATTTGTTTTTAAATTTTTGGATTATATTTTTGTAATACTCTAGATATCTGTATAATAATTATCAATTGAATCCGATTTTCGTATTTCTTCTATTCAATATAATATTTATTATATAATATATTTGCAAACGATTTTTTTTTTTATATTCTTTATAATCTTTTATAATTATTTATATTAAATTTATTAGATTTAAATTAATAATATAGGGATTTTTCTATTAATATTAATTTAAAATCTATCATTGAAATTATTAGATATATATATCAATATTTGAAGATATTGAATTTATATATTAATATTTTTATGTATTTGATAATTGAAAAATATTCTATTTATTATTGTTTAAAATTTTTATTATCAATAATAGATATTAATTATCTTATATATAATTTTAAATAAATTAAATTTGCTTTTCCGGATACTTAGATTTATTATATTGATATTTTGTTATTATTATAAAAATAATATAATCTATAATATTGATTTATAATAATAATAGAAAAAGTTTTTATATTATTAAATTAACAAATTATATTATATTATTTGATATAAAACTATATATAGCTTTGTTAAGGGATTTTCTTAATAATCTATTGATAAGGATTATTTAAATGAAATTACAATATAAATTATATATCTTTTTATAATCTAAATTTTTTTTAAATAATAATATTATATAATTTTTACAATTCGATTTGAGATTTTTAATTAATTAATTATTTATATATAATAATTATAAAATATAATGAAGATATTCTTAGTATTATAAAAATGGCTTTTTATATATTAAATAAAAACTTCGAATCCCAATTATTGATAATAACTTTTGAATAACTTCAATTGAAATCGAATATTCTTATAACAAATATATAACTTTATTTTTATATTATTTATATCGATTTTTTTGATATAAATAATATCATCTTTATTAATTTATTTATTTCAATTATTACAAAACCAAATCCTTTAATTATAAAAATATAACAATGAAATCGATTATAATTATATAAAATAAAATTAGCAATACTAATATAGATTATAATATACTACACAATTTATTTTATTTAATTTGCAATACTTGATATTATTTATGATAATATAAATATTAATTTTTTATAAATATAAAAAATTTGTTTTATTAGATTTATAAATTTAATATATTCTAGATAATCGTTTTTATGAAATAATTCGAAAACTTTATAATGAATTATATATAGAATATATAATCATTCATCGATAGATTAAGATTGGATGGGTTAATATAGGGAAATCGGGCGAAGTTTATGTAACTGTTTTATAATTAGTTTTCGAAGAAGGTATTGATATCCTTTATATTTAGGAATTATATTTAGTTTTAAATATAAGAATATAAAATCATTTGTTTTATAATTGTTATATTTCATTTAATAATTGGAATAATATAAATAAATAAATTAGAGTGATAGAATGATTTTGAATAATGATACATATTAGGAAAAGGGTTAAATTAATAATATAATAATATTGTAATAAAAAGGATCATGATATAATCTTATTTGATATAAATAGTTTTTAAATAATTAATATTTATAGTGAATTTAATATATTCAAGATTATAAATTGTATTATTCAATAGGATTATATTTTAAATAACATTATAAAAAGGGATTTTAATATAAAAATTGAATTTTTCGAGTTTAATATTGATTCAATAAATCAAGATTAAGTATTTTTGAAATGGTTTATATTAAGTAGAATAGATTATATTGATTTTCTAGAAATATTTATTAATAATAATAGATATATAATTGATCTTATTTTTCCGAATATTTTTTTTATCGAAAAAATAATATAATTGGATTTACATTTAAAATTGGATTATAAAATCTAGATTAATATTATATTCAATTATAATAATATTTTGAAAATAGTTTTAAAAATTGATATATAAAAAAAGAATCTTTTTAGATCATTAAATATTAACAAAATAAAATATTAATTTTTTGGTTTAATTATATATAATAATATTATAAATTTAAATGAAAATATAATTAAATTTAGAAAAAGTTTTGATAAAGGAATTAAAATAATAAATATTTATAAAAAATAGTGAATATTTGATTTTTTGATAAATATTAAAATATATAAAAATTTATAAAATTTATTTTCAAATATAAAATATATATATCGATATTAAAAGAGTATTAAAAATATTTGAATTAACAATTTATAAAGCGAAATGAAAGTATTGAATATAATATATTAATAAAATAATCAATAATCGAGATTTTTATAAGATTATTGATTAATATAAATTAAATTCTAATCTGAAATTTTTATTTTTAATAATCGATCGATATTCCAAAAATTGAAAATATTTTATAAAAAGTAAAGATTTTATTTAAAGAAATTCTAAATAGATATAATAATATAATCTCTTTTAACAAATTTGAAAATCGAAATTTGTGATTCTATTATTGGAAATAATGAATTTTATATTGAAAAAGATAGAATATAATGTAATTAGAATCTTAAATATCTTATTTAATTCTAATATAATTACAATCCGGATTTTAAAAATACATTGGGAAAATATTAAGGAATATATTTTTATATTATTTAAATATTATTGAATATTCTATTACTATTTATCTATTTCATTAGGAATTAATAAAAATCATAATATTTTTGAATATGAAAAAAAGAAAGAATAAATCATCAATTCAATTCTGAAGATTGATTATTTTAATTATTTGTAATATAAAAAACTTCAAAAGAATGATAATAAAATATATAATTTAAATAATAATCTTATTTAGAATAATAAACTTTTAATATAATAAAACCCTTTCAAAAAGATTAATTATAAATTTGATTGCAACTTTTATTTATAAAATTGAAACAATTTTTGTAAAGAAAATAAAGATTATTACCTTTGATATTTTGTTATTAGAAAAACTTTTAAAGAAAATATATAAATAAAAATAATGAATTGAACATTTTTTAATAAAATAAAAAATCTATATTCGATTTGAACATATTATTACAAAAAAACCGAATTCAATATAATACTTTATAAAGATTTCCTTTATTTTTAATATTTTATATTTTATATCTAATTAAATTATTGAATCAGAATATGTTATTTTATTTTAATTATACTAATAATAATAATCTATATCAAATATCTGAAAAAAATTTCAGAAAAATATTTCATTATTTTATTAAAATATCAATAAAATATTATTTTGAAAAGAATACAATATTATAACTTTGATATTAAAAAAACTAAAAATGATTTATATTTTTAAAAAAAGAAAAGTATATATATTATCCATTATAATAAATCCAAATCTTATTATTATATTTATTTTAAATATCAAAAATAAAATCTATTAATCAATATTTAAAAAATTAAATATCTATTTTGATTACATTCCATTCTTTAAAAAATATATCTCCAAAAAAAAATATATCGAATAATCTATTATATATAAAATCTAATCTATATTAAGGATAATCTTTCAATATCTTTTCTTTAAAAAATTAAAATTATTTATATATTATTTTTAATTTTATAAAAATCAGAAATAGAATATATAAAACAATTCCGATCTAATTGTTCAGAAAAGATTCTTTATAATATAATAATATCGATATAATTTGAATAATATATCTTCAAGATTGATAAAATAATAAATTTTATGATAAAAAAAATACTTTTTATATAAAAAACTATTTTAAAAATGAATTTTTTATATAATATAGATTTTTTATTAAAAAATATAATATTATAATAAATATAAATCAAATTGATAATGAAATTATATATAATCAATTCTAAATATTTAATTTTATCGAAATTCGAATTTTTAAAATAATAATAATATAAAGAAATAAAGCTTTTTGGATTTAAAAATTTAATTTTGAATACTTTTCATGTTATTCTAATTCTTTGATATTATTCGATTAAATATTATATAAATCTTATCAATTATATTTTAGAAAAAACAATAATTAAAAAATTCAATAAATAATAAGATCAATTTCTAATTGATAATATATTGGTCTTTTTGAATAAAATAGAATAATTATAATGAATAAAAAAAAAATTTAATTATAATTATATAATATGAAAAAAAAAACTTAGAATTAATTAATTTATTATTATACTTTTTTGATATCGAAATAATAAATAATATTTTAAAGGAAATATAATATACAAAAAGTTTATTATAGATTTTTAATATTAGGATATTTGGTTTTGTATTAATCATTTTTAAAAAATATTATAATTTATAAACAAATCCGATATTATATCGAAATAAAAAAAAACCCAAAAAATTAATAAATTAATGAATTAAAAAACTGAAAATAATTCAATAAGTTTAAATTTGATAATTTTCTTTAATATTAATAATATTAAATCAATAATAAAAGTTTTGTAATAAATGAACAAAAATATTTAATAAAAACAAAATTTTATAAGCTTTATAATCATATATTGAAAATAGAAACTCAATTATTTTATTAAAAAGTTATTAGAATTAAATTTATCAATAATAATATTTCATAAATACTTTTTAATAAAATAAATTATAAAGATTTTATATAAAATTATAAATATTTTACATGAAATAATATCAAATTCAGATATTCATATAGATATAAATATAATAAATAAGATTTGAAAATATTTAATATATTATTAATAATCTATTGAATATTTTTCTAAATAATTATTACAATCTTTATAATCTTTTAAAAATATATAAAACGATTTCAAATATTTTTCTTATTTATTATCTCAATTCTAAATCTTTTGAAAATTCCTTAAAAGAATCTATAAAAGGAACCACAAAACCAACCTTTATTATAAATTTAAACAATTTTAAAACCTTTATATTTCTTATAATCAAAGAATTATATACTAATATTTTAAATTGAAAAATATTAATATAAAATCAAAACAAAATTGATATTTTTATTTCAATAAAAAAACTCTCTATTTTAAAACTAAAAATATATTACAAATCAATTTAATCAATATAAAAAATCTAATAAAAAAATATCTCTGAGCATTACCTATTTATGATCTATATAACCAAACGATCTTTTTAGATCTACAAAAACAAAATAAATAAAAATCAATTAACAAAAGTAAATTCCGAATTCTATATATAAATATTTCTGAATTAATTTATCCTTATCCTTTTCAGAAGATTCGAGATCTTTATAAAATCCTTTTAAATATAAAGATCATTATTATTATTATTAGTATATAGAATATATAATTATATTAATTTATTATTATTATATAGAATATATAATTATATTAATTTATTATTATTATTGATTGTATATATCAAATCATTTTGAATTTAGAATAATAAAAATATTATGTTGTTTTTGAGAATATTGTTCTTTTTAATAATTGTAATAATATTTATACAAATAATTTTTTTCTCATAATTTTCTATTATTTTTTTCTAAAATTAATTGGATATTTCAATGAATATTATAAAGAAATTATATAAATATAATTATTTATAATAGTGTATTATAAATAATATTTTAATTCTTTTGATTATTTGTTTTTATTTATATGATTTTCTTTGTATAATAATTATAATAGTATATTTAGGATTATATTTTCTTTGTTTAATTTGTATTTAGTATCGAAATCGAAAATAGAAATGAATTCTATTATTGGTATTGATTTTAGATTCAATTCGATTATCAATATTATTATTATAATATCTATTTTCTTAATTATATATATTAACATATTATAATCTATATAAATGATTATTGAGGGTATTTTATTATAATAAATAATATAACGTGGTTTATCACCGAATGGATCACTTTCACCTCAATTTACACTTTCAACCCTATATTATTCAATAACAATTGAATCAATTGATTGAAACTATTAAGAATCTAATAATTTAAAATCTATTACATTATTTTAATAGATTTTTACATTATAATCTGTCTTTACGTATTTACTATAACATTAATTAAAAGATATTTCCCCATTAGAATTCCCCTCTTTTTAATACTTATCATATTGAATCTGAATATCAATCTTTTGCTAAAATAATATATCAAAAACCTTTTATTCAATAAACACTTCTCCTTAACATAATTAGGTTTTTTTCATATATTAATATTTATTTAATACTTCATTTGCCTTCCAAAATATACAAATCTCTACAATCAAAAGTATATTTTCATAAACTAATCTTTTTGTACCCTTAACTAAAGCTAATATAATCTCGAATATAAATATAGGGGAATTTGATTAATAATAGGTTATTCGAGATTTCATTAAAGTTGATTAAGAAAGAGCTTCAATTGAATTGCAAAGGGTTTGAAAGATCTATTAATCTAGATTGAAAAGGAGAGAGATAGGTATACAAATTCGAATATCTAATTTCGAAAATACAGCTTCAAGATTAAATGATATTAAATCTATTCCTCGAAACCCTGATTTCATATTCCAAAAGGTGATTGATTCTTCATATACAGTTTTAAAAGTTATAAAGAATTTAATCTTCAAAATATAATTGATATATACCTTAATAAATCCATCAATTTAACCATTATATAAACGTTTCAGATTACTAAAACAATCAATATCAAATGACTGAATTAAATGATTTGAATGCGATAATAAACGTAAACATATAATATTATTTGTTTTATAATATAATTGAAAAGCTATTGATTCATAACTTTCGTATCCATTCAGCACTAGTATTCGATATTTGCCCTTTCTCCGACAAATTATATGCCTATTGAAATACTCTAATTATTTCAAACCTATCTCATTGTTTATCCATCCATTAAATATAGGTTTAATAACCCATTCTACAGGAAGATTGGTTTCGATATATTAATTAAAAAGATGAATCTATCTTTAAACCATTAAAAATAAAAGAATAATTTCACCCTCCCCATTTCCATATATTATTGCTATAACCCATTCTCGATTACCTAACTGTATTGATTTACTTCTGCTATATCTTTCGGTATTAATAACAATTATTACTATATTTATAATCTCTATCATGAAGCCTGTTTTATCGAAATTATAAAAATCGCCATCCAAAATACTATATTTCATTTATATATTTGCAATTAATCAAAACCATTCTTCAATGAATTTAGGATCTTCATAGAAAACTCTTTAAAAGTTATAAATATAACTAAAATACATTTTTAATTCGATTCAATGTTTTACAAATCGATATATTCAGAATTTCTCAACATACTTCGCACTCTTCGATTCAAAAATATAATTCACCATATTTTTTATATTCTTTAATTTAAATGGAAATCCTTTTAAATTTATATTGAATATATATTAAATAATTATCTTTTCTTTTAATTCTATAACCTTATAACAATTCGCTTGAGTTTCGATATAAGGGGTAAAATCATTTATTCTGCAATTGAATATTATATATAATAAATTATATAGTTTGACAGTTGTTCGAATATTAAGTTTTGTGTTTTTTTTTGAATAATCTTAATGATTAAAAATATTCGAACTTCTTTATTATTCGATTGCATTTCAATTGATTGATAAAACGTATGTTGAAAAAGAAAGATATAAATTGAGGTGAAAGTGATCCACTCGGTGATATGATCCACTCAGTGATAAATCATGTTATTTGATTTTATATAATCTTTATATTAATGTTACTATTTTTAATTCCGAAAATTAATATTTTGTTTCTATTTTATATAATAGTTTTGATAAAAATAAGATAGATTTTATATTTATTTAATTAAAATATTGTTTTTAATATAATAAAGAATAATATTTATTTCTTTGATTTTTGATATATCAAAATTTAAAAATAATAATTAATTCAGATTTGTATATATTAAGATTTACTTTTTCAATAATATCATTTTGATTTTATTAGTATTGTGATTATTTTATATTTTATATAAAATATCTTTTAATAATTAAATTTTTTGTGTTTAAAATAGTTTCATGATTTTTATATATTTTTGAATAAATTATTATTAATATATACTAAGGAATTTCTGAATTTTATAAAGAAATAATTAAAAATATATTATTCTAAATATAATATTATAATAAAATATCATTGATAGAAGAAAAAGTATAATCGATTATTATAATATATTAATAATCTCGAATTACTTACAAAATATTCTTTTATGACAATAATAATAATAATGTTAAGTTATATTATAAATAAAGAAAAAATAGAAAATATTAGAAATATTATTAATTTCAATTTATTTTGTTTTATAAATATTTTAAATTGTTTGAATACAAATTATTCATCTTTATATTTTAATAAATATTTTTTAATTTTATTTCTAAATTTATTTTCCTATTTTGAATATGATTTTATTATTAATAATTGAATTTTAAAAAATTTGATAAATCCAATATCTTTTGATGATATTTCAAGAAAATTATTTAATAATTTTTAAAATTTATTGATTATCTATTTATTATTATAAATCATAAATTTAATATAATAAACTATTTTATTGATTTTTCATATTAATATTATCAATATTATTACTAATTATAATAGTCCTTATATTATTATATCATTTATTATTTAATATGTTTCATCCAAATCAAAATTTATCAAAATTTTGATTTTGATATTTACTATTAGATATATATTCTGTTCCATATTATTATATTTTAAAATTATGAAAATTCCTATATTATATTAATATATATAAAACCATAATAAAATCTTATTCATTTCGAATAATAAATCTTTATTTTCTTATTCAATTTTATAATATATTATTAATAAAACAAATTAATCTTAAATAATTTAATTATAATATATAATTTATTGATATTATAAATTAGTAAAACTATAGGAATATCTATTTAATATAAATTAATCAAACTTATTTATAGTCTATACAAAATTCTCAAATTGATAGTATCTTTCTTTGTACTTTTGATTCAGAATAATTATAAAAATATCCTTTTTTTTAATCCATTATTTTTATAAATATAATATTGAATAATAAAGGATTCACTTTAATAATAGTAATAGTAATAATAGTAATATTAATTTGTATCTACCAGATATAAGTTTATGATTTATATCCTGGGACTTTCTAAGAAATATTGAAATATATTAAATTAAGGAATTTAATTTAAAAGTTATCTTAGAAAACATTTCTAATTTATCATAAATTTCGATGAATCATTTGAATATAATTTTTTATATTATTTAAAATAAATCTATTTCTTTTGGAAATTATATTCTTTTAGATATCAAAATAATTAAAAGATTTAAATAAAATCAATCTAAATCAATAAAAAATATAAATTTCAAGGAAATTTATATAAAAAGAAAAGAGATGTTAAATTCAATATCAATAATAATTAAACAAAGAAGGAAAGTGTTTAAAATAAAATAAAATATTTATAATGAAGATAAATTTTATTCTTAAAAATAAATATTAAAATGAAAATTAATAATATCCAAAAGTTTAAGAAATTCAAGAAATTGGTTTATTAAATAGAACAAATAATCCAGATTTCTTTTGGTTAAAAATAAAAGAATAAATAATTGATTATTAAAAGATTTTTATATTTTGAAATAATAAATAATATATAAACAAGATTCCATTTTTGATAATTTATAAATAATTTTATATTATATTCAAATTATCAAATGTATTGTATATTGAAATAAAGATCCTTGAAAATAATATCAAATCTATTGATTATAAATTCGGAATTTGAATTGATATTATATATATCTTTAAGAATATGAAAATTTGTTAATTAATCTATTATTTTATTATTCTTAATATTTGAATAAATATTATATTGAAATATTATAGAAAACCTATTAAAACGATTCAAAAATATTTCTTTTAAAATATCAAATGATTAATATATTATTGATATAGGGTCAGATCTTTTCTAAATTAATACTTTAATTATATATTATAAATATATTTAAATCTTTAAAATTTTATTATCGAAAATATAAAATATTAAATTGATCAAATCAGCTTTTTTAATAATTTGTTTTTTGTTTTAATAAATAATAGGATTATGATTGATATATCTATTTCTATTAATATATTATTCTAATTTTCTTTTAAAAAAAGATTTTGTTTAAAAACAAAACTAATTATTAATCTTTAAAAATGAATATTACAATTTTCTTATCGAATATATTTATAAGATTTATTTTATATTTATAAATAGAAGAAGAAATCCACAATATGAACTTGAGAATATTAAAAAAAAATGTATAAACTTTTGTATTTTGATTTTAAATATTTGTTTGGTTTCGATATTATAGTCCTTGATTATTATTAGCAAAAGAATATATTCAATTAAAAGATATCTAGTATTCATTATTTGAATTTTGAGAATAAATTATAATTCAATTTTTTCGAGAATAATATTATTAAAAAAGATATTTATATTTCTGAAAAAAATAATTGTAAAAATAATTCTTTAAATAAATAATATTTTTTATATAATGATGATCAGAATTTTATTAATCTTAATTCTTAAAAAACAATTTGAAAAATTGAATTTAAATATTTTAATTCATTCTATATATTATATTTTTATATTATAAATCAAAAAAAGAGATAATATAAATAATTATTATTTTTTATGATATGAAAACAAATAAATTATTAATAGTTTTAATAAAATCTTGAATATAATAAATTATATATTAAGTTTTTATTATCTTTTCTATAATATATTATTTAAAAAAAATTCATCGAATCAATTATATTTCCAATTATTATAAAACAAATTGAAATTATCTTTTTCTATCATTATAATAAAGTTAATAATAAAGATTTCATTAATTATATATAATAAAACGAATCTTTTTTTTTAATATATAAATCATTTTCAGTTTTTTAAGAAAAAAATATATTTTGTTTTAATTTCTTCAATTTATAATATTTTTTATTTTAATAAATAGAAAGTAGATAGATATTATTATTGAAAAATTTCAAAACTTTATAAATATAGAAATCATCAATATAATTAAATTTCAGTTTAATATTTTAAAAAAAGAATTTAATAAAATATGATATATATAAAATAGTTGGAAATAAAAATTCTTAAAGAATTTTATAGAATATTTAATAATTTGATATAATAAAGTTTTCTAAATATATTTTAATAGATTTATCAATAAAAAAGGAATCAATTAATTTGAATAAAAGAAGAAACTATTTTTATTTAATTATTCGATGTAATAAAGATATTTTCAAAAAAGTATTCAAAGTAGTTTAAATATTTATAATATTTATAATGATTTTGAATTTCTAAAAGATAATTATTTCAATATTATATATAAAATTAATTATCAAATTTATAATTGTTTTATAAATGAAAACCTTTTTTTTATATTAAAGATTTTGAATATTATTTATAAATATTATCCAATCAATTTATCAAATAACAATATATTTCAAACTTTTGAAAATAAAAAATATAAAGATAATAAACCTTTATAAACAAATTAAAGACTTATCTTTCTTATTTACTTTAAAGAATATTATAATTTCGATCAATTTTGAAACTTAAAAGAAAAAATTCAGAATTAAATAATAATTATAAAGATTACATATTAAATATTTAATCAATTCTCAATATACCTTAAAAACCCAAATAGTAACTCTATTTATTTTCAATAATATATTAAAAATACTAATAAACTTTTTTTTAAAGAAATTATATTATTTTGCTAATCGATCAAAAAATTATTATTCAAATGATTCTTAATATTGAAACAATTTAATATCAAAATATATAAAAACTTCGCTTTTTCTATTACATTATTTATTATTATATTATCAACAAATAATAAAAACGATTTTAATTTAAATCCCAATTTATATCAATTAATTATTTTCATTAATCTATATATTATCATTAGTATATATTTATATATAGAATTATAGTAATATAATATAATCGATTGAGATATCGGATTAAATTTTGAATGAAATAAATAATGGTTTTGGGGATCCTAAAGGAAATATTTTTGATGATTTTATATATATATATATTTACTTTTTGATATATTTATAATTATTAATAATTTTGAAAAATCAAATCAATAATTTTAATATATTTTAGATATTCTATATATAGTTTATATTGTTACTTTATTATTTAATAATATTTACAATTTCTTTTGATAATAAATCTTATTATAATAAACTTTACAATTTTACATAATTATTTATAAAGTTTTCTGGAATTCTTTTAATTATTGAATTATAAATGAATCCTTAATTATCGAAATCAATTATTTTGCTATCTTTAATTGAAAATATATAATATTGATAAAATCAATAATAGATTTTTTTTCTAATAGTAATATTCAATTTGTTATTATTAAAAAAAGTTTATTGGAAAATTCTTTATATCAATCTATATCAAATTTATTAACAAATAGAACAACATATTTTTTATTTTTTAAATATTTATTATGTGGATTTGATATATTAAATGGATTTTTATATCGACAATTTAATATATTAGAATAAATAACTTTAGATTTCAATTAATAAATAATCCAGAAATTATATGAAAAAAAAACTTTGATTATTATATTCATTGTTGATTTAATATTTTTATCATTATAAAATATTCTAGATTTTTATAATTATAAAAATCTCAAATTTTTATTGAAATCCTTATAATTTTAGATATTATTCTTTTATTGATTTGATTATAATTAATAATACTTTATTGTAGATTTTATAATTATATTTTATTATAGAATATTTCGAAAAGAAATATATAATTTTGAAAAATACTTTATAAATTATTAATAAAATTTATAAATTCAAAAAATCACTTTAAATCTTTAATCGATAATAATTATATTTATAAAATGATAATTTTGATTTTATTTTGATTTATATTTATATTTTTTATTACAATTATTAAATCTAAATATTTCATTGAAATAATTTCAAATTTGTATTTATTGATTTTTATTTACAAATTAATGTTTTATAACTTTTGTATGATATTATAGATATGTTTTCGATATTGAATTTTTTTTGTAAAATATATTAATATATTATCAAAATATATTATATAATATTTATCAAATTTATTGAATAATATATTAATATAATATTAAAAAGAAATAAATATATTATAATGATCGAAAAATATAATTAAGGATTCGAATAATCCGAATTGTATTATAAAAGTAATTTTCTATTTATTATTTTCTATAATATATAATATATTGAATTTAGAATATATTTTTATATTCTATAATATATTAAATTTTTTTGGAATTATTAATAATAGATATCAATTTTTTATAATAACATTATTCAATTTTCGATAATTTTGATAAATACAAATTCCTTTGTTAAATTTAGTAATAAAAAGTGAGGATATAATATATCAAGATTATAATTTTTGAATAAATCCTTTAAATAGATTATTATTGATTTATTCATAAATAATCTTCAATGTCAAAAAAGATAAAAAATAATTTCTGGAATATAATAATTCTTTTCTAAATATTAATTCAATTTTATAATTCTAAATTTTTTATAATAAAAGATCATTTATAAATTATAATAGAAAAATTGATAATTTATTAGAGAATTGTATAAAGAGTTTCTTTTTGATTTGATTATTAATAAAAGATTATTTATTGATAAAGAACTTTTCGATATCTGATTTTATTATTTTTCGAATACTTTCTGAAGAATAATAATGAATAAAATTATATAATTCAAATAAGATTTTTGTTAATATATTAATTACATTTTTTTATATAATATATTCTGGAAATTTTATTTTTGAATCGAAAAAATCATTATTATTTTATTTAATTATTTCTATTAAAAAGTCTCTTATACTCGATTCAATTTATTTTAAATAAAATATATAGTTTTTATATTGTTTTGTTAATAGAAAGAAATAAAATTAATAATTCATAATTAACGAATATTGTTTAAATTAGAATTTGTATCTAAAAAAGAATTATTTTGATTTTTTAAAATAAAAATGAATAATATAAATATAGATTTGTTTTATTTTTTAAATTTTGTTCAATATTATTCAATCACTTTTTATATAGATTTATAATGAATTGAATACTAATTCTGAATTATTCCGCTTTGAAAATTATCTTTATTATTATATATTAATTTTTTTTCAATAAATAATTCAAAATCCAAGTTTTTTATTATTTTATAATCTCCGTTTTCAATATTTTTTATAAAAAAATACTTTCTAAATATATTGATTATATATTTAGTTTTTTAAAATTGTTTTAAAATTTAAAATATATATTTGAATATCCTTCTTTTCATTTTTTATCCAAAATAATCAATATAATTCAAAATTCTAATCAGAATATTCTTTAATTAAAACCAGTTTTTTAAAGATTTTATTGATAAATATTGAAAATAGAATTATTAATATTAATATCAAATATAAAATATTATATAAATAATATTAAAAACTAAAAATTAAAATTATATCAATTTAATTAATATAAGAATTATAATATTAAAATTATAATAATCCAAAAATAATAAATATATTTTTCCAAAGTTTAATAATAAAAAATAATTAAATTTCTTAACATTGAATTATTGTTATATCTATAACAAAATATTTTGTATTAATATCTACAATATTTTTATCGATCAAATAAACCTTATAATAATATAGTAAAGATAATATAATAATATTATATTATTCAATAAAAGAATAATTAATGAATACTTTTTCTGAATATTTATTATCAATCAAATTTGTTATATTGAATAAAGAAAAATGTATTAGGAATATTATAATTTAAACGAATAAAGATTTATTATTTATAGAATTGAATTATAATAATTCTTTATTATTTATTATATATTATATTTATTTTATATCTTTGGATAATTTTTATAAACGATTTATTATAAAGATTGAAATTTTTTTTTTTTCGAAAATAAAAATCGATAATAAAGATATTGTATTATCTAATAATATATTTGAAATATTATCGAATAATATTAATAATTTATTTTTAATAAAATTTTGTAATATATTCAATTATTGATAATTATTGTTTTGAAATTTATTTTTTTGATAATTTCTATAATTAATAAAACTAAATAAATAATTTTGATAATATTATATTAAATATCCTTTTTGTTGATAATTATTATATATAATTAGATTATTGCTTTGATATTATTATAATTAATATTTATTATATTGATATATAGTACTTTGTAATATTGTTTTATATTTATTTATTGTTTATATAATATTTGTTTATTTCTTTGTTTTATAATTATATATTTTATAATCAAATTATTTGTAAAAATAATAAAGATTTTGAAAATATTTTTGTTCTTTTTGTATTTATTTTTATAATATTTAGATTTATTAAATTATTTGAAACATATAATATAAATAATATATAATAATATTAAATTATAATCTGAAATTGATTTTGAGAATTGCAAATTATAATAATCATTATCCTGATAATTCTAATTCTAGATTTAAAATTTCTTTTTCTATTCTTTGAAAGCTATAAAATTATAAAAATTTGAATTATATTTTATCAATATCTTCAATTTATTTATAATTTTTTATTTTATTATTATAATTATCTTTCAAAAAGTTTTATTATTAAGAATTCCAAGATATTCAGATTTTGTATTAAAAAAAACAAAAGATATTTTATTTTATATTTTGAATTTATCGAATTTTATTATAATTTTCCGCTTTATATCAATAAATATATAAAAAATTTCAAATTTCTTTAAAATTTTTTTATTATAACGAATTCTAATATTTCATTTATAATACTTTTAATATTCTTTTATTTTTCTTATTATATTAACTCTTTTAATAAAAAGATTATATAAAAAAACTTTTCTTATTTATCATTAAAAATATAATATTATTATTTTAATAGATTTGTGAATCTAATTTTCAATCTTGATATTTATTTTATCGGATTAAAACTTTTTTTTTGTAATAAATCAAGATTCTTTATAATTTATTGAAATTAATAAAATTAATAAAATTAATAAAAATATAAAAAGATACTCATATTTACATTTATTATAATTAAATATTTTCAATATTTAATATTCTAAATAAAAAATTGTATATTATTGGATTTATTTATTTTTAATTCATTATATAATTTATTAATTTCTTTACAAAGTAATTCTATTAAAATAAAAGTTTCTTTTATAAAATTATATAAATATAATAAATCATTCGAAATTTTTATATTTTAATTATTATTATTAATCAAAAATGTTTTAAATATTATAATAAATCTTTATTAATGATTTGATATTTATAAAGACAACTAATTTAAAAGTATTTATTATAATAATTGAATTTTTGAAATAATTTTAAAAATCAAAAAATATCTTATCAATCTATTATTTTTGTTTGAAACAAATTCAGAATAGTTTTACAAATATATCAATATATTTGAATTACAATATCGAAATTATCACGGGATAGTATGATTACAGAGCACTTTCAGGGATCGGGGAATAGGTGGTACACGTGATTGGTAGAGTAAATAGAATTGTATAACTTTCCCTTGATCATATGAATCGAGGGCTGTTTATATAGAACAAATGAGTGATTATCTAGCCGATGAGTTCCTCGATTAGGCTAGATCTTTATTTACCAGTATATCAGGATCACCTGTCGATCAAATTGACAGGGTCTAGGAGATCCTCCAATTGGAAAGCATACCCTTGATCCTTTGTAGGATATCCGTAGCAGAGATCTATTTCGGGATGTCGGGGTGTAAGTCTATTTCGAAATATCAAAATATAAATCTTTTATAATTCAAAAAATTTTATATTGCAATTTTATATTATAAAGTTTTATATTTCATTGTTTAAAATAATTCTCTTTTTTATATAACAAAATTAAAACATTTTATATTAAATAATAAAGTTTTTTAAAAAAATAAAATATATTATTATAATATAAAGATAAATCTTATTAATATAATAATATTCTATAAAAAAATAAAAAAAGTACTACGAAAAGTATCGATTATATAATGAATGGATATCTGAAGCATCTATACATACAGATTAGCTAGGGACGGGTAGTGAACCCGTGACAAATATTCCAACATACTTTAGTTTAATATAAAAGGAAATAAATAATATTTTGTTTTATATTTTGAATTTGTCGAATTTTATTATAGCTTTTTGTTTGATATCAATTAAAATATAAAGATTATTAAACTTTACTAAAAAAGAATCTGATACTATAAATTCTAATATATCATTTATAATTCTTTTTATATTCTTTCTTTTTTCTTATTATATTAATTCCCTCAATAAAAAGATTATATAAAATAATTTTTTGGGTTTTGTATCAAAAAATAAAATATTATTTTTTCAACAAATCTGTAAATCTAATTTCCAATCTTAATATTAATTTTGCTTGATTCAATCATTTATTTTATTTCCTTTAAATAAATTAAAGTTCTTTGTAATTTAACAAGCTTGATAAATATATAAAGGAATAATTATAACAATATCTATTATAAACAATTATTTATAAAGATATATATTTTAAAACAAAAATTGGATATTAATCGATATAAACAATTTCAAATTCTCATTCAAATCCTGAATATCCTTTTGATAAATTTTTATTTAGATAAAAACATCGTTTACAAAAATATACAAATATATCGAATAATTTAAAACTTCTAAATCCATATCATAAACAAAAACTTAAAGAATAAATATAAAATTAATAAATTTTATATTGTCAATAACAAAAAACTTATAAATAAATCATTACTATTGAACAAAGGTATTACGAGTATTCTTGCCTTCTAGATTATGTGGAAGCGATCTAGGAATTCGAAGTAGGTTTAAATTAGGCTTTAAATAGGAATCGAAGGTATTTTCGAATGAGCATTACAATTTATAATTATAGTATAATAATATTAAATAATTGATTTTGAATAAAAAGTTCTGTAAATAGAATTTATTTTTAATTATATAGATTTTTGTTTTTATAAAAATGTTTTTGGATTCTCTATTTTTAAATTTTTAAATTTATGGATTTTAAACTTCAAAAGGATTAAAATTATATAATTTGTTATTAATATAAATCTAGATCTAATATTAATAAAGTCTATATATATTTGATTATAATATAATTTTAATATAATTTTAATATTATATTAAATTGATCAAATCGTCTTTATTGTGTATATAATCAATTAATATAAAATCCGTAATTATAATATTATTTCTATTTTTAGATTAAAATTTGTTTTAAATTTAAATAAATAGAGTTTATTATTTTGGAAATATATAAATGATGGTTTTTTTTAATATAATTTTTTTTTTAAAAAAATTCGAAATATAAATAATATATTTTTCTTTTCGAAATTATTTAGATTTATAATTCTTATTGTATTTGATATAATTGATAATATATTATTTTAAATGATAAATTCCAATATTATAATGAATATATTTGATAAAGGGTTTATTGTGATATCGTTTAAATTCTTATTAATGATTTTTAGAATCTTTATTTCGAAAAAGAATATTTATAGATTAAAAGAGATATTGTTTTTGAGATAATTATAATAAAATTAATTCGGATTCGGAAATTAGAATATTAGAAATAAAAGCTATATACATAGGATTATAAGATGCTTTATTATAATTTTAAATTCTTAAACAAATTAAATAAATTGAGAAAAAGAAGAGATTAGAAAAAGAAAAGACGATTTCAAAATTATTATTTTCTAAAATTTCTGATTTTAATAATGTTTTGATTTTGAAGATCTTTGATTCTTTATCTTTTTTAAATCCTTCAGATTTTTTTAAGAAAGATTTAAGTATTATTGATAAAATACTTTTAATTTTTTAGAATAGTTAAATTTTTTTGGGGATTCTTAAATGTTTTTTGTATATAAATAATTGAGTTATTTGATTAAATATTGAGTTTTGTTTTTAATATATTTGTAATTTAATATTGTTTTGATATTATACATAGTATTTGAATTAATTGATTTGATTTTTATCATAAGTATATTCGATACTTTTGATAGTTAGTATTGATTCGAATAGAAAGATATAGAATATTAAATAAATATTTATAATATATAATAATTTGAATTTGTAATTAATAGCTTTTATTATTTTATTGATTTTAAAATGATTCTAGTTTTTTATAA
The DNA here is from genome assembly GCA_014898415.1 of Stromatinia cepivora. NCBI lineage: Eukaryota > Fungi > Ascomycota > Leotiomycetes > Helotiales > Sclerotiniaceae > Stromatinia > Stromatinia cepivora. Next base: position 1,493,110 of record RCTD01000006.1, on the reverse strand, counting down.
TCTAATTTATTGTTTAATCGTTTTATTTGAATATTTTGCTGAATTAAATAAACTTTATTTTTTAAATATAGATTTTATATTATATAATTTGTTGTAATATATTATTATTTTTAAGAATATAAATTACAAATTCAATATTAATTGTTTTTATAAATCCTTGATTTCTTTAATATCTTTTATAGCTTTGTTTATATTTATTCTTTATAGAAATGTTAAATGATATATTATAAGATGAAATTTGAAATTAGCATGTATTGAGATATTTTTGTAATTTTTATTTCTGATATATTATATATAAATTATATCAAAGAAAATAATTCAATCTAATTATTTTGTTTATAATTGATATAATATTATAAATAAACTCTTATGATTTAATTCAAATATTTATTTGTTTGAAAATAAAATATTATAAATAATTTTCTTTTGATTCTCAATAATACTATTAATGTCATTCAGAATTTCAAGGTAGAAAGTTTATTTCGATCCAAAATTTTTTTTTTGGGTATATTATATATACCAATTATATTTCGTAGAAATATATATATATATTAGATTATCGATAATCTATATTTTACCAAAAAATATTATATAAATATACTTGGTTAATCTATTTATTATTATTAAAATAAAATTGTATTCTATTTTAATGATAAAGTTTTTGGATATAGATAATTTTATTACGAAATTCTATATAATAGATTTTTATAATTGAATAAATAATTCAATAGTTTTCAATTGATTATAAGAAATATATTTAATGATTTTATTTCTTATATAAATATTATAATTCCCAATTATTTTCTTAATTAGAGTTTTCATTTTTAGAAAGTATATTTTCTTTTATAATTTGATGAAGATCTTTATAATCCCTTGATATTTATAAACTAGTAATTTATATTATTTTTAAATATATCTTTCAATTATCTTAGAAAATGTATACAATTTATTATAAAAATAAAAGAATCCATTTTCGAAAATAAATCCCTTTTTTAATTTATCTAAACTCTTCAGAATTTATATCACAATAATATCCTTTATATATTTTATTTTCATAGTATTTTTATATAATATCGTATTATATCCTTGAAGAAATTATAAATTATGATTTATTGAATATTAAAATAATATAAAGTTTATACATTTTGTTTTATAAATATTTTGATTTTCTATTAAAAATATTTACTTTAGCGTTTTCTATTTCTTTAACAAATGAAATTCGAAAATTATAAATCGATAAAATCTTTAATCATTATATTTATCATTTATTTAACTCTTTTATTATAATAAAATAATTCAAATTCTTATAATCGGAATATACCTATATTATATATTTCGATCTTTTCAAACAAATTCTTCATTTTTTAAATACTTTTATAATCATCAATTACTCTTTATTATATATCTCATAATTCAATTCGATTAATAATAATTTATATAATAAACAATTGATTATTATTTTTTATTCGTTTTTGATTAATTAAAAATTAATTTTATAATATAATCTAAAGGATCTATTTTTAAAAAGATTGATTTCTCTAAATCAAAAATGATAAAAATAAATTCCTTTATAAAAAAGCTTCTTTAAATCCCTCAAATACTTTTTAAACCTTATTTGTTTATTTGAATTCTTGATTCTTTTTTATAAATTCTATTAAAGATAAAATTATCTTTAAATATTTTTTAATAGATCATCAATAAAAATTAACAAATATCAAAAATATTTGGATTTCTTTTATATTTATAAAGAATTTCCATTTCTAAATAGTTTTTACCTTATTTGGATTCATTTTAAAATCTTTCGAAAAGATCATAAATCCTAAGAATTCTATTTCTGTAATATAGAATTTATATTTGCTAGATTTATATTAAAGATCTATATTTTTTTACACATTTCAATATATTATTAATATCCTTTATATATTATTTTTTATTTTTTTAAAAAGATTAAAATATCATTTAAATAATATATATAACAAATATCCAAATATTTTCTTAATATATTATTCATTAACCCTATATAAAATATTAATAAATTAATCAATCCAAATAATATAATCTAATATTTGTTACAGTTGCTAAAAGGATATTGCTAATAAAGCTAAAAAACTCTACAAGGAAACGATTTTATTATTAAAAATAAATATACAATCAACAATATACTATCGTTCAATTAGAAAATTCTGCGAAATCTCTGTATTTACTAAATTCTAATATACAATCAACAATTTATTATCATTTCGATATCGTTTTTTATTAGCTTTAAAAAAAAAGATTCTTTTAAATAAAAAAAGAATAATGAAAAGTTTTATAACTACCCCAAAACTAATTGATTCTTTATTATTTGTAATTCTAATAATTCTTTTTATTCAACCCTCAAAAACAATTCATCAATTAATCCCTATCGATATTTCTTCGAATAATTATAATGAAAACAAAAAATATTCCAGATCCTTTGATCAATTTAAATATCTTTCAAAATCAAAAAGAAAATGTATCAAGGATTCTGAACAATAACGAAGATGAAATATTAATACCAAATCGTTAATCTATTATATAATTTGAAATAAAATTAATATAAAGATTCGAAAATATACAAAAAGAATTTGAAATCTTCAAATTATAAAATCAATAACAAATCAAAAAGATCTTTGTTTGTTTTATATAAAAAAGAACAATTAATTCATCAATAACAATCATCAATAATAAAAAAACAATATTTAATTCCATTTTAGTTTTTTAAAAAAGATCCCTAAAATTTCAAAAACTTTTAATCTATAAGGATTTCATTATTACAAAAACAAAGGATTTTCTTTTTCAAATTAAATTTATATTTCGGAATAATAATGGATATTATTTTCCAATAAATCAAAGGAAAATAGATTATATTATTCAATACTTTCAAAAACAATTTTTTGTGATCTAATATCGATGTAAAAACAGGATAATAGATTTTAATGTATTATAGAAAAAGTTTAGAGAATATATATATAATATAATATTAAACAAAAATAATTATTAATATTTGATTATATAATAAATAATCTATATTAAATAATAATCTATACAAAATATAAATAGTTTTGTAATATACTTTGATAATTTGAAGAAGGAAATCGAATTAAAAATAGAAAGTATTCGAAAAGAATATTTTCTAATAAACTTATTTTTTTATATTATAAAAAGAATTTCGGAATTATTTCAATAATCTGAAAATAGAAACGAATTGATCAAATAAATATATCATTTAAAGAATATAAATAAAATATATTATATAATAAATTTCTTCAATATATTCTATAATTAAAAATAAAGTAATCCTTTTATATAATCAAATTATTTTTCCAATCCTTTTCAAAACAAATAATCTCAATAACAAAATAATTCATCGTTGATTATCGATATATAATTATAACTTCAATACTCCAAATTTCCTTTTACAGAAAAGAAAGATAAAGAAACTTTGAAAAAAGATTATCAAAAATAAAAGCTATAATATTACTATTATCAATAATCAAATCATTATTCGAAAAAGTATACTAACCTATATATTTATCAATAATATAAAAATAATTATTTTGTTTACAATTGCTTTATATATCTTTCACCAAATAATAATTAAGGAAATATCAGGATTTAATAATAATTTTAATTATTCCGATAATTCTGGATCCTTAATAAAAGGGATATACTATTTTAATTATCAAAACAATTTTCAAGATTGATAATATTCTAATAAAAATATATTATTTTATTGATTCCAAAATACAAATTAATATTATTTAATAAAACAAATATATCGAATAGAATTAAATTCTTAATTTAAATAAAGGTATTTTATTAATATCAATTAATAGAATTAGTATATCTTTTTATAATAATCATTGATTTATTATTAAGATAATAAACGAATATAAAGAAAAAAGGATATATATTTACTAATTCATTATTATTATTCTGGATTTATTTAGGATCGATATTATCCTAAAATTATCTTAATTCCAAATAATAAACCCAGATATCGATTAATAATTGATTTCTTTTTATTTCAAATCTATATTACAAAATTTGGAAATGATAATAATTAAGGAATTATATAAAGAAATCCTGGAGGAGGTTGATTGGTTAATAATAATGAATAATACAATAATAATATTATTCACTATTATTATAGTGGAAGACTTAGTTATATAGCTTAAAAGGGTAATCGAATATATAATGGTTGAAGTCAAAATATGAGTGTATTGAATATTGAATTTATTTTGCTTGTTTTTCAGAAGAATTCTTTGAAGAAAATCTTCTTATTTATAATATTTGATAAGATTCTATGAAATTCTATAATATTCTATGATTATAAATAAGATCGATTTAAATCGAATCTTATAGAATCATTTTATATAATGAAATGAAATAGTAACCAATAATATTTAACCTTAGAAATAAGAAAGTTCTATATGCTTCCATCACATTCTATTCCATTATAAATCATTCTAATATGATATATGATCAAGATTTCATATAATAATAAAATTTAATAATATTAAATTATATTATTAATATATCACGTGATCATATAACCATCGGTTCGGTTAATATTATTAAGTGATTTAATAAACTTATTAGAAATTCTTATAAGAAATAAAGATCAGGATCAAAATCTGTATTCTATTATTTGAAATCCAATCAATTATAAGATTATCATCAAATACTAAAAGTATTTTTTAAATATAAAGAATACAAATAAATCTTCTTCGAAAATCGAAAATAAAAGTAATATACTTTTCGATTATCATTTAATAAAATATTATATTAATCTTAAATCCGGATCAATCCCTTTCTAAAATCCAATATATATTCTTTTGAAAAAGGAATTAATAATTCTACAAAAGTATTTCGAGGAATATCAAAAGAAAGATTGAATTTATTATTCAATTAATTTCGTTAGAATATTGATTATATTTATCTTAAAGAAAAATAATAATTATAGATTATATATTGATTATCATAACCTTAATTAAATTACAAAGAAGAATTGCATTTTTTTACTCTTAATTGACAAATCGTTAAATCGTTTAAAGTAAAGGATTTTTTTTATAGAATTTGATTTTAAAGATATATATTATCGAATATATATATAAGAAAACAACGAATAAAAGATAATGTTCTATATTTGTTATAAATAGTTCGAATATTGAATTATATTTTTTGATTTGATTAATACCCCTATTATCTTTCAAATATATATTAATCAAATATTCATCGATTTTGTAAACAATATTTATATTATATATCTAAATAATATTCTTATTTATTCTAAAAATAAAAAAACCTATATTATTAATATTTATAGAATCCTTATTAGATTATTTGAATATAAACTTTATACTAAATTAAAGAAATATATATTCTATATATATAAAATAGAATTTCTAGATTTTATTATATCAAAAAAAAACATTATTATAGAATTGAACAGAATTCAAATTATTATTAAATAATCAATATTGATATCCCTTTATGAAATTTAGATTTTCTTAAGCTTTATAAATTTCTATTAATAATTATTACTTTATTACAATCTATTTATAAATCATTTATAATTTAACAAATCTATTATAAAATATCAAAAAAGAAAAACTATATCAAAATTCAAATAAATAAAAAAAGCTCAAAATACCTTTGATAATTTAAAAAAGGCCTTTATTACTATATCAATACTCTGATATTTCGATTTAGTACTCTGAATCTTGATTGAAATAAATATTTCTGAATTTGTATTAAAATATATACTTTTTCAATTGTTCTTCGATAATATAAACGATTCTATTATTTTTCAATAATATCTTATTGCTTTTTATTCAAAAAAACTCAATCTAATAAAACAAAGATATTTCATCTATAATCAATAATTTTTAATTATTTATATAACTTTTATTCAATAACAATATCATATCATAAATAATCGATATATTATTATAATCAAAACAAATCACAACAATCTCTAATATTTTATAAAGAAAAAAGAATTTAATAATACATAAATACAATAAATCGAAATCCTGATTATCTACAACTTTACAATCATTTATAGATTGAGCAAATTAAACTTCATTGATAATCCATTAAAATAATTAAATTATACTGAAAATATAAATGATATCAACAAGATATTACTTATATTACAGAATAAAATGAAAAGTATTATAATAATAACTACAATTTTCTTTCTTTCGAAAATAAAAATAGAATCTTTATAAAATATTATAAATCTTTTTCAACAAAAAAGATATAATTTATTTTCATACAATTCTAAAGGATTATTAATAGAAATTAATTACAAATAATCAATATTATATCAAATAACTAATATATTAAATAATAATAAAACAATATTTGAATTAATATCGGAATCGATAAAAAATACTTTATTACAATTTTAAAAGAATAACGATTTTATAAAGAATAAAAAGTATCTAAAACATTAATATAATTTAACTAGAAATGTTATATTTTGAAAAATTAATATCGATAATTTGCTTATTTATAATAAATATACCTTCATATCATCAAATAAAGTTATAAAAACTGAAATCTTGAAGATTTATTATAATAATCTTATAAAAGATTATTAGAATATCAAAAAAACCTGGGAAATCCTGAAAAACAAGTATTTCTGATTTAATATTGTGAGAAAGTTGGGATATCAAGGCCTAACACGTAGCTAGTTCGTAGTCATATGGTTATATGACTCTTTGTAGTTAGATATAAGAGAGGGCTCTGCTCCTTTCTTCTTGAAAGAAATTAATCGTTTTTCTATTAGTCTTTTTATACCCTATTTGTGTATAATCCAAACCATTATTTAAATCTACTAGTTTTACTATTTGAAGTCTTTATAATGTAATTTGATCAATTCCAATTTTTATTTCTTTTTGTAATATATTATTGGGATATATATATTTCGATCTATCTCTTTTATAATAATGATCTATACTGGATTCGAATTATATGATTTACATTGTATAAATATATCTGCAAGGAAACTATGATTGAAAAGAAAGTAGAATTAGTAGTTTATAAATGAAGGGATGGGATTAATTTTGAAAGGATAATCCTTTCAAAAATGTAGGATTGTTAAATTTTGAATAAAAAAGTTTTGATTATCGAAGTTCTTTTATTTATATTCATTTATTATATTGAAAATAAATCATTTTTCAATAGAACTATTATTCTATTCTTTATTTTAAAAGGAATATATCAATAAAGGTTTTATTCGGGGATACAGTTAATAATATTAAAAATGTATTAGAACTTCAAATACAATGGAATCCTTATTTATAAACAAATCATTTATCTTTGTAAATAAGAAAACTCTAATCCTAAGGGCGATTTTGATTGAATGTGATTAATTATATTGAAGGATTTTAAACACCTTTTATACCTTTAAAGCTATTTGAATATTTAAATGTATATTAGAGCAATAGAAAGGATTAGGTATAATATACTAAATTATCATTCTTGATATCGATAATCAAAAATTTAAGATATATCTTAAAAAACTTTTAGCTGAAGGGTTTGAGATTTATATGTTCTTTTGGAAGAAGGAAAACCTTAAGAAGGATTATATATACCTTTCCCTTTTTTTTGGAGATTTATTAAAAGAAAATTATAAATATTGAAAACTATCGAAAACCAAATATTGAATTAGATTCTAACAAATCGGATACTTTTCAATCAAATTATGATAACATAATGAATAATTTTGATCTATCTATAAAATTGAATCTCCTATAAAATGCTCCTCAAGAATCAAAAAATAGTATTATTACTCCAATTATCGATCTTTTTAAATCTATCGAAGAACTTTTTATTAATGATAATAAAAATCTCATTAAAAAAGAAGAAAAAACAAAGAAAATCAAAAAAGAAAAAGAAATAAATCAATAACAACAAAATCTATCAAAAATTTCATTTACTATTTGTATTAAGGATTATATATATATATTCCCTATTATACTGTATATTAGGAATACTACTACTCTTATTTTCAATGAGATCGATATATCTGACTTCCTTATAATTTGAAATGTTTTACAAATTGATTGTAGTATATCCGATGAGGAAATGTGAATTCGATTTCCTTGATATTGTAATTATATTATTATTATTTAAATCAAATTTATACCGGAATACAACTTTATTAGATACAATTGAAAAAAAGGATTGAAATCAGTATTATTCCGATATTTTCGTGATTACGATATTTAGCAAATGATAGGTATTCAAGATTTTCTTGATCAATTTGTTAATAATTAATGTAACAAAAATGAAAGGGATTATAATACAAATTCAATAATGGTAAAGGATTATATTATTAAATTCGCGTTTTCGATTATTCAATTCATTGATAATTATATGATTATTGAATTCAAAATTAGAAGGATGTTTCTATATAATCTATATACCCAAATGGGAAAGAAGATTGTTAGATAGCTTAAAGTTGATCTCGATAATCTTGTTTTTATGAACTTCAAAAGAATAATAAATGAAACCTATAAATGGTGCTTTTCTGAAGATTCTGTCACCCGAATTTATGAAAGACTTAAGTCTCATTAGGCTATTGTTTCCCAGGTTGTACATAAATATATGAAAACTTTATTTATCTCTAATACCAATATAAAACTTTATTCTTAAGGATAGAAAATAAAGAATATTATAAATAAAATTATTAATCTTTTGGATAAATTTAATATAAATTATCTAAAGGCAAAAGTCAAAGATATAAAGGATTCGAAGTTATTCTTTTCATTATTATAATGTTAAATTATTTATTGAAAAGGCAATACGAGATATAATGATTATCTTATTCAGGATGAATAAAAGAGGATTCTTTTTGATATAAATGAAATTTATAAAAAGGATTATCTTTGTTATTATTGCTTTAAAAGATTTCCTTATAATAATGATTATATTATAAAACAAAATTGCCTTAAAAAGATCGATAATATTAATACTGGATTATATCATTATAATGAATATAAAGTCTTTATATTTGGTTCCAAAAGATGTTCCAATTCTTTTTTAATCTTTAAATAAAAGGATTCTTTAGAGAACTATTAGATTGAAATATATATAAAAACTTATAGATTTGATTAATAAAAAAAGCGATTAAAGAAATCTAATATTGAAAATAGCTTGTCGAATCTCGAAGTCTTTAGTATCGAAATTATAAAAAATCTATTTGTAAATAATATCAATTATCGAAGAAAGGAGATTATCAATATCAATACAGCTACCCAATCTAAAAAAACCTCAAAACTATAAAGCCAATCATCTAAAAAATCTAAATCAATAAAATGAAACGGAATTGATAAGTTCCAAAAATCGTTAAATATTTTTCGAAAAGTATTATTCAAAATAATGAATTAAATTGAAAAGGAAAGATTAGAGAAAGAATTCTTCAATAAAAATAAAACCATAAATATTGACGAAAGCGAAAAAGATAAAGCAAAAGAATCTCAAAGAAGAAAGGGCCTTTTTGAACCTGATAAGAATGATATAATATAAAAGAATAGAATATTCAATTCTTATATTAAATCCTTAAGAATAAAAAAATAAATATTAATTATTGTTTATACTACAAAATCCCCAACAGAAATTTTGAAACGGATTTGTAAAATCGAAATCCCGATAACAATTAGGATTGTTTTTATATATATACCAAATCTTCTTAAGCAAATTCTCAAAAAAGCATTAATTGTAGATATCGAAGAACAAAAAAAACTTTTCAGAAATTTAGAAATTCCTGTCGAAAAAGCTGTAATAGTTTTAATAATTATTAATCATTTAAATATTTCCTTTAATTATTAATCAAAAGAAATATATAATATATTTATTATTATTGTGATCTTTATAGATAAGAATATCAAGATTAGTGATATTATTGATTTGGGATCGATAATCAATATAATGAATCTGGAAGTTGCAAAGGAATTGGAATTTATAATATACAAATATAAAACAATAATGATTATTTTTAATGGAAGTGTTATTATCTTATATAGATTGATTGAAGATATGGAAATCAATTTTGGAGGAGTTAAGAATATTGTTGATATTTTCGTTTTGAATAATGCTAAAGATCTATTACTGCTGGGGATGTTATATCTGTTTATAGGAAAGATCGATTTTGAATATAAAGGAGATGAATAGATTATATAGATTATTAATAATAATGATATTAATAGGGCCGGTTATTAGGCAATTGGATCAAAACGTAAAACAAATGTTATAAAGATTGATCTTGAAAAGCCAGGAAAAGAATAAACAATACAAATCCTAGGGATTATATTGGTAACTTCTCAAAAATCCTAAATACCATCAAAAGTGAAGGGAAATTTGAAGAATTCGTTAAAAACCATTTCCTAAAATTCCTAATTAATATCCCAAATTTTAAGACGATTTTAAATTCTATAAAATTCAATATAAATATTATTTATATTGATTTTGATTTTGATATCAAAGATATATTTGATAATATTAAGGATTCGGAATTAAAAGGATTTCAGGAATACTTTACTACTAATAATATTCATTTCGATTTAGAAAAATTTAAAGTAAAAAACAATGCCTAGAAGAAATTAATCAATATCAAATCCGAAATTCTTGTTTTAATCAATAATATATATAAAAAAAAAAAGATGAAATAAAACCTTCAAACGAAACAAAATATATTGATAGAAAAATCCTAAAAGATGATCTTAATTGACTGAAATTGGAATATACAAAATATTCTAAATATCAATTATCAGATCCCTTTTCGAAATATTTAATATTATATTTCGATACCAGATCTGAAGGTTTCTGATTGATACAAGAATATTTAACATTGTTAGATATTGGAGATATACTTTGGGAATATGAAAAAGAATTTCTTTTTTGCATTATTATAGAATTGAAAAATAGTATTAATTTTTGATTGAATAAAAACTGGCAATGTCAAACCTTCAATTATTCTGTTATAGATTATTAAGACAATACTATATAAGGTTTGACAAGCTCCTGGTTTTATACCCCCTAAAGCCCTTTTATTAATAATTATCGAAATGATAAAAGATTGTATCAAATAAGATATATTAAAGAAAGGAAAAGGATTATATTGAAATCTTTGGTATTTAATTAAAAAGAGCAAAATTAGTAAGTATTATATCGTTGTTGTAATAACAAAAACAAATACTGTAATCTTACGAGATATAAATATACTTCCAAACTTAAAGGAATTTGTCGAACAAATAATTGAATACTTATTAATATCCTTGATTAATTTCTTCTCTAAATATAATCAAATATCTCTAGATAAGAAGAGTAGAGATATCATTACTGTTATGATCCCTTTTGATTTAATAAAGTTCATTATTTTACTATAAGAGGTTATTAATTCAATTACTCAATTTGTAAGGATTATATCAAGGATATTATAGGATATCATATTTAACATTATTATACCTTATTTGGATAATATTGGAATTAAGGGTCCTAGAATTCGATATAATAAAGCTGAAATTGAACCTGGATTAAGAAAGTTCGTTATCGAGCATTTGAAAAACCTGAATGTTATAATAGAATATATTGAATATATAGGATGCATTATTGATATCAAATCCAAATAATATTATAATAGAATCCGAATTATAAATTATTATACCAATTCTAAAGGAAGAAATCCCGATACTATTAAAATCATTAAGATACTTAAATAACCATCTTACTCGAACAATTATAAAATTAGAATATTCCTTGGAATATATATCTTTTATTGACTTTGAATAAAGAATTTCGCTATTATTATGAAATCTCTCTATACATTATTAAAGAAAAATATAAAATTCATTTGGACCATTAATTATAATATTATAATGATCTTGTTAAAAGATAAATTAATTTCGGCCCCAATCCTTTTTTTATTGATTTATTCATCTGAAGCCAGAATCATTATATTCGTTGTCGATATTAGTTTAATAGAATGAGAAATTATTCTAAATCAAATATATAATGATAAATCTTATATTATTGCTAGGTATAAAAGTAATATATAGAATTATACTAAACAAAACTATAATACCACTAAAAGAGAATATAAAGGAATATTTAAAGCTCTGCAAAAATACAAAAAAGATCTTTATAATATTCATTTCCTTTTAGAAATTAATATGAATATATTTATAGCTCAATTAAATAAAGCAATTACAGATCTATTTAATACTTTAATCATAAAATGGATTATTTAAATCAGACTTTTCGACTTTAATATCAAATATATTTCTGAAAACAAAAATATTGTTATAAATACCCTATTATAATAATCGCGAATTGTTTTAGATAATATTAACAAAAAATTTAAAAAAGATATTGATAATTCGATTATTGTAGATCTGAATTCATTATAGATAGATCCAATAATAAATATAAATAGCTCCAAAATTTTAAGATCATCTTAAATTTTGGAAAGCAGAAATGAAAGAATACAAATAATTGTTTAGTATATCATTATATTATGGAAACCTAAAAATATACCAATAAAGGATTAGCAAACTTTCAAAAAAGAAATTTTTAATTTTTATATAAAGGATCGCTATCTATTCAGAATCCGGGGAAACAGATTACTTCCCGTTTATATAATAGCAGATAACGATTTAATCGAAAAGGCAAAAATTATGGTTCGAATATATAAAGAATTGGATCACAAAGATCTAGAATCATTATATACTAAAATATACAATTATTATTGATGGAATGGGATATATAAGGATATGAAAAATTGGATGATTTCTTGTTCCGTTTGTTAATTCAGATTATCCAAATAATCAAATGAATTAATGATTATCATTTGAACTTCAGATATTTGGTATAAAATTGATATGAATATTACAAAAATACCTAACGATTATAAATTCAAATGCTTTGTTGTTCTACAAGAAGATCTGAATGATTAAATAGAAATTAAAACCTTGTAGAATACTACCTCGGAAACGATTGCCAAATTCCTTTATAAAATAATCTATCGTTATAATCTTTTTGAAAAAATCATTATGAATAAAGAGCCTAAGAATAAAGATATTATATTTACTTATTACGAAAAGTACAGAATCAACAAAATCAAGATATCAGTCTATTATCCACAAACCAATAAAATAATGAAAAGAGATCATTATCCTATCGCGAAAGCATTTTCCCGTTTGTTACAAAAAGGATATAAATAATCTGAATAATTGAAAACAATATTATTCATTAATCATATCTCAATTCACAAACCGATAAACAAAACACCATTTGAATTAATCTATAAACAAAAAACTGTATTGCCTTTTGAAACTATATATACAATTTGAAGGATCCTTGATTAAAAAAGTATACAAACCCAGGAAGATTTATTGATCACTAAAATATAACAATTAAAAATACTAAATAAAAATATTAAGGAAATAATCCTTTACAAATAATATTACAAAAAAGATAATAAATTTCGATATAATTTTGATCATAAAACATTAGATAAGAATATTCGAATTGAAGATATAATTTTATATTACAATTCCTAATCAAAAATCGATATATCTTGCAATACAAAATTTATTTTCAAATAATATAGATTTTATAAAATAATAAAAAAGTTTAAAAATCTTTTTATATATATCTTTGAAGAAATAAATAATATTCTATTTGATAGAATCTATATAAATATCTGTTTCAAGAAATATATCTTATATTCAGATTTCTTTGTAGATAACAATTCTAAAGATTTGTATAAATAGATAAACCAAAAAAACCGAATTTCTAAATATCCATAATCTTCTAAACAAAAGATAACAAATAACTAAAGATTATTCTTTATCTAATTATAAAACAATATAAAACTAAAAGGAAAAGAGCAAATATAACAAACCGAAAAGAAATTATTGCTACAAACTTCTGATTATCAATTAAGAAATTCGATAAGGAAAACCTTATAATCCTTAAAAGAAGGAAAATGTTTGAATCCTTTTTGAAAAAACTTATTATACCATTAATCTTGCTTTTGAACAATTTACAAACAATTCCTGAATAATACTTGAATAATTCAATATTTTCTTTTTAAATCTATTCTTTTTAATAACTTGATTTAAAGTTATCAATTCTTTATTTATATTTATTTTATTATTTATACAAACTTTTATTTAAATTTTGATATAATATCTAAAAAAAGATCTAATCAGATTATAACCTCCCATTCTATTAACAATAATACCCCTTTTCTTATCCAATACAAAAATCATTCCTTCAACAACAAAATCAAAATATTTGTATTTATTGAAACTTTTGAAGTTAAAGAAAAATACAATATTTTTGAATAATAGCTCAATTACTTTATAAATATTATTGATCTTATTAAAGATTTTGCAAATAAAATAAAAAATCAGATCAAAGATCAAAAGCTTTATAAAACAATTGATTTCTTTAAAACCGATTATTTTATTAAAAATAATAATATAATTCAATTTGTTGAATAATATTATAATAAAACCAAAGAAGATTTTAAAAATCTTGAAAGAATTTGAACAATTATTTAAAGAAAAGTTTTTGCCCATTTCTAATCGGAAAATATAAATTTAAATAATATTTCAACAAAAACGAATATAACTTATTATATTTTTCGTTTCAGCCTTCAAATCCTTATAAAGTTTTTAAACGGGTATATAATCGAATACCTTATATGAAAGAAAGGTAAAAAAGCTAAAAAAATATAATTCTACAGATTTCCGTATTATATATAGATTCATTACGAAAACCGATACAAAGAATAAAAAAGATTGAATACCTTTTCCTTATAATTTTGTACAAAATCTTATCTTTAGAACTTATAGATCTACTCTCGATAATCTTGAATTTCTAAAAGAATATCATAAAAACGAAAATCCCTTCGAAATTCAACAAAAAGATAAATTTATCTATGAAATGATTACTACAGAAATTATTCCGGTATTTTTCAACAATAATAATAATGAAAAGGAATCCAATATTAAAGAATAATTAGAAATAATTATTATATTAGATACCCTTTGTGTATATCGACTTCTTTATTCCTAAGTGATTATATCAATTTCGGAGTTTATAACCACGAATATCGATAAATAGGAAAAGAAAGATTATCATTTTGATTTTTCAAAAAAAGCCCCTTTTTATTTATTTATTCTAGTTGATTATAATATTGAACTTGTTTTAAATAATAACGATTCAACCTTCAACAATTTTAAAACAATCTTAAATTCTTTATAGGAATTGAAAAGCTATTTTTACGATTTAGATTACCAGTTTAAAAAGGAATGATACTCTTTAATAAACAATAAATATATTATCAATCAAGTAAAATGGAAAATTATCGCATCATTGGGAAAGCAAATCACTACAGATACTCCATACATATATCATTTGCATATCCTGGCAAAGCTCCTCAATCTAAAGTCGAAATATATTTCGGTTAAGGAACTACGAAACAGATTGGTTATTATTGTCAGGAACCGAAAGTGTATTAACGAAATAAAGTTGATAAAGGCATTCTATTCTTAATTCCATCTGCATCAATCCTTAATTCTGGAACGATCAAAGCAAATCCTCGGCCTTAATCGATTCAACTTAATAAAGAGTTTTTATTTTCTTGATTTTAATAAAGTTTTTAAAAATAATCTTCTTCTATTAGAATCATTAAACAAAGAATTTTTTGAGAATCAATTTACCCTATATATCCCTTCGTTTCAATATATCTTCGAACAAAAAGATAGATTCGATTTACAAAATGTTTATAAAGATATTTTCATTATCTATAAATAGTATTTCTATAGAATCTTTAAAAAAGATTCATTTCCGAATTATTATTTTTCGATCATTCAATTCTTTTTAAAATATAATCCTACTTTATAATATACTGTTATCTATATTTGGAAGGATAAAGAATTCCGTTTTGTATTAATACCTTTGCTTGTATTATATTTTCTTGATTATAATAAAAAGTTTAATCTTTATTATTCCTTTTCTAACCTTTTCTATTTAATTTTCAAGAGTAAATGAAAAGAAGTTTCAAAAAGAATGATTATTGTGGTCGATTTTTCTAAATCAGGGGAATCGATTAAAAGCTTCTATAAAGAATATCAAATCCTTGCTTTTTATAAGTTAGATGGCAACGATAATTTAATTTAGGAATTCTTAAAGAAATATTCTTTCATTTATCAATTATAATATAATTTTGATTAAGCAACAAAAAGGAAAACTTTCCAGAAAACCGAACAAAAGAATTAGTTTTATTGGAGAATCCTATTTAGGTCTGAATCCTGAATAATTGTAATTCGATTAGATACCATTTTGAAATATACCAGTTTTTCTGAATTCTATGGATTGATTTTGATATCGATTTTCTATTTAATTATAATTTCGGATAAAAAGAATATAAAGGGTAATAGCTTTTACAAAAATCTTTAAAGATCTTTTCAAAATCAAATTGTTTTTTTTGAATTAAACGAATTTAATAAAGAAGATCTTTATATCCCCCAACCCTTTTCTTTTAATATCAATTTTATTCTATAAGATTATCTTTCTATAATCCTTTTAGAATATTTATCTTGGGATTTTAATATTGTAAAAAGAATAACAAACAGATTGCTCGAAATTAATAATAATGAATTCGAGTTTTAGTATAAACGATAATATAATTTTGTAATAACGGATTTGGTTATCTAATTTGAAATATTCCAAAACAAAGAAAAACAATAAAGAGATCGATCATTATTTGCAGATTATAATATACCTTTACAAAAATAAGAAACTCTTTGTAATAAGAATCTCGAAGATAATGAATTCCCTAATAAAGAAAACGTTAGTAATTGGGAAATCGTGAATTTAATTGATAAAAAATCCCCTACTGGAAAATCTCAATCTATATCAAAGAAATTTATTGAAAAAGGAAAAGAAATCACAAAACGAAAATTGATTCAAAATCAATTTACAATGCTATCCAATCCATCCTCAGTTGAATCTTCTGGAATATAAAGTATTACTTCAATCCCTAATACAGATCGTAAACCAAATGAAGAATAAATAAATCATTTCTTAGTAAAGAAATCTCCTACAAGATTTAATAATAAAAGAAAGAATCATCCCTTCAATATTAAATAAAAGCTTGTAATATCAAAAATCCCTATTCGCTATTCAAATCGTATTTAGGAATCATCAAAAAATCCGATTACAAATATAAAGTTCGTTATAAAGTATCCAACTAAACATTCAAAAAAAACCGGAGATAGAAAGAATAATGAGGATGCTTTTTAGGAACTTGAAATTTCTATAGAATTTGATAAAAAGATAATAAAAGCAGATTTGGATCAATAAGAATCTAGAATATATTGTTTTTTTAAAACGGTTTTAAAAATTGCTCATTGTTTTAATTTGTTGATATTCTAATTGGTTTTCCCTAATCTAATTGTCTTTTGATCTTTTTGGTTTTTACCTTTTATAACTATTCTAAAACTAAATAAAATATATATTCTGGGGAAAGAAAGGGTATAAGAAAGTTAGAATATCAAAGGCTAATATATAGCTAATTTGTAATCATATAATCACATAATTCTTTGTAATTAGATATAAGAAAAGATTCTACTCTCTTCTTCTTGAAAAAAATTAATCGTTTTTCTACTAATCTTTTTGTATTTTATTTATATATAACCCAAACCATTATCTAAACCTACTAGTTTTACTACTTGAAGCCTTTACAATATAATCTGATCAATTCCAATTCCTATTTCCCCTCGCAGCGTGCTATCGGGACGCACGTATCTCGACCTACCTCTTTCACAATATAATAAAAAATATAAAAAGATATATATAAATATATATTATCTACCAATGAATAATTATGAAACATTATCAATCTTATAGCGAATTACAAACTTTATTATTTCCTTTTAATCTTTGAAAAGAAATAACAATAGATTTTATTATAAATCTACCTTCTTCAAAAATAAATAAATATATATATAATATTATTCTTATTATTATCGATAAATATACAAAATTTGTTTGATATATTCCAATCAATAAAACAATAATTTTATCTAAATTAACAAAAGTTTTATTTCAATATATTTTTAAAGATTTCGATATATCAAAAGAAATGATTTCAGATCGAGAATTACAATTCGCAAACAAATTTTAAGGGAATTTGCTTTTCTATTTAAGAATATATTTCAAATTATCAATAATATTATATTTACAAATTAATAACTAAATAAAATAATAAAATTAAAACTTAATTCATTATATTGTTTGTTACACTAATTAAAAATAAAATAATTAAATATCATTATTATTCCTAACGAAATTCATTTATAATACAATATAATATAATATGATTAATAAAATATTTTTTAAAATAATATATAAATATTTACCTATATTTAATTATATTAATGAGAATATCAATACCGAAGAAAGGATATCTATTATACAGGAGTATATCAAATCATTAAATCAGAAAAAAACAAAATTAACAGAAATTTGGAATAACTCAACAAGGAAAAAATCAAAGAATAACCAAAAAAATTTACCTCAACAATTTCATATCGATAATAAAAATATCAAACAACTATAATCCAAAAAGAAATTCTTCGATCATTTTATAAACCCCTTCATTATCATCAATATTATAAATAATAAATAAATATACAAATTAGCATTTCTATTATTATATAAAATACATAATATTTTTTATATTTCGTTATTCAAACTATAATTTGAATACAAAGATATTATCGATCCCCCATCTCCTAAAGAAATCGAAAGATATATAGAATATAAAACCAAAAAATATTAATTTATAAAAAAAAAGAATAAAGAATATAATATCTAATATAATAAAAAGATTATCAATCAATAAAAAATATATAAAAAGCTTTACAAAACTTAATATATATCAAAAAGTATTTAAAAAACTACGAAAAAGAAAATATATCATTATTACAACAATAACAAAGAATAAAAAAATAATATTATCAAAATATATTATAAAAACAAAACAGATTTATATCCATATTAAAAAATTAAAATATTTATATTTAAAAATCCTTATATAATTTATTTACTCTAATATATTATTAAAAATATATCATCTTCACTTTACTATCAAATATTTACATTTCCTCCATTTTCATATCTTTTTCTTCAATAATCTATCTTCATTTATATATAAATAGGAATAAATCAAATTCATTATATTATATATAAAAAAAAGTTTATATTAATATTAAAAATATGGGGATTTTTTTAAAAAAAAATAAAGAAATTAAATAATAAATAAATCGATTTATATAAAATAATGAAAATTTATTCTCGATTCTGTTTAATCAAATTATTAAGAAATATCTAAATCTTTTCAAGATTTTATTATTTGTTTTTAATATTAATATATTTTGTATTTATCACGGGATAGTATGATTACAGAGCACTTTCAGGGATCGGGGAATAAATGGTATATATAATTGGTAGAGTAAAAGAATTGAATGACTTGCCCTTGATTATATGAATCAAGAGCTGTATATATAGAACAAATGAATAATTATCTAACCAATATACACTTTAATTAAACTAGATCTTTGTTTATTAGGATATCAGGATCACTTTATCAATTGATAGATTGGTAAAGGCTAGTAAATCCTTCATTCCGATTGAAAAGTATACACTTTGATTCTTTATAAAATATAAAGAATTATAAAGCTTTCCATAATACATTCTTTAAATCAAAAAGCGATCTGAAATAAATGGAAAAGTATAGAAAATAACAATTCATATAATTCATAAATGAATATACAAAACGATTATAAGCAGATATCAACAAAAAAATAATATAATATATAAATTTGAAATGATTCTGGTACTTTTGGAATAGAAAAGAATTTGATTATATATAAATCGCAAATTTCTTTTGATCTTTGATTTGCTATCTACGATATTCTTCGAAATCAAGATTTTGAACAATAAAAAGAAAGTTTTCTGTTGGGAGAATATAGATGAATAATCGATTCTGTAATATAGCAATTGAGAATATATATAGTTGCTAGATTATAATATATTAATCGTGATGATGAAGTAAAATGAATGAATTTTTAAAGGTATATAGATCCTTTTTTTGTATTTTCATTTTTGTTTTAATTAAATTCTTATTGATTATTATTATATTTAAGATTTCGGGGTCTAAAAGGATTAAACAAGTGAATTTCAATTGTATTAGACAAATAACGATTGAAAAGAAAGTTTTAAAAGAATCGAATATAAAGAAGATCTTAATACTTCTTCGAAGAATCAATAAATCGAGTAAAAAAAATTTATGAATTTAGTACAGATAACAAATCAAAATATCGATCTTTAGAAGTATAATTTAACTAAATTTGCTTCTAAAATAATATATAATTATCTGTTTCAGAAATCGCTTTTTTTTATTGAAGAAATTATTATTTGTTGTAATTAATTATTTATTATAAGTTCAAATAGTAATTTGAAGGTAGATTTCATTCTTGAATTTTATTATATAATTGAAAGGTTTTATTAATCCTATATTTGTAATTATTAAAGCAAAAATTGTTTAATAAAGAAAAGAAAAGAGGGAGGGTTTCTTTATTTAATAATAACAATCTATTCGATTCTTCAATATTAAGTTTTTCAAACAATGAATCAGATAAAGAAGAAAAAGAAAAAAGATTATCAAAAGTTGTTAATTCTTTAATCAAAATAAGAGATAAAAGGAATCATAAAGAAAGGAGCGATTATTTATATATTTGATATATAAAATCGTTAATCATTGAAAGATATAATTTCTATAATAAATGCTTTATTGATTCTTCTAAATCGAATAATCGTTAATATTGGAATTATAATATTCATCTATATATTCCCTTACTAATTTTCCTTTATCTTTTGGTAGATTATTATATTATTGTTTATTAGCAAAATTCGAAAATAAATTCTTCATTCATTCTCTATTTTCATAGTATATTGATCATTGATTGTATAATCCAAATAGGGATATAGAATTATAATAAAAATGATATTAAAGATCAAAAAGAAGAAAGAAATTATTCTTTTGCCTTTATATTATCGTTCTCCTTCTTTTTGTCACGAGATACACGTGATCGCGTACGATCGGGCTAGTACGGTACTAAGCTCCAAGCCGATCATATATATAGCTTTGTAGTACACTCTTTTTAGTTCTGTAGCTTTTAATTCTAAGGTTGATCTTTAAACGTTTGTTGGATTCGTTATATTATTAAAAGCTCTTTCAGATAAGAAATGGAATAATATTTGTTTATATTTATATATACTCCGCTTGCTTTTATTTAGGTATACACTTATACTTATTCGCTTGTATATAAATCTTCTTGATATTATTCGAAAATATTGTTTTTTTTCTTACCCTTAATTTTTAAGCTATAAATTACGATTCAATAAACCTTATGATTGTAAAACTTTATGGCGAAGTGATTTATTAGCGGGATGAAATCTCGTTTTTATATTTCTTGATTCTCGAATATACTTCAGCTGCTTATATTCTTTCTCATTCGAAATCTTTTTTCTTTGATTTTAAAAAGTTTAGTGATAATTCTCAAAAGTTTGATATCTGACTTTCTTTGATTTGAGTGAAATTACAAGTAGATGGCATTACAATTGGCAATTCTATAATTCAATTTTATTATATTTATTTTAATCTCGAATTTTATATATAAACTATAATATTACCTCAACTTTCTTTTTTTGATTAAAATGTTCCTTTAGATTATATAACGATTTTGGATCAATTTATATATATTTATAATAATTCAAATAAAGTTCAAAAAGCTGAAAATAAGTTATTCATTTTCAAATAAGGAATCGATTTTCTATATACCTATATTATAAAATTCGAAAGAACCTTTTACAAAATTAAAGATCAAAATTAACCTGATTCGAATAAAATCTCAACTTTTCATAATGAATTCAATATTATTTTTAAAAATCATCTTTTTCAACAACTTTCTTTTCCTCATTTTTATCCCGATTTTATTCAGATTATATAATAATTAGCTGTTTGTACAATAAATAGATTCCCTGTATTATTTTATTCTAATAAATCTAGAGTCTTATATATATTACAGAATCCATCCTATTCTCGGAATTATAATTCAATAAACGTTAATAATCTTAATATTATTAATGCCCTTAACCCTTTTAATATCCAACCAGATAAACCTGATTATACTTTGATTCTATTTTATATATGAGTATCCGAATTTTCCTTTTCTGAAAGAATTCTTTTATATAAGCAAAATAAATATATACAATATGGAAATAACTTTTATTAGGTATAAACCTATCCATTAAACCTGTATCAAGGAATCCGAGATCGATAAGAATCTGTTTTGGTTATTATATTGATTATTAAATCCGAAAACAACGATAATAAGGATTTAGGAAAAATAATCAATAATTGATATTTTGAAGATCGTTTAGAGAAGGTAAATGGTATAATGGATGCATATTCGTTAACTATAATGCAATCTGTGTATTAGGAATTTTTATCAAAAAAAGATTAGTAATCATTTTATATTTAAATTATTCATTTAAAGTGAATTCGAGGTGAACTTTTCAGAAGGGGGGGGTAATATCACGAGATATATATGATTGTGTATGATCAAGCTAGTACGGTACTAAGCTCCGAGCCGATCATATATATAGCTTTGTAGTACACTCTCTTTAGCTCTGTAGCTTTTAATTCTAAGGTTGATCTCTAAACGCTCGTTGGGTTCGTCACACTTTTTATTATATTACTCATTGGAATTCTTGAAAAACCGAACGGAAAAAGTAAATTATGATTTCGGAAAGCGATAATAAAAATGAAAAAAAAAGAATAGTGAAAAAGAAAAAGAGAAAAGAACGAATAGTATATTTAAAGAAAAGGGAAAAAAGAGATAATCCTTTGGCTTTTATGATACCAATAATATTAATAACTTCGGTTGCTTTAATTGTTCCTTATTCCTTGATTATTGTAGATAATCCAGAGGCTTTTTTATTTGAACTTTAAATTATTAAATTTAGAAAAAAATTTATTCTTTTTCGAGGATAAAAAAATGAAAAACAGAGAAATAATCGGTTTTGATTATTCTTTGTTTCTCAATGGATATAGAGTATACAAATTGAAATATATTATAGAAAAATATAATGATCTAGAATATCAAATAGGATTTATTCTATTTATACTAAAGGGAAGAATTATCAGCTCCAAATTATCATTATTTAAGCTTTATGATTATCATTATTCAAACTCTATAATCCTATTGCTTACATTTTATAGATTGAGGAAGGATCAGAAATGTTCAAACTTTTGTTTTGTAAGGTTCTTAATAAGTCTATCAGTAGTTATATCGATGGTCGGTAGATAGATTATATAAAAATTCCCTTTTGAATATTCTTAATATAATTATTATCACGGGATAGTATGATTACAGAGCACTTTCAGGGATCGGGGAATAGATGGTACACATAATTGGTAGAGTAAAAGAATTGAATGATTTGCCTTTGATTATATAAATCAAGAGCTGTATATATAAAACAAATAAATGGTTATTTAATTGATATACATTTTAATTAGATTAGATCTTTCTTTATTAGGATATCAGGATTATTTTATCAATTGGTAGATTGGTAAGGGTTAGTAGATCTTTCATTTTGATTGAAAAGTATACATTTTGATCCTTTATAAGATATAATGGATCATAAGGCTTTCTATAATATACCCTTCAGATCGAAAGACGATTTGAAACAAATGGAAAGATATAGAAAATGGTAATTCATATAATTTATAAATAAATATACAAAACGATTATAGATAGATATCAATAAAGGAATAATATAATATATAAATCTGAAATGATTCTGATACCTTTAAAATAAAGAAGAATTTGAATATATATAAATCACAAATTTCTTTTGATTTTTGGCTTGTTGCTTCAATTGTTCTTTGTTCTTTAATTGTTGTGGATAATTTAAAGGTTCTTTTATTTGAACTTTAAATTATTGAGTTTAAAAAGAAGTTTATTCTTTTTTGAGAATAGGAAAATGAAAAATAGAGAAATAATTAATTTTGATTATTCTTTGTTTCCTTATAGATATAGAGTATACAAATTGAAGTGTATTATAGAAAAATATAATGATTTGGGATATCAAATAGAATTCATTCTATTTATACTAAAGGAAAGAATTATAAACTTTAGATTATCGTTATTCAAGTTTTATAATTATTATTATTCAAACTCTATAATCCTATTATTTATATTTTGTAGATTGAAAAGGGATCAGAAGTATTCGAATTTTTGTCTTGTAAGGTTCTTGATGAACCTGTTAATAATCATATTAATGATCGGTAAATAGATTATATAAAAGTTCCTTTTTGAATATTCTTAATATAATCATATATTTTGGATATCAATATGATATAGTTTTGTAATGATCCATTTGTTTTCATCAATCATCAATTTGATCGCTTATTGGTTATCACAAAAGATCATTATAGACTCTTTTATTATTAGATCGATCTTTTTTAAGAAATATAGGGTTGTTATGATTTCTTTTAATGTATACTCGATTCCGAGAAACTTTGCTTTGGTAATCGAGGTGATTATAATATCTTGTTTGGATACTTTCTATAGAATTAAACTATCGAAAAAGGATATAATATATCTTTAGAATGATTAATAAGTATCTGGATTATCTACAAAAGAAATATCTGAGAAAATAAGAAATTGTGATATTTGATCACCATTATATTGAATTGTAAGATATTTTATATTCTATAGATATTGTAAATAATGATTGATAGTTTTTATATAATCGTTAGATGGATTGATCAAATAATGATTTAATTGTAAAGCAACAAATAATATATCCGCTTTTATAATGATTGTAGTATATAATATTGAATTCATTTTCTTTTGATATATTTTTATAATATATATAGGAGTTTAACCCTGATTTTTCTGAAATATTATTATAAGGAGTGGTATACTTATTGTTCTGTTTGTTGCTTTGAATTTCTTAGTAATCTTTTTAATATATATATTATAGATTAATTACAACTTTTTTTTGGATTGATTATGGAGTATATATATACTTAGAAACTATTTAATGTTTTTTAGATCTTATAGTTCATATATAGTTTTAATTCCCTTAGTGATTTTTGTAGCAGCTAATTCGTTTTTCTTATAATAAATGATCTGAATATTGTTTATAAAGAAAAGAATCATGATGATATACTTTAGATTAATATATAAATATAATTCCTTTTTATATTATATTAATTCTAGTTTTTTAAGTATTCAAATAAAATCCCTAAATTATATAACTAGGGAATTTTGTAGATTATGTAAAGTTCGATCGATTATAACATTTTTGTTTGGGATTTTGTATCCATTAGATAAATAGTATATAATTGGAATATTGAAAGGATTATATAAAGCATTGATAAAGGTATTGATTATATTATATTGCTTTATTTCGAGATCATATTTAACGATAATTATTATTATAATTCGGAATAATCGGCCTACTAATATAATGGTATAAATAATCTCAATAATACTTTTAATCTGAAGATCTTCTTATACTACTAAATATAAATAATAACGAATAATTAAATCTTGATTATTGTATTTATATATAAATATCTATTGAAGGAAAATCGATTTTGTAAATTCCGATCCAGAATCGATTTTATACTAGATTTTCCTAACCTTAAGATTATTAACTTTAAGATCATAATTTTATTTGAATCAATATTCTATTTGATGATTTTCTAATTGATAATAAAAACAAAATAACTTTGGAATTGCAAATATATAAATTTGAAGAAATGATATTATTTATGATCTATTGATTATAGATTAAATAAAAGGTAATAATAATTTTGCTTCAATTCCAATAATGATTATATTATGAATTATTACAAATTGAGAATACTCCTCTATATTATCCATTCTTTGTTGATTAAATTAGAATATAAAATGAAAATTGTTTAAATAGAATAATCCTATTAAACCTATTCTTTGAAATATAATAATTCTTATATAGAATTCAATATTGGAATCGTTCTTTTGATAACATTGCTGTATATATAATTATCTTTATATATATACTAATTGCTCTAGAATACAAAAATTAAATGATTTCTAAAAGAAAGATAACTTCGAATAATAATTATATAATTGAAACTCAAACAGATTAATCTGAACCTTGAGTATTTCAATCCTTATAATACAAACTTTCTTAGATATCTATTCGAAATCATGAATCCACAAATCCTCTATAAATCGATTAAATAAATATATAAAGTACAATAATCTTTATAATAACTAAATTTCCTCTACAGAATACTCTGATTGATCATTCCAATATATATACTTTTTTTTAGAACATTGAAATTAATCGATTGAAATAATCTCTAAATCATTTTCATATATACCACAAAGAACTTCGATAATACAATCAATAGACTCATACTTTATATTCCCTATATCAATATATTCGATAAGATCAAAATCCGTATTATTATTACAAACATCTCCTTAAACAATACCAACATTTTTATTTACAAAATATAATTATTTTTTAATAAAAGAATCAACTTTTCCAATTTCTTCAATAAAAAAATCGATCAATGTTTATATATCTTCATTGTATACCTTATCCTCATCATTTAAAGAATTAAATGAATTGGATAATCCTAAATTAATTTCTTTATTCTTATTATTACCTTTTAGATCTATATTTACCTCCGAAACCAGTTTATTTGTAAATAATAAATCTGAAATATATTTGATGAATAAATTAAGGGCTTTTTGATCCATGAAAATAGATAGATAAATAAAGTCTTTATAATTATCCTTATTTTGAATAATTATCCCATTCATTTCGATATAATCTTGTAAATCAAGAATTCTAACAAGTTATTTAAGTTTTTCTATAATATAAATATCGATTATTCGATTAATAAAATCTATATAATAAATGAATTTCTTATTGAATATTATATTTCAAATAATAATAATTCTATCGAACTTAGATATCCATATACAATAGATTAATATATTTGAAATATAACCTATTAAATACTCAATATATATTTGAGCATTGGTTTTGTATTATTTTCTATTAATTCCAGTTTCTTTGTTTTTATCTAAAGGATAAATTCTATTCTAATTGGGATAAAGATTGTTAGATATTTTCTTTACAAACAAAGGATTATCTTTACAAAGATAATTACAAAATTATATATCGAATATTTTATTAAATGATTTGAAGGATTTGATCTTTAAAGGATTTATATTATATAAATAAATAGTAATTTATATTATTTCTATTTATAATTTATCTAATAAACCCACTGTAATCTGTATTTTTATTTATTTTATAATTATTTCTTATTCTATATATTCTGATTCTCCATTAGATTCATATATATAAAATAAGGATAGCTCGAATTCGATGCTTTTTTGCTTGATCCATTTCTCAAATAACATTAATCCTATAACTTCAATAACAGATATATTATTATCCTATTTAATTATTACAATCGTTAAATTGTACTTACAATAAACCCAGGCTACAAAGCTTTGGATAATTACAAATACTTTATTATATATTTTACAATAAATTGAATATGAAAAGATTTTGTTATAATACATTTCTTTGATTAATAAAAGCTATAATATATTATTATACCCTTTATCGAAATCAAAAAGATCCCATTGGATTTTATAGAAGAACCGAGATGATTAATAATCATTTGAAATACAAAAAATGATTTGCTTTGTATAAATACAAATATAATCAGCGCAATTGAAATAAATGATATCTTTTATTTTAATATTTTGTATTGCAAATACTAAATATTCAAGAACTTCTTTCCCCAAATACCTAAAGTGTTTATATTATATTTCATTTGTATCTTTTTTTAAAAAAAATGAATCGTAAAAACAATAAAATACTTTATTTATTTTTCTGCTCATTATTGAATATATTATAAAAGAATTACTCACAAAAATAGATAAAAAAATATTCGAATAAATAAAAAATGATCTGTATTTTAAGAATACAAGATTTTCAATATAAATATATTGAATAATTATTATACTATTTATATAATCTCCTTTACAAAAAGTATAATTATATTCTGAGAATTATAAACCGGCTTTCTTTAATCAAGTTTCCAAAACGATATTAATATAAAAGCTAAAAATGAATATTATATCATTCAAGATTAGATTATTATTAAAATAATCTTCTCTTTTGATAATCTTTTTGATAATATAAATCTTGCATTCTAGAACTTGGAAACTAGAAATATTTATTTCTACAAAATCATTAAGATCAAATAATTGATATCGATGATCATTCAATAAAAATATATCGTTTATAATATATATAATACTATAATTATCGAACAAAATATTATTAAACAAATAATATATTCTTATTATTATAGAATATACCCTTGATTAATTATATCAAATATCTAAAATAACAACATTGATTAAAAATCCTGAAGAATCAATGAAACTTTTCATTCATTTCCTTTTGATCCAATCAGGGTGAAATTGCTTCTATAAATGCAATCTTACTTGATCCTTAATTACTTGTAGTTCATTTTCACTGAATACCCTTTTGAACGATGAATTAGTTCTTCTAATAAATATTAATTCTATGGCTTTACAATTGTAAGCAATATGGCCATGATTAATTCCATTATTCCATTCAGATTCGGTTCTGCAAGGATATTCCCAAATCTTCTTGATCCTTTGATTACTTTTAAAATTGATATTCTTTTTATTCTTTTTAGACTTTTTATTATTTTGAGAAAAGGTAAATATAAAATATACTCCTTTTTTAACTTTTAAAGAAATAAAATTCTGGAAAATTAATCCTTTAAAAACGTTTTTAAATTACTTAAATGAAAAATTAGGTAATCTAAACTGATTGTTCATTTTGATTTATATAATTATAATATTTATCTAAATTAGAAGCATCCTAATATCAATAATTTGTAGAAAAATGTTAATAGTAACTTTATTCTATATTTTAGTGATCTTATATACAAAAACTTTGATATAGATTATAATCCAATCCCTATATTATTTGATAAGATCGATTCTGCTAAACAAGGTTTGCATTAGAATAGATTAATATTCTTATAGTATTACAAATTTGGCAATAGTTATTATAGATATAAGTTTCTTTTTGAATATATTGATTGTCACGAGATACACGTGATCGCGTACGATCGGGCTAATACGGTATTAAGCTCTGAGCCGATCATATATATAGCTTCGTAGTATACTTTCTTTAACTTTATAACTTTTAATTTTAAGATTGATCTTTAAATGCTTATTGGGTTCGTTATATTATTAAAAGCTTTTCCAAATAAGAAATGGAATAACATCTACTTATACTTATATATACTCCGCTTACTTTTGTTTAGGTATATATTTATACTCACTCGTTTGTATATAAATCTTTTTGATATTATTCGAAGATATTATCTTTTTTCTTATTCTTAATTTCTAAATTATAGATTACAATTCGATAAACCTTGCGATTGTAGAACTTCATGGCGAAATGATTTATTAACAGAATGAAATCTCGTTTTTACACTCCCTGATTCTCGAATACACTCTAATTGTTTATACTCTTTTTCATTCGAAACTCTTTCTCCCTGATCCTGAAAAATTTAATAATAATTTTCAAAAATTCGATACCTGGCTTTCTTCGATTCAAGCGAAATTATAAATAGACAACACTATAATTGACAACTCTACAATTCAATTTTATTATATTTATTTCAATCTTGAATCTTATATACAAACTATAATATTACCTCAACTTTCTTTTTTTAATTAAAACATTCCCTTAAATTATATAACGATTTTAAATCAATTTATATATATTTACAACAATTTGAATAAAATTCAAAAAGTTAAAGATAAGTTATTCATTTTCAAACAAAAAATCGATTCTTTATATACCTATATTACAAAATTCGAAAGGATTTTTTACAAAGCCAAAAATCAGAATTAACCCGATTCGAATAAAATCTCAATCTTTCGCAATAAACTCAATATTATTCTTAGAAATCGTCTTTTTCAATAACTTTCTTTTCCCCACTCCTATTCCAACTTTGTTTAAATTATACAACAATTAATTGCTCATACAATGAATGGATTCCTTGTATCATCTTATTCTAATAAATCTAAAACCCCATATATATTACAGAATCCATCCTATTCTCGGAACTACAATTCAATGAACATTAGCAACTTTAATGTCATTAATACTCTTAGCCTTTTTGATATCCAATTAGATAAACCCGATCGTATTTTGATTCTACCCTATATACGAATATCCGAGTTTTCCTTTTCTAAAAAAACTCTCTTATACAAACAAAATAAATACATACAATATAAAAGTAATTTCCATTGAATACAAATCTATCCGTTAAACCTATATCAAGGAATCCAAGATCGATAAAAATCTGTTCCGGTTATTATATTGACTACTGAGCCCAAAAACAACAATAATAAAGATTTAAAAGAAATAATCAATAACCGATATTTTGAAAATCATTTGAAGAAAATAAATGGTACAATAGATATATATTCATTGATTATAATGCAATCCGTATATTAGGAATTTTTATCAAAAGAAAATTAGTAATCATTTTGTACTTAAATTATTCATTTAAAATGAATTCGAAACGAATTCTTCAGAAAGGAAAAGTAATATTATGAGATATACATGATTGTGTACGATCGGGCTAGTATGATACTAAACTCCGAACCGATCATATATATAGCTTTGTAGCACATTCTCTTTAGCTCTGTAGCTTTTAATTCTAAGGTTGATCTCTAAACGCTCATTGGGTTCGTCACATTGATGATCGTTTTGAATAGAAAAATTGTAATACTTTGATTGAGAATGAATAGTTTTATAAAGTGTATTTGATCAATTGATAATTTGATTCATTTGTAAATATCCCAAAAAGCTTTGTAATTCTATATATATTCTTGTTGTCGGTATTGATACTCTAATTGGAGAAAAGTAAATTTGAAGGAGATTTCTTGAAAGATAATTGGAAGTAAAACAGTAGATTTATTAAAAGTAAATCCCGATATATTATTATTAGAATCTTTCATCTTTATATTTTTATTAATATCTTCTTTGAATTAAATCGCTACAAGATATTCAGAGAATTCTTTTTAATATTGAGTTTGTTTCTTTTAATTATATTTGATTTGAAGATTGATAATAAAAGATAAAACAAATGGTTTAATTGAGAATCAATCGATCTGAATATGGATAAACTTATTCGTCAAATCAAAGTTTGGAATGGATATCGTTAATATAAAAACAAACAAATTGTTCTCTAAATTGATTAAATCCCAGATTCCTTGAATTTGATATTTATTTTTCAAATATAAATATCATTTCAGTTATTAAATACAGATTATAAAAAGAAGATTGTTTTGATTCTTTCTTATATTAAATAAAGATAACTAAATTAATATAAATATTGAATTATAGATAAAATAGAAATGATATTTTAAGAATGATCTTTTAAATATTTAGTAATTATTGGATAGGAAATTGTATAGATTTAAAAACTATTAAGCTTATAATTATCACAGAATAATATGATTATAAAGCATTTTCAAGGATCAAAAAATAGATGATATATATGATTAATAAAATAAAAGAATTGAATGATTTGCTCTTAATTATATGAATCAAGAGTTATATATATAGAACAAATGAATGATTATTTAACTGATATACATTTTAATTAAATTAGATCTTTATTTATTAGGATATCAGGATCACCTTATCAATTAATAGATTGGTAAAGGCTAATAGATCCTTTATTTCGATTGGAAAGTATACACTTTGATCCTTTATAAGATACAGCGGATCACAAGGCTTTCCGTGACAATTATATATTTTGAATATCGATATAATATAGTTTCATAATAATCCGTTCGTTTTTATTAACCATTAATCTAATCGCTTACTGGTTATTATAAAAGATCGTTACAGACTTTTTCATTATTAGATTAATCTCTTTTAAGAAACATAAAATTGTTATAGTTTCTTTTAATATATACTCAATTCCGAAAAGCTCTATTTCAATAATCGAAATGATTATAGTATTTTGTTTGAATACTTTTTATACAATTAAACTATTGAAAAAGGATATAATATACCCTTAAAATGATCGACAAATATCTAAATCATTTATAAAAGAAATATCTAAGAAGATGAGAAATTGTAATATTTGATTATCATTATATTGAATCATGAAATATCTTATATTCTATAGATATTATAAACAATAATCGATAGCTTTTATATAATCGTTCAATGGGTTAATCAAATAATGACTCAATTGCGAAGCAATGAATAATATATCCGTTTTTATAATAATTGTAGTATATAATACTAAGTTTACTTTCTTTTGATATATTTTTATAATATATATAGGAGCTTGACCTTGATTTTTCCGAAATACTATTATCGGGAGCGGTATATTTGTTATCCCATTTGTTGCTTTGAATTTCTTAGTAATCTTTTTAATATATATATTATAAACTAATTATAGCTTTTTCTTAAATCGATCATAGAATATACGTATACCTAAAAACCATTTAGTATTTCCCAGATCTTATAATTCATATATAGTTTTGATTCCCTTAATGATCTTTGTAATAATTGATTCGTTTTTCTTATGATAAATAACTTGAATATTATCTACAAAGAAAAGAATCATAATAATATATTCTGGATTAATATATAAATATAATTCTTTCTTGTATTATATCAATCCTAATTTCTTGAATATCCAAATGAAATCCCTAAATCATATAATTAGGGAATCTTGTAGATTATACAAAGTTCAATCAATTATAATATTTTTGTTTAGGATTTTATATTCATTAAGTAGATAATATATAATTAGAATATTGGAAGGATTATATAAAGTATTGATGAAGGTATTGATTATATTGTATTATTTTATTTCGAAATTGTATTTAATAATAATTGTTATTATAATTCGGAATGATTAATCTATTAATGTAATGGTATAAGTAATCTTAATAGTATTCTTAGTCTGGAGATCTCTTTGTATTATTAAATGTAAATAATAATGAATAATTAGATCTTGATCATTATATTTATATATAAATATTTATTAAAGGAAAATCAATTTTATAAATTCCGATCCAGAATCGATTTCATACCAGGTTTTTCTAATCTTAAGATTATTAACTTCAAGATTGCAATCCTATTTGAATCAATATTTCATTTGATGATTTTCTAATTGATAATAAAAACGAGATAACTTTGAAATTGCAAATATATAAATTCAAAGAAATAGTATTGTTTGTAATCTATTAATTATAAATCAAATAAAAGATAATAATGGTTTTACTTCAATTTCAATAATGATTATATTATAAATTGTTACAAATTGAGAACACTTCTTTATATTGTTCATTCTTTGTTAATCAGATCAGAATATAAAATGAAAATTGTTTAAATAGAATAATTCCATTGAATTTGTCTTTTGAGATATAATAATTCCTATATAAGATTCAGTATTAGAATTGTTCCCTTGATAATATTGCTGTATATATAATTGCTTTTGTATATATATTAATTACTTTGGAATACAAAAATCAGATGACTTTCAAAAGAGAAATAATTCCGAATAATAATTGTATAATTGAAACTTAAATGAATTGATTTGAACCCTGAGTATTTCAATCCTTATAATACAAGTTCTCTTAGATATCTATTTGAGATTATAAATTTGCGAATCCTTTATAAGTTAATTAAATGAATATATAGAATACAATAATCTTTATAATGATTGAATTTCCTTTATAAAATATTTTAATTGATTATTCCAATGTATATACTTCCTTTTGGAATATTAAGATTGATCGATTGAAATAATCTCTAGATCATTTTCGTATATATTACAAAGAACTTCGATAATATAATTAATAGGCTTATACTTTATATTCCCTATATCAATATATTCAATGAAATCGGGATCTGTATTATTATTATAAGTATTTTTTTGAATAATATTAATATCTTTATCTATAAGATATAATTATTCCTCAATAAAAGAATCGGCTTCTTTAATTTCTTTAATAAAAGGATCGATCAATATTTATATATCTTTATTGTATATCTTATCTTCATTATTTGAAGGATTAAATGGATTGGATAATCTTAAATCGATTTCTTTATTCCTATTATCATCCTTTAGATCTATATCTATTCTCGAGATCAGTTTGTTTATAGATAATAGATCTGAAATACATTTAATAAATGAATCAAGGGTTTTTCAATCTATGAAAATAAGTAGATGAATAAAATCTTTATGATTGTCTTTGTTTTGAATAATTATTCTATCCACTTTGATATAATTTTATAAATCAAAAACTCTAATAAGCTGTTTAAACTCTTTTGTAATATAAATATCGATCATTCGATTAATAGAATTTATATAATAAATGAATTCCTTATTGAATATTATATTTCGAATGATAATAACTTTATCGAACTTAAATATCCATATATAATAGATCAGTATATCTAGAATATAATCTATTAAATATCCAATATATATTTGAGGATTGGTTTTGTATTATTTCCTATTAATTCCAGTTTCTTTGTTTTTATCCAAAAAATAAGTTTGATATCAATATTTGTAAATTCTATTTCAATTGAAATAGAAATCGTTAGATATTTTCTTTATAAATAAAGGATTATCTTTGCGAAAATAATTATCGAATTATATATTAAGTATTTTATTAAACGATTTGAAGGATTTGGTTTTCAAAGGATTTATATTATATAAATAAATAACAATTTGTATTATTTCTATTTACAATTTGTTCGGTAAATCCGTTATAATTTGTATTTTTATCTGTTTTATGATTATTTTTTGTTCTATATATTCTGATCCTTTATTAGATTTATATATATAAGATAGAGATAATTTGAATTCGATATCTTTTTACTTGATTCATTTCTCAAATAACATTACTTTCATAATTTCAATAATAGATATATTATTATCCTATTTGATCATTATAATTGTTAAACTATATTTACAATGAATCCAGATTACAAAGTTTTGGATGATTGTAAATACTTTATTATGTATTTTGTAGTAAATTGGATATGAAAAGATTTTATTATAATATATTTCTTTGATCAATAGAAATTATAATATATTGTTATATCTTTTATCGAAATCAAAAAGATCTTATTGGATTTTGTAGA
Source organism: Stromatinia cepivora (assembly GCA_014898415.1). NCBI lineage: Eukaryota > Fungi > Ascomycota > Leotiomycetes > Helotiales > Sclerotiniaceae > Stromatinia > Stromatinia cepivora. The sequence continues at coordinate 1,457,662 of RCTD01000006.1, read as the reverse complement.
AGAACTGAGATGATTGATAATCATTTGAAATATAAGAAATGATTTACTTTGTATAAATATGAATGTAATCGATATAATTAGAACAAATGATATTTTACATTTTGATGTTTTGTATTGCAAATATTAAATATTCAAAAGTTTCCTTTTCTAAATGTTTGAAGTGTTTATATTATATTTCATTTGTATCTTCTTTTGGAAAAGATGGATTGTGAGAATGATGGAATGCTTTGTTTATTTTTCTGTTTATTGTTGGATATATTATAGAAGAGTTATTTATAGGAATAGATAAAAGAGTATTCGAATAAATAAAAAGTGATTTGTATTTTAAGAATATAAGATTTTCAATATAAATACATTAAATAATTATTATATTATTTGTATAATCTTCTTTGCAAAAAGTACAATTATATCTTGAGAATTATAGACCGGCTTTTTTCAATCGAATTTCCGAAATGATATTAATATGAAAGTCAGGGATGAATATTATATTGTTCAAGATCAGATCATTATTAAAATAATCTTCTCTTTTGATAATTTTTTTAATAATACAAATCCTATATCCTAAAACTTAAAAACTAAAAGTATTTATTTCTACAAGATTATTGGGATCGGATAATCGATATCAATGATCATTCAATAGAGATATATCGTTCACGATATATATAATATTATAATTATCGAGTAAAGTATTATTGAATAGATAATATACTTTCATTATTATAGAATATACCCTTGATTGATTGTATCGAATATTCAAGATAACAGTATTGATTGAAGATCTTGAAGAATCAATAGAACTTTTTATTCATTTCCTTTTGATTCAATCAAGATGAAATTGCTTTTATAAATACAATTTTGTTCAATCCTTAATTATTTGTAATTTATTTTCATTGAATATCCTTTTGAATAGTGGATTGGTTTTTCTGATGAATATTAACTTTATAGTTTTACAATTATAAACAATATAATTATAACCAATTCCATTATTTCATTCAGATTCAATTTTGCAAGAATATTCCTAGATCTTTTTGATCCCTTGATTATTTTCAGAATTGATATTCTTTTTATTTTTTTTAAATTTTTTATTATTTTAGAAAAAGATAAATATAAAATATATTCCTTCTTTAGTTTTTGAGGAAATAGAATCCTAAAAGATTAATTCTTTAAAAATATTTCCGAATTGTTTGAATGAAAGATTGAGTAATCCAAATTGATTATTCATTTCGATTTATATAATCATAGTATTTGTTCAGATTAGGAGTATTCTGATATTAATAGTTTGTAGAAAAATATTAATAGTAATTTTATTCTGTATCTTAATGATCTTATATATAAGAGTTTTGGTGTAGGTTATAATCCAATCTTTATGCTATTTGATAGAATTGGTTTTATCGAATGAGGTTTATACTAGAACAGACTGATATTCTTGTAGTATTGTGAGTTTGGTAGTAGTTATTATAGATGCGAGTTTCTTTTTGAGTGTATTGATGATTATTTTGAATAGAAAAGCTATAGTATTTTGATTAAGAATAGATAACTTTATAAAATATATTTGATCAATTGATAATTCGATTTATTCGTAAATGTTCTAGAAAGCTTTATAATTCTGTATATATTTTTATTATCGATATTGATACTTCAATTAAAGAGAAACAAATTTGAAGGAGATTTCTTGGAAAATAGTTAGGAATAAAATAATGAATCTATTAAAAATAAATCCTGATATATTATTATCAAAATCTTTTATTTTTGTATCTTTATTAACATTTTTCTTGAATTGAATTGTTATAAAATATTCCGAGAATTTCTTTTAGTATTAAATTTGTTTCTTTAAATTGTATTTAATTTGAAGATCAATAACAAAAGATAAAATAAATGGTTTGATTGAAAACCAATCGATCTGAATATAAATAAACTTACTCATCAGATCGAAACTTGGAATGGATATCATTGATATAGAAACAAATGGATCATTCTCTGGATTGATTGAATCCCAGATTCTTTGAATTTGATATTTATTTTTCAAATGTAGATATTATTTCAATTATTGAATATAGATTATAAAAAAAAGATCGTTTTGATTCTTTGTTATATTGAATAAAGATAATTGAATTAATATAAATATTGAATTATAAATAAAATAAGAATGATATTTTAAGAATAATTCTTTGAGTATTTAATAATCATTGAATAAGAAGTTGTATAGATTTAAAAACTATTGGATTTATAATTATCATAGAATAATATAATTACAGAGCACTTTCAGGGATTAAAGAATAGATGGTATATATGATTAATAAAATAAAAGAATTGAATAATTTGTCTTTGATTATATAAATCAAAAACTATATATATAAAACAAATGAATAATTATCTAACCAATATACACTTTAATTAAACTAGATCTTTGTTTATTAGGATATTATCACGAGATACACGTGATCGCGTACGATCGGACTAGTACAGTACTAAGCTCCGAGCCGATCATATATATAGCTTTGTAGTACACTCTCTTTAATTTTATAACTTTTAATTCTAAAATTGATTTTTAAACACTTATTGGATTCATTACATTATTAAAAACTCTTCTAAATAAAAAATAAAATAATATACACTTATACTCATACACATTTTACTTACTTTTATCCTAAACACACATTTATATTCATTCGTTTGTATATAAATTTTCTTAATATTATTCGAAAATATTGTTTTTTTTTTTATCCTTAATTTCTAAACTATAAATTACAATTTGATAAACCTCACAATTACAAAACTTTGTAATGAAATGATTCGTTAGTAGAATGAAATCTTGTTTTTACACTCCCTAATTCTCGAATACACTTCTACTGCTCATACTCCTTCTCATCCGAAACCCTCTCTTCCTGATCCTGAAAAGTTCAATAATAGCTTTCAAAAATTCGATACCTGGTTTCCTTCGATTCAAACAAAACTATAAATAAACGGCACTACAATCGGCAATTCTATAGTTCAATTTTATTATATTTACCTCAATCTTGAATCTTATATACAAACTATAATACTACTTCAGTTTTCTTTTTTTGATCAAAACGTTCCCTTAGATCATACAACGATCCTAAATCAACTCACATATATTTACAATAATCCAAATAAAGTTCAAGAAATCGAAAATAAACTATTCATTTTCAAATAAAGAACCGATTCTCTATATACCTATATTGCAAAATTCAAAAGGATCTTTTACAAAGCCAAAAATCAGAATTGATCTGATTCAAATAAAATCTCAATCTTTCGCAATAAACTCAATATTACTCTTAGAAATCGTTTTTCTCAATAGCTTTCTTTTCTCCACTTTTATCCCGACTTTATTCAGGTTATATAACAATTAGCTGTTCATACAATGAATGGATTCCCTGCATTATTTCACTCTAGTAAATCTAGAGCCCCATATATATTACAGAATCCATTCCATTCTCGGAATTACGATCCAATGGATGTTAGCAACCTTAATATTATTGATATCTTTAACCCTTTTGATACCCAACCGGACAAACCCAATCATACTTTGATTTTACCCCGTATACAAATACCCGAATTTTTCCCTTTTAAAAGAACTCTTTTGTGTAAACAAAATAAATATATACGATATAAAAGTAATTCTTATTGGATACAAGCCTATCCATTAAATCTATATCAAAAAACCCGAGATCGATAAAAGTTTGTACCAGTTATTATATTGATTACTGAACCCGAAAACAACGATGATAAGGATCTAGGAGAGATAATCAATAGCCGATATTTTGAAGATCGTTTGAAAGAGGCAAATAGTATAATGGATACATATTCGTTGGCTATAATACAATCCGTGCATCAGGAATTTTTATTAAAAGAAGATTAATAATCATTTTGTACTTAAATTATTCATTTAAAATGAATTCGAGGCAAACTCTTCAAAAAAGGGGGGTAATATCACGAAATACACATGATCGTATACGATCGGATTAGTACAATATTAAGCTCCAAGCCGATTATATATATAACTTTGTAGCACACTCTCTTTAACTCTATAGTTTTTAATTTTAAGATTGATCTCTAAACGCTCGTTGGGTTCGTCACAGATATCAGGATCACTTTATCAATTAATAGATTAATAAGGGCTAATAAATCCTTCATTCCGATTAAAAAGTATACACTTTGATCCTTCATAAGATACAGGGGATCACAAGGCTTTCCGTGACAGTATTTCATTTTCAAAAACAAATTACAATTAATAAACCAAAATCAAAAATGATAAAAGATAAAATACTCGAAAAAGAAAATAAAAAAAGAAATCAATCCAAAAATAAATCTTTAAAAAGATATTTGATAATTATAATAAAGATGATTATTATTATTAAATTAAATAAAAACATTATATCTTTATTTAATAATCAATAAATAATTTAAAAAAGAACCAAAAAATATTAATTAAATATTACAAATTATATTCTAAAAAACTTCAATCACTATTATAAATTCTAATTCATTTTAATATAAAAAAGCTTTTACTATCAATATTAATATCAATATCAATATTTATATTTCAGATATTATAATAATCAATAAAAAAAATAATTTATATAAGAAAAAATAATATATTATAATTTTTAAATTATATTTTAAAAAATGAAAGATTTATTTATTATAATAAGAATATTAATTTAAGATTTTTAAATTTAAAAATAAATCAATTGATAATTCTATTAATCGATTGAAAATAAATTTGATTTTAAAAGAAAATATTATTACAAATTCATTATTCGTTTCTAATTAATCTATATAAATACCTTAAACATCTATTTATCTTATAATCGATACTCTTTTTAGTATCTGCTTTCCCCCCTTCATAGAATATCGTCATACAATCAAGGCCTATCCCTACACTATAATAAAAAGAATAAGAAGTTTTTGAAATCAAAATAAAGAAGAAATAATTAAAAAAATATATAAATATTGAAAAGGAATTTGATATAAAACGAAATAAAGAAAAGTTATTAAAGAAAAAATAATTTATAAAGAAATCTATTAAGAAAAAAGAAATTGAAAAAGATTAAGTAAAAAAGAAACGAGTTTTGAAAAATAAATCTAAAGAAAATAAATCGGAAAAAGTAAAAGGAGGAATTTGTAGAAAAGAAATAAATTTGAAAGGAATAAATTAAAAAAAAAAACCCAAATTAAAAAAGAACAAAAGAAAGAATTCATTTAAAAAAATCGATTCAAATAAATAAAATTCGAAATAATAAAAATCCAAAAAATCTAATCAAAATTATAAATATAACAAATCGAATTAAAGGATATTAATATAGAATATTTGATTGATTTATTATTAAATAAAAAAATGATTATTTGAATTGATAAAAGCAATATTAGAATTTATAAATAAAGAATCGATAAATTTACATAAGAAAATTTAATATTGAAGAAAAAACTGATTTTTGAAATAATGAAATATAAATTCGAGAAATTCAAAATCTAACAAATTGTAACAAAATAAAGAATTAGATTAATATATTTTGAATAATTCTTAATAGATTTAATATAATATTTGATGGTTTATATAAGTATATTCAAAAAGTTCGGAGATATATTAATGGAAATATTCGGGGTAGTTATTTTAAATTTTGTAAACAAAGGAGTATTAATTGAATTATATATTAATATAGAAATTAAAAAAATAATTAATCGAATTATTTAAAAAGAAGGATTTAGATTTTGAAAATAAAGATTTTAAAGTAAAGAATATCGAATAAAGATAATAAATAATATAAAAAGATAATCAAAATATAAATGTAATTATAATTGATTTTGAGATTTTGATTATATTGATAAGTTTATTAGAAGGAAAAATGAAATTCAATATCAAAATTAATTTTGTTTATTATTATATAGAATTAGGATCAATTGATTAGATATATATTTTGTTTGTTTTAGATTATTCAATTGATTTTTATTTTATAAGAATAATAAATATATATAGAATATTTAAGATATTTAATTCAAGTATTTTTACAACTGAAGAAATATGTATTGAATAAAAGGAAATGGAATTTGAAAATAAAGAATTATTAGTTTTAATAAAAAGAATCGATAATTTAATTTAATAATTAATGGAATTATATAAATATAATCAAAATGTTGTAAATTCAATTGAAGAGAATGATAATTAGAATTTAAGATTTTAATTATTAATCGAATCGAACAATAATATAGATTAGATTTAAATGTAATCGATTAAAGGTATTGATAATTAATATTAAGAATAAACAAATGATATTATTATAAAAAAGCGAATAGTATTTAATATAAATGAATATAAAGGGAAAAATAAAAAAATAAATATAGGGTTTGGATTTGATTCAATATAATCAATATAGATTTCTTTTTTATAATTTTTGAAATAAAGAAATAATATATATAATATAATGAATAGAATTATAAAACTATTTAAATAAAATCTTAAAATAATTAATGATTATTTTTTGTATAATCGGAGGATCTTATAGAAATAGAAATAGATTGTTTTTTGATTATATAAATTTATCTTTGATAAGGTATTATAAATAGTTTCTTTAATAGTTAGCTTTATAATATTATTCTTTTTCTATTTAATACTGAACTACCCCATCTCACAGTGCACCTCATCTGTGTGGAATTCACAGACATCAATTTGATAGGAGTGGGATGTTGCATGAAAAATAGTAGAGAATGTTCTCAAGGATGTTTGAGCAAGTAGTAGAACGAGGAAATATCATTTAATGATCAAGATACAAGGCCCTATAGTATCATTGAATCCAGCCGAGCAACGTGGAAGCCGATTTGAAGTGTTGCACAGAATGATGTCCGGGCAGAGGTTATTTCCAATAAGGATAGGCCACAATTACATGGTTAGTGTCGATATGAGGTGAGAACTGGACGAATACATAGGCAACTAACCATCTGTGGTCACCTAAGCGGACACCTTCACTATTCGGAAAGAGATGGGATCAGAGTCCTAGAAAGATGCTGGAATTATATCATTATGGCAAAAATTTACGATACGAAGTAGTGATAAGATCGTTGTGTACTGCCATACTGAGGAAATAAATATGATTTGCAGAAAGAGTACCCCATCCAACGCCCTTCGTCAATGCAAGGAAGCTCAACTAATTGAAACCAAGTGAGCTGAGGCTAGACTATGTATTCGCATTCGCCATGGTGCTTCGTTCTTAATGTCAAATTTGTACGAACCAATGCCCTCCACTCTAATCAGCATTAATGGCCAGTGGAGAAAGGAAATGGGTCCAACACTGGGTATCATGTTGGCTACTCAATCATCAGGATCATATTTCTGCTCCTGCCACACAAAGGCTGGTCGCCAACGCCGACTAGTGGAAGGCATAGAGTACATACTGATTGTTATTGAGCGAAATCTATTCCTCAACTTCGACTCCTACTTGAGTAGCTGATTGATTGCCATTTTCCTTCTTGACACGTTTGGATGTTATCTTCGAGGGCGTTTCCTCGTCATCGTTTTCAGCTCCATCTTCGTAAGAAGAGGCCTTGGGTTTACGTTTCTTAGCAGGAGTGGCGGCAGGAGTGGTGCTGGCGGATGCAGAAGGTGAGCCGGTGCGAGATTCTTTTCTGATCTTCTGGAAGTGTTGTCTGTATATCGTTCAGTTAGTTGCCGAGCAAGTAAGGCTTTGGTAGCGGTAGTGGTAGAGAATGATTAAGATATGAGAAAGGTAATGACTGTAGTTTTATGAACCTGGAAAAATACGACAGCAACAGGCGGATGATTATAATACATGGATAGAAGAGTAAAGGATACTGAATTAGTATAGTGTAATAACAGAGAAATACTTAATCTCAATCCTGATAAACGGTTTCTTTATTGGAGATGGATCATCCAAGCCAATATGAAGACCAAGGAGCTTGATATGGCCAAAGGAATATATAGAATTGAGAAGAAGAGGCATGAAAAAAATGGATTTCAGAAAAAGAAATTTCTGTACGTACCGGCAAGCCTCTTTGGTAAAGGAATAACCTTTCTTCTGGAGTCTCTCAGAGATGGCAGGCCATTCAATAGTCTTTAAATTGTTCCCTTCAATAATAGCCAACAACAAATCCTTGTCAGCCCTATGGTCCCACTGAGAAGGCATGATTTGATAAGTCAATGTAAGAAGGTAGATATTGTAATTCAAGTTTGTAGATAGATTAAATTGTTGTAGATTGGGAGGAAGATGGATGGTAGATAGAAACAAGATCAGAAGGGGCTGGTGGGGGGGGGGAAATTATTGATGAGGTGAGTGAATAAATGTTTGCTTTATTCATTTTATAACCATCTAAAGAATAGATTAATTATCTTTTCTAATCTCATTCAGTTCGTATATAATAAGCAAGCAAAAGAAAAGATATATTTATTCTTTCAATTTTTTCCATTCCATCCCGGTTTTCTATTCAGATATCTGTAGAAAAGGTCAAAAAGGGCTCGAGCGATTGTCATATCCATTGTGCCGCAGATATCCTCAACTTGCTTTCAGGTCATTCCTTTACCATGACCATAATCAAAAAGGAGGTTGTGAAATCTAAAGGAATCACAACTTGTTCTTCATATTCCCTTTCAATAAACCCGGCTTTGTGGATATGCGTTTTACTACCTTATTCTGAGCAAAACTTGTTTATGAGCATGGATATTTCTATTGCTTCCCCTCACCAAATCTCATATTTTTCCTTCAAAATCTTCACATTGTCCATTAGTTACTCTCCTGTAAGTTCTGTGCCTTTCCGCCTTGGAAACCGGAACACTATTTGCACTTTACTGGATCGGCAAGGGCGTTATTCATACCCCGCACAACCTACCTAGAATAGCTTCCTACCCCTTCGAGTTATCCTCTTTCCCCCTCCTTTAAATACACCAGAGCTACTCGAAATCACGACGGGTACCCCGCGGTATTCAGGTTAGCTAGCTTCAGGACGAATCAAACAATGGCCAATGACGGAGCCATCAATCGCTTGCTATACGCAATACTCAGCCAGAAATGCCTCAAAGATGTATGCCACCACCCTTCTTGGTCGATTGTTTTATCTTCGATAAAGTATTAAGACTAACTTCATAGATTGACTGGAACAGAGTAGCGCACGATCCTATTCTTTCCCAAGAGATCACCAATGGTCATGCTGCTCGTATGCGCTACTCTCGTTTCAAGAAACAAATGGACGGTGCGACTTCAATGCCAACTGGTCCTAGAAAGATTGCAACTCCTCGACGCTCCAGGGTTGGGAAAAAAAAACCCGCAAAACGAGAGCCCAAGTTCAAAAGTCGTAAAGACAGTCTCGAAGACTTGAAACTCCCCTTCCCCATGAAGTCTGAATCCCAGGACTATCATACATGTCCTTCTACGAGCATGAGAGCCATGGAGGTGGACCACAACAATCCACTCTCCACGTTTAAAATCACGAACGTCGAGCCCACGACCCCCGCTACTTCCCACTTCAAAATGGAGACAGAGTCCGACCTCTTTCTCCCATTCCCCACTACCCCATCAGAGTCCTCTCGCTTTCCAACTCCTTTCCTTATAGATTCGCCTACGTCACCTAACAGTCCCACATTCCCTACCCCCGGCGCTATTAGTCTAAACAGTTCTATGAGTAGCACCGCAAGTCTCAACAATCGCATGATGGGTACCTCGTTTTTTGGTCCACCTCTATACGAACAGACTGGGAACAAGGAGTTGGTGGGGGCTGGTCATCGAGACGGCATGAGATATCGTTTCGATCCTTGGAATCAGGATATTGGTGGATTTGATAACATGTCTAGTGGCGTTGAGGATCGAGATAGCTTCATCTTCAAGAGGGAGGAATCTTATGAAGATGCTTCTTATGAATCGTTCATGAAGTAGAGCTTCATCAAAAGTTGAAAGCAGGAGAGTAAAAGACTTTGCCTGGTCTTGAGTCGGAATGGCTGCTTATGGTCTTGAACGAACGTATGTTTTATTTTGAAATATTAACAATGTAAACAAATGCTCGTTCATTTTCGAATCATTTGTTTCTCACTGATGCTGCTTCAATATGCCGACAAACACACCCACTCCAAAGATAGTACACGCCCCTCTAATAATGCCATAAAAAAACTGCGGCAACTCCGTCTTCACAAGCGTGCCAATAAAATAAAAAACCCAAGGATAGAAAGTACACCTCTAACAACACCATTCCAAATCCGGACCATCTAATCCCCACCAGATGTGACCTTCAGATTACCGTCCCCTACTGCAACATCCTCGTATTTTAGTTCTTACCCTCGTCATCCTTCACTTTGAACCGCAGTACACCTGGTTTTCATTAAAGTTGCAGCCAGGCTTGGAAAATTGGCTACTTTCAAGAACCGTTGGGACAAGAAGATCGGATGATCTTGTATTGATATTGACAATGTTTTTCGGACTGGGCTCAGTTCAATGACCTGTTCCAGATGGTCGAGTATCAGGTCTGGGCATTGTTCGAGCTCTATTTATCCTCATTCCGGTAACTGCTCTCCTGAACATTGGCGTTGTTGCCCTTATAGACATGTATGCATGAACATCACCTCGAAGTGTCGTCGGTGCTGCAACTACACCTCTGTCATGAGATTGCTGTGTCTTTCTCATTGGACCACACTCCATTATTTCGGGATTATGTCCCGGTCCGGATGTCAACCGGCTCTTCACGGGCTCTTCAGCGCTAAAACATAATTGTGATCTACCACTTCCAGATGCTCCGGCTTCTTTCGCATCACACTTAAGTAGTGATTGTTCTCTTTGATCTTGTGTCCTAATATTATCCTCCCATTGACAATCTATACCCTCGTCCTTAATCTCCCGTGTACTGGAAAACTTTTGAATAGGGTACATACTGGTTCTCTCTATCGTAGAAAAGAAATACTTTGGATGAAAAGACGTATTCAAGTTCCCCGACCTGCCTTCTCCGTAAGAGTGTATGTAATGCGCTGCTATGCATATACACTCCTCGTAACCGAACTGCCTAGCGATCTGTTCCCATGAGTGACCGAGATGACGCGCCCTACTAAGTTTTCTTCTATTCGATTTCGTCCATATTATGCGACCAGATTCATTTTGAACCTCATCAATCCCATTTCTCTGCAAAAAACTTTTATATGCCCCAGAAGCTGTCCTCGCATTGGTACCAAATGCCTGGCCAATCCTTCCCCAGGTCCACCAGGGGCTGGATTTATGGATCTTAAGCATATGATGCATCATTTCTCCATTTCGGGACAGTGTCTGGTGACGGCGACCAGAAACTCTTTCAGCTCTGTGAAAAAGGGATGCCGGACTTCGGGGATTGACCCAGAATTTCTTCTCAAACCTAGCAAGAAACTGAGCCCATGATTCCGACACTTTTTCATTGCGCCATTCCCTATAATTGGAAAGATAAGCATCCTCTTGAGAAGAATATCTTTGGTTTCTACCACGCAAGGCTTGCATTATGGATATGACTGAGCTCTAGCAACAAGTATTGATAGATTGACCTAGCAGTGGAATTGTTGTTGTGAGTGGTGTGACTGTTTCTCCCGGGTCTAACCATGAGAATGGAAACTGTTAGGATTTCCTTGCCTGTCAGCCATGAATGTTTACATCTTGTTTGATGTACATACTAAGGAAGGTGGATGTATGATTGAACAGATGCTTACTTATATCTGTAGGTTGGAACCGATAGCAAACTGATGCTAATAACGTATGCCTGGCCAAAAACTCAAGTGATGCTAGCTTTCAGTCAAGCATTGCTTAAAGGACACTTTTATGGTAAATGCGTAGTGATAAGCCGTGTTAGTGATGGTATCCAACGAGAAGAGAATTCTATACAGACACAAAAGTTGAATGATGTTGCATTGAATATTGATGGAGCATTTTTGTATTCAAAGAAGAAGAGCAAGAAGAAATTTTAGCAATTGTTTACGTCGATGTACTTGTAGAAGGAGCGGAGGCGACTTGCAGAGGAATGTTTAATATATATCCTTAAATAAGGAAGGAAGAGACAGATGACTTGCACAATTTATCTCACGGCCTACAGTGGAAAATGAATACATGAAGGTTAGAAAGCCGCTAGGCAATGATAATAATCTAGACAAGTTTTGTGTCTACTATAGAAGCCTCTAACTGATTCTAGTCATGGGGGAAGAAGAAGACAGTGATTTGTTTGAGGCAAAGAATAGCTATGGCATACGGAACGGAAAGTCTTCCCCAGATAGCTTTGGCTGATACCGGTCACTTAAACAACCTCCAGTACTTGCTGACCACATGAAACATCGTTTCACGGATTTCCATAATTTACTGGCAGTTTCAGTATTCAAATTTCTTTTACCGCAAAGATTTAAAGCATGAGAAGTTCTATTTCCCACGCACCAGTAATCGCCAAACCCACGAACGCCAGGGACATTACCCGCCTTCGAACACCATCATACACATCATGATTCATCTGGTCATATTACACTATTTCTTGGCACCTTGCCCATCTAATCGCCGTCCAACACTATCGCCCTTGGCGTGAGATTCTGGAGCAGGTTCGCTCTTCGCCTCAACCTTCTTGCCAGTCTTTAATGCCTGTCCTCGTCCCGAAAAATGGGGTTGCCTCGCATCTGCATTCTCTTTGTCCTTATCTGCTTGTGTTTTGACTGGTTTGATTTCGTAACCGAAGAAGAGTTTATTCGGTGGCAATCGAAGAGGTTGAGGGCCATTCGTTCTTCGAGCTGATACAGCTGGTGTATTTGTGCTAACTCCAGCAACAGGAGTTGAGACAGTGGGTGTAGGCGTTTTTGCGCCCTTCTTCGCATTCAGTTTGTGACCACCAGATACAAAATTGGACGAGGCGGCTTTTGCACCTTGTGCGACAGAATTAGAGGTCGGCGCAATGGCATCGTAGTTGATGGCTTGTGCCATAGTTCCTTGATTATGAAGCATGCCACCTGCAGGTAAACCGCCCATGACACTTCTGGGGGTGCTCGTTCCACTGCCACTAGCTCTCATTGGTGTTGGTTCGACATAGCCTAACGGAGCTGCGAAGTCGACCGAAACATCTGTTTCGAGCATACTGACCCCCATCTTATCAGTGACTGGTTTGACCTCCAACACGGCAACATCGTAGACAGTATCGTTATAGTAGAAGCTAAAGATATCGCCTTTAGTAAGCGTAGAAAAATCGCGAAACGCTTTTTCGAGTACAGCTTTAGGGTTGGAGATATCGAGAAAATTAACGGATTGTGGTTGAAGTTTGATAAGGGATGCAGGGGGGAGGTCGGTCGATTTGATTTGAAAGAGATCTCCAGTCTCAAGTCCTAGAGTTTGCATCATCTGAAGTTAGGTTGTTAGTTTGGAAAGTAAAATGCTCGGTAAGGCCAGAAAATGCGTACCCAGTGCGGCAGGTAGACCTTTCCTTCATCCGCGATAAACTCCAATACACCAGCATGTGTTAATTTCGGTCCATCAGGATGTTGACTGTTAATGAGCTCAAAGAGCATGGGGTAGGTAATGTGCAATCGAGTGAGTTTCTCTAGAGCAGATGGTGGCATGATAATCTTCCCCCCATAGTTGAGATTCTCTCGCTCGGGACCTGGTATCATGACAGTTGGATAACATCGATAGTATTCGTCGAAACGTTTCGGAGGTCCTCGCATTCCCCGCTGCTGTAACATTTGATACATAGCAGCTGGATCGTCTCCTTCGTAAAAACCCGAGTACGACTATTGATGTGATCAGTATTTTAACATATTCCAGTACTTGCGCACCTTTTCACATACCATTTTGTTTGTGAATAACGCAAGATCTGTAGTGTAGTAGGGTGAGTAGGATGAGTAAAGTTCTGTATGAGTATGACAAAAGAATCGAAAGCTCAAATTTTGTCGAGAATTTATTCACAATTAGACTGTGGTCTGGATGTGTATGGGTAGGTAGATGTAGATGTAGATGTAGATGTAGTTGTAGTTGTAGTTGTTAAGAGTACTAAGTAAGTAGGGTAGGTAGGTAAGGTAACCAAGCACCAAGCGGTACATCGTAATCCGTAATCGTAGCTCAAGGTCGTCAAAAGATGACGCAGGAACCAGCTCTCGCTTGCTTTCAATGGCGGGGAATCCTTAACTCCGAACCCTTAAAGGTTAAGCCAAATGTCCATCAAGACTTACGGATATTTAAATCTACTGGATTAGCTATTTATCCATTCATATATTTCCAAAGCCTCGAAGGTTCCAAACCCCGATGAAGTTGTGAATCACGAAATATGTCGTCTAGATTCGCAGCTGCACGACCGAAACGTGCAGGTGAAGAATTTGCCCGTTCACATCATAATGAAAATGAGGATGGCCCTTCAAAGAAACCAAAATTTGACTTGAGAAATCCATCTGCTTTGGTGGCTGATGAACCCGAGGAGGATGCGGTTCTGGACGCAGATGTTATCGGGAGTCGAGGAACGGGTACTAAGAGAGGAGCTGTCAATATCGATGGTTATGATTCAGATTCCGACAATGAGGGTTTTGACGCGCGCGCAGACGAAAGAGCTAGAGGGAAGAAGGGTGAGGTAAACCTCGCAGAAGCGCTAGATGGATATAACAAAGAAAACTCTGGTGGGGCGAACGGGAAGACGAATGTAGAGGAGGATGCCGACATGTTTGCAGACCTGGAAGACGAATTTGGGGACGGCGATGAGGACGAGAGTGAGTTAAGGGCTCGGAAGAAACGGAAAGAAGTACGGTTCTTAAAGGAAGATGAGATTGAGGGTCAGGTCTTGGGCAGCAAGAGTGGAGGTCATGTATCTGGGAATTTCACATTGGATCCGAAAGGAAAGTTGTCGACACATGCAATGGACGACCAAGAAAGCAGCGATGACGAGGAAGATGCTGTATTAGCTGCGCAAGAAGAAGACGTGGACGAGGAAGTTGGCGCTGGTGGACTGAAGAGGAACGCCCCTAAAGTTGATGCGTTCAACATGAAGGCTGAACAGGAAGAAGGTAAATTCGATGCGAATGGCAACTTTGTGCGAAATGCAGCAGATCGAGATGCAGTGCACGACAGTTGGCTGGATGGGATCAGTAAGAAGGAGATGAAGAAAGCTGCAGAAGCACACGAAAAACGAGAGGAGGAGCGACGGCAAAAAAGGCTGGAGGATGATGCCATGTTACTGTCAGATATTTTACAGACATTAATACTACAATTGGAGAAAAGCGAGACAGTTCTCGAGGCACTCGCTAGACTTGGAAAGGGCCAAGCGAAAACGAAGAAGATACCGAAATGGAAATTGAAAAAACAACAGCAGAAAGATGATTCTATGGATGTGGATGCTGAGAAGGCCGAAGATCCAGAACAAGTCAGGATACGAGAGGCCATTAATGCTATTACGGGAGCGGCTGATCAACTACTTATAAGAGGTCAAACGGATGTTTATGAGCAGGAGAGAGAAATGCTTATGCGACAATATCGGAGAGAGACTGGAGAAGACTGGGTAGATCCACCCGGAGAAGTAGCTATGGATGAAGAGCATAGCTCGAAGCCCACCAAAATGTGGGAATATAGATGGACTGATGGTCGTGACGGCGCTGCTAAGCAAGGCCCGTTTGATGGTCTAACGATGGTAGCATGGCAGGATGCGGGCTACTTTGGCGAGGGTGTCGAGTTCAGGAGAGTAGGGCGAGATGGTGGTTGGAGCAGAGTTGCGGATTTTGTATGATTATGACATGATACCCGGGGATATGGAAAAGCAATGAGCGCACATAGTTCCAGTGTTACATCTAAAGACTGGGTTTTTTTTTGCAGTGATAGCTCCTAGACAAGTACTTGGTTTTGATGATCACATGAGCAATGTCATGTCTGAACAATTCACAAATTATAGGAAATCATAGGGTCTTAACGTGTTTTTACCACATCTCAGCTAGACGGAATCCGCTCATTCTATTACATCTCCTTAATTGCGCCCACTTTTAGTCAGCCTTAATATACAACATAAAGTTCTACCATTTGCATTGCTTGCCAAAGCAAATAGGAACGACCCAACGCCGAATTATCATGTCTTATAAACCTCGTCAAACTCATGAAAGTTCCATCGCATCGCCATGACCATTGGTCACTGACAAGTTCACACCTCCCTCGTCGCCGATGAGACGCTTCTCAAAGTCCGTAACGAATTTGACACTACGTACAGAGTCAAAGAAAAGAGTGAAGCTTCGTTGAACGTCTTCGATACCGATTTGCTTTGCCTTTCGCTTTGCACAGATGAGTTGTGATGTGGTGATGAGGTTACTGGCATATCTGAGACCGGTCTCTTGACCAATTTTAGTTAGTAAGGCGAGTGCATCGGGAGAAACATCGACTTCCTCCTCTTGTGCACGAATGGAGAGGATCTGTTGGATTTCTTCTTTGGCGTACGGATGAGTGCTAACGATAACGACCCGATCTAGGAAGTCCAGAGGCAATCCGTGGGGACTTTTGTAATTCGTGCCTCTAATTCTGGAATTTCCGCGGTTGCTTGCCATTATGACGATGGGTGCGAGCTCATCTTCCAACGCGCGATTGATATATGAAAAGCATTCGATGTCCAGCATGTGAACTTCGTCGATGAAGAGAACACCAGGTACAATCTCGGCCTTTCCCTCTTCCTTCCATTCCGCAACCTTCGTGTTGATCTGATCACGAACCTCACTTCTGATTTCTCCAGTGTCTCCTGAGAAGAGAGCCAAGAAACCTTGCGTTCTCGAGTTGATGACATCGATCTCGTGCAAGCTCACAGTGTGGACAACCTCTTTGCGCTTTTGCAGCTCTCCGTCTGGGCACTGCAAGAATTTTGTGTCCACACCCATTGCATCGTAATCTCTTGATTTTGCATACGATCGTCCCAGCTTAGTAATCTTGCCCGAAGATTTGTCAATTGAAATAATATCTCCTGCCATTACACGCTCTTTTGTCATGGAATCAATCATCTTGCTTCCCATGTCGTATATTGTCTCCATATCCGTGGTTTTGATGGTTAATTTGCCCTGTTTGGTACCACCCGTCACACTCCTGTCGGTCTGTATCTCGACGACCTCTCCCTCGATCATCTCACTCTCCTCCTTTATGCGCACGCCGATGGACTTTCGAAAAGCTTGGGTAAGAGCTTCAGTTTTTGACATTTCGAGCGAGAATATTTCCGAGGAAGCCAACATGGTAAACGGCACATCCGAACCTAGAGATTGTGCCATTCCCATTGCTATTGCAGTTTTTCCCGTACTGACAGGTACAAGTTAATATTAATTTTTATGGCAGAGTATAAATCACATACCTCGGAGGACCTGCGATCAAAACTGCTCGACCTGCTATCTTCCCCTCCTTAACCATTTGTAGAATCACGGCAGCAGCTTTACGCGCCTTTTCCTGGCCTACAAGTCCCTGCGAGGATGCGCGTGGTTCGAGATTATCTGGATCAACACCCAAACCGCGAATATGAGAATGAGCCGCAATTAAATTGAGCCCACGCAACTCTTTGCTCTCGGAGACAGTCTGGATTGCCTAGTAAATTGTAAGTTTAATTGTAACCAAAGTCAATGGGTCTGTACAGAACAAAATGGATTTGAAGCTTACTGCAGCCATGGTGAAGAATTTGCGAATGATGAGAGTGGGAGGATTGAGTGTGGAAGTATATTGTTGATATTATCATGGACGGAAGGGAAGTTCTGATCCCTACAACAAAAAAAAAGTTTCGGTATGGATGCCGCGCGCGTTGTTGAGCACTACAAAAAGCGTTATCAATGACAGTATACTACCAATAATAAGGCTGTAACGATTAGATGGATACCTAGTAAGCACTTGAGACGAACTGCAGTTCACTGTAAGCTCTAAGCTCGGGCTTCATACTGTGGAGGGCGAGAAGAAGTTACCACTATAAATAGCCCTTTCAGTATCCAATATAATTATATTTTTATCAAATAAGAACTCTCATCCATCAATCCATTAATACATATCAGAATCAATTATAAAAGGGTTAAGTCACGGTAATCACCCTTTCCAGCATCAAATTATTCCCAACATCACAGAGTTGAAAATCAAGTTGTCCAATTAAAAAGCGAAGGTGAGTCTATCCAATCAGTAATTGATTCTAGTAGAGATCAATCAATGCGCTAGGTAAATTGAAGTTTAGCTTCAAATTTAAAACATGCAATACCCCTGCTAGCTTATTCTTTAATCATAAATTTTATTTAAAAGCGCGCGTTTACTTATAACTTATACTTCTCTCATCTCTTTTCTTATTCATCTATTTATCTTCTTCTACAATGCATACTCAAACAAAACATTGAGTTCAATCTCAATCATATTGATTACACAGTCTATCAGAAGCTTTGTCCACAACTTCTTCAAACAATTTGAGCAAAAGTAATTTCTACTATTTACAACCTCCCCTCAACTTCATCAGACAAAGTCTCACAAAGTTTCATAAAGTTATCTCAAAATAGAAAGTTATAAGTTAATATTGTACTTCTAAAGAATCTATCTTTGGTCCTTCAAATTTTTCCATCAAAAATTGATGTTGTGGATTGGAAATTCACTTTGACTTTTCAATCTATTGTATCTAAAATTGATATTGGGCTTCAGAAATTCAATTTTTGGGTTTCAACTCACTCAATCAATATTCCAGTTATCCCAAGCTTGGCAATTTGAAATCCCGATCGAATTTCTATGGGATTTTAAACACAGGCCTGGATTTATCTAATCAAATCGAATATATCTGGACTTCTGTGTTTACAGTCCAAACAAGGATGCTATCAACATAATAACTAATCAGATTTGATCTGGCTCACTCACTGCTAGCCACACTTCCCGTAAGTTTTTTTGAAGTCAAATACCCTTTGTCAAAGTTACTCTTTGCCTTTACATATGTTGCTGTCAGGAAGAGCGTTGTCATTTTCATTCCCGTGTTCTAAGTGCGTTTACTGTGAGCTGTTGGTATCGAATACTCATCCTTAAAACATCTGGAGCTGTTGCTAACTGAGCAGAAGCTTTACCCCATCAGGTTCTCGATGATACTGAATAAAAATAAGACCAACACCTTTCACCATCAGAGCATTTCGATAAGCAAGGAGGTCATCCTTGGTCTTCAGCAGCAATGTCTGGCCGGAATTACTCAGATGAGCGACCATCTCCACGAGGACCAGTGGATTCCTACCGTGATGATAGGCATAGGTCAGATAGATATCACGATACCAGAGACAGACCCATTGACGACCATGATTATGAGAGGGATAGGTCGAACAAATATCGTGATGCTAGAGACAGGCACATCGCTGATGAGAATTATGAGAATCATAGGTCAGATAGACATCGCGACAGCAGAGATAATGGCACTGGGAGAAACAGAGACAAGGGCAATCGAGGGAGTCGCTCTTTTGAGAAGATCAGTTCGACAAACACCCAACGTTTTAACTCTACTAGCTCCTCTCCTACGACGACAACAGCAACAACAAATGTCACTGAATCAGAATCAGGAGGCAAGTACCACTCAAGATTTTCTTGTTTTTAACACTCTTGAAATGCTATTGGATTAGAAGATACCGCAACCTTGGTGAGAACTTTGAAAAGCTTGTCAGAGAAGTGAGCTTGTCGGAGAAGTAAGCTTCTCTGCACCAGGATATTCTTTTCAATAATTCATAGTATTTTGAACATTGTGAAGCTCTGGAAGCAGCAATAATTTCTGCTGCTTTCATTTTAAGTCGTTAAAAATGTCGTGGTTCTTAAATCCAATTCCTTCTTAAAGCAAATGCTACTAGTCCTTGTTTAAGTCGTCCTTGCCCTTACTTACCAGGCGCAACGCAATGGAATTATGTAATCGGAACTAACAATATATAGGAACTAATCGTCGTACAGAAGAAAATCCAAATCCTACCACGGATTCGACGCAGTTGAAATCGAACAGTATGATGGCTGTCCCTACTAATGCTACCATCAAGGCATGTGAATCAGCATCAGTTGTAGAACAATCTCAGCTAGAGGCTATTATTGATGCGTTAATGCACTTCGCCGACCAAGGAGATTCTCGAGGTGCGCTGAATCAGGAACGAAAATCGGCGAAGGAACGTGTGAAAGAGCAAGACGAAGAAACACGAAACATGAAGTCTGCCATGAAAAGCTTTCCCACGCATATGGAAGTGCAAAATCAACGCAAAATTGAGGCGGAAAAGGTCCTTGAGACAACAGAGGAAGAGCTCGAAAAAGCCAAGAGTCTACAAAGGGATGCAGCCAAAGCCATTGCCTCTTATCTGATTATCAAAGCTACTCCTACCACTGATGACTCGAAGCTTCTCCAAGAACGTTGCCAGAAGTTGGAAGAGAAAGTGAAGGAACTTGAGAAAACAGTGGCTGGTATGGACCACAAAGACAAATTCTCCGACATCAACGACCGTTTCCGAGATACTCAGGCCGACCATCGTGAGGCTATTAGCAAGATCGAAAAAAGCGAGTCGCAAATTGCAGGGAAGATTCAAACCAGCGAAGCCAAGACAATGCGCGAATGTCAGAATCTGTCTGACAAATATACAAAGCTTGATCAACAGCATCGAGCTACCCAAAGTGAACTTGATTCAACGAAACCACGTCTGGATAGTTATGAAAACTCGATAAAAAAGCATGAGGCGTCGATCAACCTTTCAAAGGAGGAGATGGCTACATTCCAACATCAGGTTAGCAAAGAATTTGCTACCCTGAAAGCTAAAGATGATGGTATTCATCAACTTGCGGACCTTGAGAAGTCATTCGTTACTTACAAGACTTCTTTGGACGGTTTGAATTCATCAAATCTGGAAAGACTTGGTCGATTGGAGAATGATAAGATAAGCGTTGTTGAGCTCCAGAACGCCCACAAGGCCATCCTCAAAAATCTTGAAAATCGCCAAGAGGAATTAAATACTCTTAGGGATAAGGTCATCCGACTGGAGCATATCCCTCAAACTTCATCCATTTCGGCTTCCCAGGCCTCGTCAAAAGCATCAACTGGATCAGGCGCAGCAATGACTGGGGTGGTGCTGTCAAGACTAGGTGAAGTAAAACATGACATAAAGCTCGCTAGAGAAAGGCTCGACAGGATTGAAGCCTCTCTTAGATCTACTAGCCGTACTACTTCCCAGGAAGCTGCTCTAAACAACGGGTGGCCGAATAGCACGACTTCAAATTATGAATTCAGGCTAACTACATTGGAGGATTCTATTAAAAAAGTGGATTCTATCAGCGTGAACAGGGCAGTTGCAATGTCGCCGTTCTCCACTGCAGCACAAGATGTCGCAGATTTCAAGAAGGCCTTCGAAATTTACAGACACGAACGGAGCCAAATAGACCAAGCCATAAATCAACGCGTTGAGAAGTTTGGCGCCGAAATGCAATTATTACAAAAGAATAATACGGATATGAAAGAACAGATCAAAACTATCACGGAAAAAACGGAATTGATTCCCGCTCTCCAAGCTGGCCTGGATAAACTTCTAGAAAATATAAATGCCTTCGCTCAATCGTCAACTCTGATGGATAATCGACTCAACGCTTTGATCGACAACCACGATGGGAATACTGTTGCCATAACTCACCTGTCTAACCGAATGATCAACATATCGACAGGAGATCTAGCGAAGAGCATGATGGGTCAGCTAGAAGTGCTTTATCCGGATTTTAAAAATGCAGAAAGGATCATCTCAGAGTTGAGAAAGCAATATACCGACCATACGATCCAATTGGAGAAGTTGAACAGTCGAATGATTGCTTTTGAAAGCCAACCTACCCGCAAGCAATCTCCTGCGACTATAGGTAATCGAGGTACAGAGTCTTTACGCCAAGAAGTAGATGCATTGACTAAAGACCAACTTAACCTCGGAAGAGCTGCCGAGAAGCTCGACAAAACTATTATGACCAATCAGAATAGCTTAGATGCACTGAAAGAGGACTTCACAGCTCTGGATGGTGCGGTTAAAGGTCTGAATAGACAGGTCGAGAAGCAGCAGAAAAGTTTGGATGAAATGCAGAAAAGTTTGGATGGAATGGGCGACGGGCTCGTCGACGAGGTCGCAGAGTTGTCAGTCAGGGTAGATGGCCTTTTCTCAGATAGAAACAACAATACTGGAGGGATCGCGGATGCTAGCTCCACGCCCGGACCGCCTGCTCCGGCCCAAGCACTGCGATCGTCCGCCCAGGAAATTGATGTAAATGGAAAAAAGAGAAAATGCGTGACAGCTGTGGAGTCCTCAGAGCATAGAAATCCTATCAATGGACATACCCGAAGCCCCTCGAGAAAGAAGGCGAAGAGAGTTGAGGATGACAATGAGGACATCGAGACACTCGAGTAGATGAATTGAAGACTCGATAAAAAGTTCCAGTACTGCAACCTTTGGATGATACGATTTTACTAAACCTGAGAAATTATTGACAGCATTCAACCAGTGAGCTTTGCTTTTCCGGTACCCAGATGCACAACCGACAATTTTACTCTCCAGTCTACAGTAACGTCTCATTTTGCTTCATCGTTTCCAGCAACTTTCCATTTCGTGATGCCTTTTGCACGGCGTTGAAGGGAGTCTCAGGAGTCTTACCAGGCCTGGCTTGGGTTCTAACCGACTTATACATCAAAAATAGAATTTGAGGATAAATATGAATGAACGGCGTTGGTTTTACATAACGCTTACTTGCGTTGTTTGTATGATACGACTTTGGTCCCTATTTGCTTTATCTTTGATACACAAGTGCGTTGATTGAGCTATCGAGAGATGAAGCAGAAAGATTACTATAATACGAAGTAGATACATATAGATACTTACTTAGCTAAGGCTCTATGAATATTATTATACTTCGATCTAGTAATATATCTAGATAGTTAAAAGATGATATAAATATAAATATAAATATAAATATAAATATAAATATAAATATAAATATAAATATAAATATAAATATAAATATAAATATAAATATAAATATAAATATAAATATAAATATAAATATAAATATAAATATAAATATAAATATAAATATAATATAAATATAAATATAAATATAAATATAAATATAAATATAAATATAAATATAAATATAAATATAAATATAAATATAAATATAAATATAAATATAAATATAAATATAATTCAATCAAGTTTTCAAGTGATTAATATCTATTTATAATTTTTTATAATTATATTTAACTTTTAGAATTCTAATAAATGATAATTAATATAGAGTTTATAATTTTTATTTTTAGTTTTTTATAGAAAAATTAATAAATTCTAATTGGTGGTAGAGTTATAATGAAGTGGCGATATGAATGTCCCCGCTTTGATAAGCATAGTATATATACGGAGGTTGATGGGGTAAGTATTGTAAGACATTTTTTACCCACATATCGCTGTTTTTCCCGTCTTTTGATGCTGCTTTAAACAATTTGAATAGATATTGAGCTGTTCTCCCTTCAAATTTCGAATTTTGATTGTATTTCGAGGATTTCAATAAAATCTCAACAATTTGATGATTTTGAAATTTTTAAAATTGATATAATCTCTTTTAATAACTTTAGAATAGATTTTTTGAATAAAAAATTAATGATTTTAAATGATTTTGAATAATTTTAAATAAATAATTGAGAATTTATAATACTTTAATCACTTAGATTTCATCATACAAATTTTCAACCAGCGTAATGATATTATTGGTCAGAGCCCCTGTCTGTGGAACCAAGCACGGTCATTTTTTGGTATGTCTTACAATACTTACCCCATCAACCTCCGTATTTGATAGCTACACGATAGTATGTGTAACAGATGAGAGTAATGGCGCTGGTGAAATGAAATGATTGGGCAGGAGATAGTGACAGTACAAGGGCATGAGCACATCTGTCTTCGTGTTATTGGATGCTATTTCCATGAATGATCTGACTTGTGTGGTGGTGTGTCAGAATTTTTTTCGAGGACGAATCCAAAAATCTGCGTGGTGACAATATTTCTTAATTTCTCCCTTATACATATTTTCCATGCACCAAACGCCGTTAGGGAATCTTCTTAGCCTAAGCAAACAACTCAGCATTATCCAGGACATCCTTTGGCGCCTGCCTTCCTCCATTCGTTCTGAGACCCAATTCTCCCTTCTTTGCCAGTCTCTCAATACCCTGTTCTGCCCTCGCATTATATCTCCCTGCCTTCTTCTTTCTGATCTCGCTTCTGACTTGATTAGGGGATATAAACTCTTTGTTCTCGTAGATTATTGGTCCACCAAAACTTCCTTCTTGAATGACAATGGGTGTCAACACAAATCTTGGTCCAATCTCCACCAAGCTACATTCTGTCTCCTTGTTCCCCGAATTTTTTGATTTGGATTTGGCAGAGATTTCTTCTTCAGCACCTTTGACTCTTGATGGTTCGGTCTCGCTGATCTGGTAGTTTCGAATCCAGATTTTGCCATCTGCCAAAGTAAATCCCATAACATGATCGACAAAAGGTTTCGATTTCCTAGCACCCTTTGGCACGCCGAAGATATGGAGGAAGAGTTCTTTTAGTACACGGAGATGAGGTTCCTTATCGAAAGAGGCATCGAAAGAGAGGATGGGTCGGGAGCCTTTGAGACAGTTTCCTGTGAAATGGAGCTCTTCCATGGTGTGTACTAAGATGTTGTTAGAGAGACTTTTCCTTAGAGCGGGATGTTAGGATGAACATACAATTTTGCATATGCATCTTCACGGTAGGTCCGTTGGGTGCTTTGCTCATCCACAGGTAAAGATCCTTTCCTTTTCTTGCCTCAAAGAAAAATACATTATTACAGTTATATAATTCCGCCAATTCGTTCAATTGATAAAGCTTCGACTTGGTATCGAGTTTCGCATCTTTCCTACCATGGGGAAGAAGGGACGCAAGGTCGTTGAGAAGATGTCGATGTCTAATTTGTAGAGTTAGCATTTTCTTGCGATTCTCTGCGTCGCATCAGCACAAATTTATATACCTGTAAGTAATTCCTCTTGAAGACAAGATCAAAACTCTTTGCTTGTTTTTCTTGACACCACTCGCAGATGTTTCTTCTTTATGACCAGAAGTCTTTGATAATGACTTGTAAACAGAAGCCATTGTATATGTTGTGTTGTGTATATTAAGTAGTAAATATATTCAAAGGCTATCGGGTCGGGCGCAAAAAAGTTCTTGAGATCTTCAAAGTTTCTTAAGAATTTCTTTGATAGTGTAAGCGCAACCTTAATCTTAAGCGCGTTATCAATATATCCTTGCTAGTGTATTCAATTGATCAAATCTCAGCCTCGTGTTCAGCCTCGTGGCTAAATAATTACCTTGTGATAGGTACCTACCTGGGTAGGTAATATAGGAGATCCGGTACCAATAATAGGGGTGCTTTTATTAGATCACATATACACTAGCTTAACGTCTCACTAATAACAAAAATGGCTTATCTACCCTTGCCTTTCTGTTTTATAATCCTTACCCTTTTCCATCCTAATATATCCATTTTTCTAATAACACTTATAGGATTTCTCGATTTTGATCCGGAATCTTGACCTTTTTTATTATTTATATATTTATTATATTTCTTTTTTATTATTTCAATCATTTATATATATTTATCGAATACTTACAATTCGTTTTCAAATCGATTTTAAATCTTCTAATACTATTTCATTATTCTTTTATTCATTTTCCAATTTGAAAGATCGAAATCTATAAATAGCTTTATTTTTTGATTCATTCCTAATTTCCTTTTTTCTATAATTGCAAATACAATCGCTGATCCTTTATTTGTACTTCAATTTAAGTAATTATATTTTAATCAAATTATCAATCAATCACAAACTTTTAGTACTATCTATATCTACTCTAAATCTTTAAATCAAATAATCTTCTAATACTCTATCTTTGAAATTTACTATATAATATAAATTCCCTATATAAATCTAAATCAATCTTCTTTATTATATTACCTTTATTCCAAATCAATTATATTATTCTATATAAGAATATATTTAATAAAATAATATTACCAATTCTCTTTCTTTATTAATCTTTTAAACTAATATATTCCTCAACAGAATTACTATTTTTGTACAAATCAAATCCTACTTTTGACAATTTATTTACAAAATTTGTTATTATAAATTCAATTATAAATATATTTTATTATAATAAAAGAAATATTATATAAACTTTCGTTACTAAATATCAATATATTTTATCAAAAATAACCTTGAAATTTATACCTACTTTTACAAAAGCTTTTTATATATCTTCAAACATCACCTCTAAAAAATCGAAGTTTACTTTTACAAGATATTTTGATAATAACATTTCTACCTTACAATAATTATTCTATCTTGAATATAATTTTGAATTCACTAATCTTATTCCTTTCCTTTCAGATTTATATTTCAAGATTATATATATTATATAATAATAATACTACAAAATAAATTAATTTTATTCTATATATTCATAATATTCTTAAGAATTGATTTAAAACTATTCTAAAGCAAATAGAAAATATCAAATTCTATCTTTAAAAATACTTTCTGATTAAGATTTCTAATCTTAACAATATTAATATTCAGGCCGAAATCAAAATTTTCGAATAATATAAAAACAAATCCTTCTTTATTTATTATTGATATATTTTTTATTTATTCCAATATATTTTTGAATAAAATAAATCTAAATCTGAATCCGTATTATCGAAATCCAAACCTTTCAATTCCTTTGAAAAGTTCATATTGAATATTATTATCTTTGCTTTTATATAAGATCTGTAAAACAAATTGCTTTATTATATTATTATAATCAAAAATATAAATATTTATAATACTTTATAAAAGGTTTATAATATAATTCAAGAATTATATCAGATTATTGATTTTATTAAACAAACCAAAATATACCTTAATAAAAAACATCGCTTTTAAACATTTAAGAAATTTATCAAAAAACAATATAATAAATCAATTAATATTATCCTAATCAAATTCAAAAATAATAAGAATATCTTTTATATGCCCTATAATAAACCTCAAAATACTGTCTTCAATTTCCTAATTATATTATTATTATCATCACCCCCGATCCAATAAATTCAATTTCAACAATCAATTCAATTTCAATATAATCAATTCCCTCTTTACAACTTCAATAGAAATAGAAATTATAATAATAATGATTGATATAATTATTCAGGAAATACTAATAAATTATATCTAAAAATTAATAATCAATTCTATAATCAAAACAAAGATTCCGATTTATTTTCTATATATTTATTATCCTATTCTTATATTAATAATAAACTCAAATATAATAAAGATATAATATAATTTCTCTATATTAAATATAAGGAATTCAATTATATCTTTAATTTATATAATAACAAACCAATAAAGAATTAAAAATAAATATACTGTTACGAACCTCAACTACGAAACTAGGGCTAGCTGAAAGCGGGCCGAATTATACACTAGTTTGAAGAGTTTTCATCTATATAAAGGGGAATTCTTCAATACCATAAGAAAGAGAATAATGAAAAGTTTTTGATTCAAAATCCAAACCTATTGTTATTCGAATATTAACCGATTCTTTGCTGTAATTCTTATAATTCTTTTTATTCATCTTTGAGAGCAATTCGTCGGTTAATTTTGGGAATAACCTTATTTTTTTTGATTCATAAAAGCCTTCGAACCTTATCGAAAACTTTTCGGAATATTATCGAAAACCTTCGAAAACCCTTCGAAATTTACCTTCAAAATATATACGAATTTGATCTCAAAACAAACCTTCGAAAACCCTTCGAAAATTACTTTCAAAACATATACGAATTTAGCTTCAAAACGAACCTTCAAAGACCCTTCGGAATATTGTCGAAAACCTACCAAAAATACTATGAAAAATCTTCGAATCAAGAAAATCAAGAAAAACAAGAAAAAGGAATTGAAAAGATTTATTTGAAAAACATGAATATAATATACAAATCGAACCCTATTCTATTTTACAAAATTCGAAAGCGAATTCTTAAATCATACAAATTATTCAAATAAAAGGACAAAAAAACGAAAGCATATAAAGAACCTTCAGGACTCTATCAGAAAACTGAAGAATTTGAATATAAAAGTTGTTGAAAAAGTTGAAGATATTGAAGTTGAAATAATGATGATGAAGCCTTTGGTATTACCCTTAAGGAGTACAATGAGCGGATTTATATATGATGATGATGAAGTCTTTGGTACTACCCTTGAGGAGTACAATGAACGGATTTATATATGATGATGATGAAGCCTTTGGTACTATTCTTGAAGAGTATAATGAACAGATTTATATATGATAATGATAAAGTCTTTGATATTATCCTTGAAAAGTATAATGAGTGAATTTATATACGATATTAATTGTATTTCTATTTCAAATAGAACTTTGACGGAATACTTGAAGTTTCTTCCCTTTGATAGAATATTAGATTTTTTTCAAAAGGAAGGGTGAAACTAGTTTTTGTATAATTCTAAAAGATTATTAATGAAAATTGGTTGCAAATAGTCGGATCTATATTGGAAAGCTAATATATTAACTGAAAACGAAACAGTATTTATATTAAAGTTATTATTTTTTTGATATAAATTTGAATCGATATATTAATAAATATAATATATTTATATTTCAAATTTCAAAAGAAAAAGTAAATTGAAAACCCCCTTCCTTTTTATTATTTATCGAATCTATAGGATCATTGAAATCGATGAGGATATCGATCCAAAAAGGGAGGTATCAATATCCCCTATTCATCATATTAAAAAGCATACCAAATCGAAAAGTATACCAAATCGAAAAGTATACCAAATCGAAAAGTATACCAAATCGAAAACATACCGAATCCGAATCGAAAGCATACCGAATCGAAAGCATACCGAATCGAAAGCATACCGAATCGAAAGTATACTTATCGAAATCGTACCGAAATCGTACCGAAATCGAATTGAAAGTGGATCGAAAATGAATATATATACAGGAGTTTTTAAATGATATTGAAGAGTTTTCAAAGAAATGAAAATGCTGAATTTTATAAAATGAAGATATAAGCATTATAATTTCATTATTAAAGGAATTATCATGGATTTAATTGTTATATAAAGTTCTCCATTGGAGTTTCAGTTCGGCCGATTATTGTAGAATTAGGAATAAAGGAATTGAAGAGTTGAAAGGGTTTCGATGGATCTATAATGATTCTACGAAAAGGTATACCATATAATATCGATAGATCTATAATGATTTTACGAAAAGGCATATCATACAATATCGATGGATCTACGATGGTTTTACGAAAAGGTATACAACACAATATCGATGGTTCTACGAAAAGGCATACAATACAATATCGATGATTTCACAAAAAGACATATAATACAATATCGATGGTTTCACAAAAAAACATACAATATAATATCGAATGATATTGGTTTTGATTGAATATTTCAACTTAAATAGTTTCATTTTAAAGGTTTTCGAAAACGAAAGTCTTGGAAAGAAGGGCTTTATTATAAACCTCAACTACGAAATTAGGGTTAACCGAAAGCGGACCGAATTGTACACTAATTTGAAGAGTTTTCACCTATATAGAAGGGAATTCTTCAATACCATAAGAAAAAGAATAATGAAAAATTTTTGATTCAAAATCCAAACCTACTGTTATTCGAATATTAACCGATTCTTTGCTGTGATTCTCACATATACTTAAAATAATTTATCTTTAATAATAATATCCGAATATATTATATTTATTTTAAAGAATTTAAATACTTTTATAATCAATTTGAATTATTTATGAATATTTTATCATTAATAACGGAATCAATTTATATAATCTTATTCTCAAATATTTCATTTAATATATCATTATTAATACTATCTATAAACTCGAATTTCTTTAATATTGAATATAATAAATCTATTCTTTCAAAATCCTCTATTTCTTTGGTACTTTTTAAATTTGTTTATAAAAATAATAAAATTATTTATTGTCACGGAAAGCCCTGTGATCCCCTGTATCTTACTAAGGATCAAAGCGTATGCTTTCCAATCGGAATGAAGGATCTTCTAACTCTTATCAATCTCTTTTATTGATAAGATGATCCTGATATATTAATAAACAAAGATTTAATTTAATTAAAGTATATATTGATTAGATAATTATTTATTTATTTTATATATACAATTCTTGATTTATATAATCAAAGGTAAATCATTCAATTCTTTTATTTTATTAATTATATATATCATCTATTCTTTGATCTCTGAAAATGCTTTGTAATCATACTATCCTGTGATAATTATAAGTCTAGTAGTCCTTAATCTATACAATCTTTTATTCAATGATTACTAAATACTTAAAAGATCATTTTTAAAATATCATTTCTATTTCATTTATAATTCAATATTTATATCAATTCAATTACCTTTATTTAATATAATAAAAGATCAAAACGATTTTCTTCTAATAATTTATACTCAATAACTGAAATGATATTTATATTTGAAAAATAAATATCAAGTTCAAAGAATCTAAGATTCAATTAATCTAAAGAATAATTTATTTGTTTCTATATCAATTATATTTATTTTAAATTCCAATCTGATAAATAAATTTATCTATATTCAAATCGATTGGTTTTCAATTAAATCATTTGTTTTACTTTCTACTATCGATTTCCAAATCAAATACAATCAAAAGAAATAAATTTAATACCAAAAGAAATTCTTGGAATATCTTATAGCAATTCAATTCAAAGAAAATATAAATAAAGATACAAATATAAAAGATTCTAATAATAATATATTGGAATCTATTTTTAGTAAATCCATTACTTTATTCCCAATCATCTTTTAAGAAATCTTTTCTAAATTTATTTCTTTTCAATTAAAATATCAATATTGATAACAAGAATATATATAAAATCATAAAGCTTTCTATAATATTTATAAATGAATCAAATCATTAATTGATCAAATATATTTTATAAAACTATTTATTTTCAATCAAAATATTACAGTTCTTTTATTCAAAACGATCATCAATATACTCAAAAAAAAGCTTGTATTTATAATAACTACTGTCAAATTCGTAATACTATAAGAATATTAATCTATTCTAATATAAATTTCGTTTGATAAAACCGATTTTGTTAAATAATATAGGAATTGAATTATAGTTTATACCAAAGTTATCACGGGATAGTATAATTACAGAGCACTTTCAGGGATCGGGGAATAAATGGTATATGTGATTGGTAGAATAAAAGAATTGAATGACTTGCCCTTGATTATATGTGTCACGAGATACACGTGATCGCGTCCGATCGGGCTAGTACGGTATTAAGCTCCGAGCCGATCATATATATAGCTTTGTAGCACACTCTCTTTAGCTCTATAACTTTTAATTCTAAGATTGATCTCTAAACGTTCATTAGATTCGTTACATTATTAAAAACTCTTCCAGATAAGAAATGGAATAATATCTGTATATACTTATACATACTCCGTTTATTCCTGTTTAAATATATATTCATATTCTTTCACTTGTATATAGATCTTTTTGATATTATTCGAAAATATTATCTTTTTTCTTACCCTTAATTTCTAAATTATAGATTACAATTCGATAAACCTTGTGATTGCAGAACTTCGTAGCAAAGTGACTCGTTAACGGGATGAAATCTCGTTCCTACGCTCCCTAATTCTCGAATGCACTCCTGCTGCTCATACTCCTTCTCATCCGAAACCCTTTCTTCCTGATCCTACCTCAACTTTCTTCTTTTGATTAAAACGTTCCTTTAGATTATACGACGATTCTGGATCAATTCATATATGTTTATAACAATCCGAATAAAGTTCAAAAAGCCGAAAATAAACTATTCATTTTCAAACAAGGAATCGATTTTTTATATACTTATATTACAAAATTCAAAAGAATTTTTTACAAAACCAAAGATCAGAATTGATCCAATTCGAATAAAATCTCAATTTTTTGTAATGGATTCAATATTACTTTTAAAAATTATCTTTCTCAACAACTTTTTCTTCTTCATTTTTATCCCGATTTTGTTCAGGTTATGTAACAACTAACTACTTGTATAACAAATGGATTCCTTATATTATTCTATTTTAATAAGTTTAGAGCCCTATATATATTACAGAATTTATTCCACTCTTGGAATCACAATCTAATGGATATTAATAACCTTAATATCATTGATACTTTTAGCCCTTTTGATATCCAACCGGACAAGTCCGATTATACTTTGATTCTACTCTGTGTACAAATATCCGAGTTTTCCTTTTTTGAAAGAACTCTTTTGTGTAAACAAAATAAATATGTATAATATAGAAGTAACTTCTATTGGATACAAATTTGTCCGTTAAACCTGTATCAAGAAATCCGAGATCGATAAAAGTCTATTCTGATTATTATATTGATTATTAAGCCTGAAAACGATGATGATAAAGATCTAAAAGAAATAATCAATAACCGATATTTTGAAGATCGCTTAAAGGAGGTATATAGTATAATGGATGTATATTTGTTGATTGTGATACAATCTATATATCAGGAATTTTTATCAAAAGAAGATTAATGATTATTTTGTACTTAAATTATTCATTTAAAATAAATTCGAAGTGAATTCTTCAGAAAGAGAGGGTAATATTACGAGATATACATAATCGCATTCAATCGGGCTAGTACAGTACTAAGTTCCAAATTGATCATATATATAGTTTTGTAGTACACTCTTTTTAACTCTGTAGCTTTTAATTCTAAGGTTGATCTCTAAACGCTCGTTGGGTTTGTCACAATATGAATCAAAAGTTATATATATAAAACAAATGAATAATTATCTAATTGATATATACTTTAATTAAATTAAATCTTTGTTTATTAGTATATCAAAATCACTTTATCAAATTAATAGATTGATAAAGATTAATAGATTCTTCATTCCGATTAAAAAATATACACTTTAATCCTTCATAAAATACAAAGAATCATAAGGCTTTCTATAATACACCCCCCAAATCGAAAGGCAATCTGAAATAAATGGAAAGGTATAGAAAATAATAATTCATATAATTCGTAAATGAATATACAAGGCGATTATAGACAGATATCAACAAAGAAGTAGTATAATATATAAATCTGAAATGATTCTAATACCCTTGAAATAAAGAAGAATTTGATTATATATAAATCGCAAATTTCTCTTGGTTTTTGATTTGATATCTGTAATATTCTTCGAAATCAAGATTTTGAATAATAAAAAGAAAGTTTTCTGTTGGGAGAATATAGATGAATAATCGATTCTACGATATAGCAATTGAGAATATATATAATTGCTAAATTACAATATATTGATTGTGATAATGAAATAAAATGAATGAATTTTTAAAGGTATATGGATCCTTTTTTTGTATTCTCGTTTTTGTTTTAATCAAGTTTTTATTGATTATTATTATACCTAAAATTTCGGGGTCTAAAAAGACTAAACAAATGAATCTCAATCGTGCTAGACAAATGGAAACTAAAAAGAAAGCTTTGAAAGAGTCGAATACAAAAAAAGATCCCAGTATTTCTTTGAGGGATTAATAAATCGAACAAAGAGAATTAATGAATCCAATATAGATAATGAATCAAGATATCGATTTCTGGGAGTATAATTTAACTAAATCTGCTTCTAGAATAATATACAATCATTTATTTCAGAAACCGCTCCCCTTTATCAAAAGAACTATTATTCGTTATAATTAATTGCCTATTATAAATTCAAATAATAATTTGGAGATAGATTTTATTCTTGAATTCTATTATATGATTGAAAGGTTTTATTAATCCTATATTTGTAATTATCGAAATAAAGATCGTTTAATAAAGAAAAGAAAAAAAAAAGGTTTTTTCATCTAATAATAATGATCTATTCGATCTTTTAATATCAAGTTTTTTGGACAATAAATCAAATAAAAAAGAAAGAGAAAAAAGATCATCGAAAATTGCTGGTTTTCCAATTAAAATAAAAGATGAGGGGAATTGTAGGAAAAGGAATGATCATTTATATATTTGATATATAAAATCGTTAATCGTTGAAAGATATAATTTCCATAGCGAATACTTTGTTGATTCTTCCAAACTGAATAATCGTCGATATTGAAATTATAGTATTCATCTATATACTCCCTTATCGGCTTTTCTTCATCCTTTAATAAATTACTACATCACTATTCATCGGCAAAATTCAAAAGTAAATTCTTCGTTCACCCCCCCACCTTTATAGTATATTAATCGTTGATTATATAATCCAAACAGGGATACAGAATTACAATGAAAATGATATTGGAGATCGAAAAGAAGAAAGAAATTGTTTCTTTGTCTTTATATTGTCGTTCCTTTTTTCCTTATTATATTATTCACCAAAGTCTTTGAAAAGCTGAACAAAAGAAATATATTGTGATTTCGAAAAACAATAATAAGGATAAAAGAGAAAGAGTAATAAAGAAGAAAAGGAAAAAAGAATAAATAGTATATTTAAAGAAAAAGAAAAGAAAGGATAATCCTTTGGTTCCTGTAATATTGATAACATTAATAACTTTAATTACTCTAATTATTCCTTATTCCTTGATTATTACAGATAATCCAAAGATTCTTTTATTTGAACTTCAAATTATTAAGCTTAAAAAGAAATTTATCCTTTTTCGAGGATAGGAAAATGAAGAACGGAAAAGTGATCAATCTTGATTGTTCTTTGTTTCCCAATAGATATAAAGTATACGAATTGAAATATATTATAGAAAAATATAATGATTTGGGATACCAAATAGGATTCATTCCATTCATATCAAAGGGAAGAATTACAAGCTCCAAATTGTCGTTATTCAAACTTTATGATTGTTGTTATTCAAGTTCTAGATTGTCGTTATTCAAACTTTATGATCCTGTTGCTTATATTTTGTAGATTGAAAAGGGATCAGAAGTATTCGAACTTTTGTTTTGTAAGGTTCTTAATGAATCTATTAATAATTATATCGATGATCAATAAATAGATTATATAAAAGTTCCTTTTTGAATATTCTTAATATAATTATATATTTTGAATATCGATATAATATAGTTTTGTAATGATCCATTCGTTCTCATCAACCATCAATCTGATTATTTGTTGATTATTGTAGAAGATCATTATAAACTCTTTCATTACTAAATCGATCTTTTTTAAGAAATATAGGATTATTATAATTTCTTTTAATATATATTCGATTTCGAGAAGCTTTGTTTCAATAATCGAGGTGATTATAATATCTTGTTTGAATACTTTCCATATAATTAAATTATCGAAAAGGGATATAATATACCCTTAAGATAATTAACGAATATTTAAATCATTTATAAAAGAAGTATCTGAAAAGATAAGAAATTGTGATATTTAATCATTATTATATTAGATCGCAAGATACCTTATATTCCATAGATATTATAAACAATGATTGATAGTTTTTATATAATCGTTAAATGGATTGATTAAATAATGATTCAATTACGAAATAACGAATAATATATCTGTTCTTATAATGATTACTGTTGGAAATGAGGCCATCATAGGATTAGAATTGAGGTCACGTGATCACAATGGTGCACAGACCATATTTGGGGATAACCTTAATTCTACTCCTATTAGAATTATAGATCTTTAGTTCAATTTATATAATCAATAATACTACTACTTTCTACATTAAAAGTTAATAGATTATAAAATCTGATTATATAATAATGATTAGAAAACAAAGCAAATCGAGAAAGGATTAGTATAATTAATAGGGATAAAACAAAATGAAAATCAAAGTTTTTATATAATATCATCAAAGCAAAATTGAAATATGATAATACAGTTTATAATTTATAACATTATAGGCCAAAACGGAAAACAATTTGTACAATACCAATACAGAATTATAATAGAAGCAAAAAGCAAGTTCGTATAACTACAAGAAAATATATTACAATACGATTTTACAAATTTTTTTATTGTTTTATTTTTACATTTCTTTATTATCCCGAATCTACTTATTATATATTTTTTAAAACCATTTTAAAAACTTAAAGATTATCTTTGATATTTATCAAATAATAAGAAATCTTTACAATATCAGAATTAAACAATCTTTCGAAGTTTGATCAAAACAATTATAAGCAATGGTTCAGACAAATAAAGATATAATTGAAAGGGAAAGGATGGTTTTATATAATTGATCAAATATTAAACGAATATATACAGATTACAAAGCCCAATACAGTATTTGTCTACGAAATCAATGATCGTGTATATTACAATATCGAATTGAAATTGGAATACTTAAAGGACGAAGCGAATGTGTTATCATATATTTGTATAATATTCAATAATAATGATGAAACCTTTATCAACGAATATTCAATAGTATATATACTTTGAAAATATCTTAAATCGAAATATATCAGAATTAGTATAGTTATAATTAATATATATATAACAATAATCCAGAACTTCAAATTTCAATCTGATATCTATTTCGATATAATTATTATCGAAGTTTAAAACAAATTGAAAAAATATAAAAAGAAATTAAGAACTATAAACGAAAGCTATCAATCAGTATATCAAGATACTATCTTATTCTTGATTTTAATATATAATCTTTCAATCGATTATCAAAAAATAATGGATATATTGGATATCCAAATCAGCTTTAATATCAATGATAAAATCAAGTATTTGTAGATTAAAGAATTTCGTTTTAAGGATAAATTAAAATGAATATAAATTACAAAAGAATCTAAATACATTTCTTGATATCAAGAATCAGATTTCGAAATCCCAAATAATATTTATGATCTATATCAAAAGGAAGATCATTATATATAAGATTATTTATATTTAATATAAACCAATAAACTCTTTTGTAATTACCTTCATTACCAAAAAAGAAGGGGATTATTAAATCCAAAGAAGATTTATTTCAATAAAAAAGACTAAGTATATTCTATTAATAATATCTCTGAATCAGATTCCGATATTGAGGATATAATAAAAGAAGATTATAATTTAACAAAGAAAACTATTAATAAAACTTCCTTTAACAAATAGTATATTGATATAGATGCTTTTTTATATATATCTAATCAATCTTTATTATTTAGATCAATAGATTTTATTATTAAATAAAGAATAAAGATTGATAAAGAAATGATATATTATTGTTATTAGGGTTTAATAAATATAATATACAAAGATGATTCTAAAATATTACTTTCAAATATATTATATATATCAGGGTTAGGAGTAAACTTGCTATTAGGAAAAAGGATTTGCGAAATAGAATTGTAAAAAGAATTCAACTTTTATTATATATATTTCAAGAAGAATAATAAAAAAGTTATTTATATTAGAATACAAAATGAAATATATATGGTTTTATATATAATTAAAGGATACAAGGATATAGTTTTTTGTTCGAGTGTATATCAAAATGATCAGGAAAAAGGTTTTTCTTTAGAGATAATCGATAATATCAAAAGTATTGATAATGAATTAATATTTAAAGAGAAAAAGAGATATTTGTTATAATATCAAAGATTCAATTATTTAGATCTAAATAAAATCAAGAATCTATACAAAATATTCAATATAATTAAATCAATAAAGGTTTCAATTGAATTAGATATCTATGAAGTATATATACTTATCAAGATGATTAATCATATTCTGAAGCAATTGAATCTATATAAATCAAAAAGACTCGAATTTATATATTTCGATATTATAAAACCATTCCCAAAATCGATTTGAGGGAATCGTTATTTCATATTGATCATCGATAATTGTACAAAAGTAAATTGGATTATATTATTTAAACAAAAAGATGATATAATTTAAATATTGAAAACTTGGAAAAAGGAGATGGAATTGGTTATTGAAGAAAAGATCATTATAGTTAGGATTAATAATGTATCAGAATTTTTATAAGTTATTTATGAATAATCATCAGATATATGATCCGAAGTTATAATAATTGTCTTTTTATATCAAAACGGATTTATAGAATGGAATATAAAGATTATAGAAGTAGATATAAAAGTAATATTAAAAGAAACTGGATTATTATTAGAGTTTTGGAATGAAGTTGTAGAATATAATGTTATCACGGGATAATATGATTACACAGCACTTTCAGGGATCGTTGAATAGGTGGTACACGTGATTGATAGAGTAAAAGAATTGAATAACTTGCTTTTGATTATATAAATCAAAAGCTATATATATAGAACAAATGAATAATTATCTAGCCGATATATATTTTAATTAAATTAAATCTTTGTTTATTAATATATCAGGATCACCTTATCAATTAATGGATTGATAAGGACTAGTAAATCTTTTATTCTGATTGGAAAGTATACGCTTTGATTCTTCATAAGATACAGGGGATTACGAGGCTTTCCGTGATATACCCCCCAGATCGGAAGACGATCTGAAACAAATGGAAAGATATAGAAAATGGCAATTCATATAATTCATAAATGAATATACAAAACGATTATAAGTAGATATTAATTAAGGATTGGTATAATATATAAATCTGAAATGATCCTGGTACCCTTAGAATAGAGAAGAATTTGAATATATATAAATCGCAAATTTCTTTTGATCTTCGGTTTGTTATTTATAATATTCTTCAAAATCAAGATTTTGAACAAATAAAAAGAAAGTTTTTTGTTAGAAGAATACAGATGATTAATCGATCCTATAGTATAGCAATTGAGAATGTATATAATTGTTAAGCTATAGTATATTGATCGCGATGGCGAAGTAAAATAAATGAATTTTTTTTTTTTTTTTTTTTTTTTTTAAAGGTATATAGATCCCTTTTTCACATTCTCATTTTTATCTTAATTAAGTTTTTATTAATTATTATCATACTTAAGATTTCGGGGTCTAAAAAGGTTAAACAAACGAATTTCAGTTATACTAGGTAAACAGCAGTTGAAAAAAAAGCTTTGAAAGAGTTAAATATAAAAAAAGATTCCAATACTTTTTCGAGGGATTAATAAATCGAATAGAAAAAATTAATAAATCTAATATAAATAACAAATCAAGATATCGATTTTTGGGAATATAGCTTAATTAAATCTGCTTTTAGAATAATACACCATCATCTATTTCAGAAACCATTCCCCTTTGTTGAAGGAATTACTGTTTATCATGATCAATTACTAATTATAAATTCAAATAATAATTTGGAGGTAGATTTCATTCTTGAATCCTGTTATATGATTGAAAGGTTTTATTAATCTTATATTTGTAATTGTCGAAGCAAAGATTGTTCGATGAAAAAGAGAAAAGAAGGAGTGTTTCTTTATCTGATAACAATGATCTATTCGATCCTTTGACACTAGGTTTTTCGGACAATGAACTAGATGAAAAAGAGAAAAAAAAAAGGTTATCGAAAGTTGCTGACTCTCCAGCCAAAACAAAAGATGAAAAAAGTTGTAAAAAAAGGAACAATCATCTATACATTCGATATATAAAATTATTAATCGCTAGGAAACATAATTTCCACAACGAATACTTTGTTGATTTTTTTAAGCCGAATAATCATCAATATTGGAATTGTAGTATTCATCTATATACTTCTTTACCGGCTTTCCTCCATTCTTTAACAAATTACTACATCGCTATTTATCAACAAAATTCGAAAATAAGTTCTTCGTTCACTTTTCATCTTTATAATATATTGATCATTAATTATATAATCCAAACAGAAATACAGAATTACAATAAAAATGATATTGAAGATCGAAAAAAAGAAAGAAATTGTTTTTTCGCCTCTATATCATCATTCCTCTTCTCCTCGCTATATTACTCACCAGAATCCTTGAAAAACCAAGCGAAAAAAGTATATTATGATTTCGGAGAGCGATAATAAAGATAAAAAAGAAAGAATAATAGAAAAGAAAAAGAGAAAAGAATAGATGGTATATCCAAAGAAAAAGGAAAGGAGGGATAATCCTTTAGCTTTTATGGTATCAATAATATCAATAGCTTCGATTGCTCTAATTATTCTTCATTCCTTGATTATTGCGGATAATCCAAAGACTCTTTTATTTGAATTTCAAGCTATTGAGCTTAGAAAGAAGTTTATTCTTTTTCGAGGACAGAAAGGTGAAAAGCGGAAAAGTGATCGATTTTGATTGTTCTTTGTTTTCCAATGAATATGAAGTACACAAATTGGAGCGTATTGTGGAAAAGTATAATAATCTGGAATATCAAATAAGATTTATTCTATTTATTCCAAAAGGAAGAAATACAAGTTCCAGATTATTGTTATTTAAATTCTATGATCCTATTATTTATATTTTATAGATTGAGAAAGGATCGGAAGTATTCGAATTTTTGTTTTGTAAGATTCTTGGTGAGCCCATTAATAATCATATCGGTGGTCGGTAGATAGATTATATAAAAGTTCCCTTTTGAATATTCTTAATATAACCATATATTTTGGATATCGATATAACATAGTTTCGTAGTAATCCATTTATTCTCACCAATTATCAATCTGATCGTTTACTGGTTATCGCAAAAGATCATTACAGACTTTTTCATTATTAAATCGATCTTTTTTAAAAAATATAAGATTGCCATGATTTCTTTTGATATACGTTTGACTCCAAGAAGCTCTGTTTTGATAATCGAAATGGTTACGGTATTTTGCTTGGATGCTTTCTATATGATTAAACCATCGAAAAGGGATATAATATACCCTTGGGATGATCAACAAATATCTGAATCATCCGTAAAAGAAATATCTGAGAAGACAAGAAATTGTAGTATTTGATCACCGTTGTATTAGATCACAAGATATCTTGTATTCCATAAATATTATAAATAGTAATCGATAATTTTTATATAATTGTTCAATGGATTGATCAAATAATAACTCAATTATGAAACAGTGAATAATATATCCGCTCTTATAATAATTGTAGTATATAATACTGAGTCCATTTTCTCTTGATACATTTTTATAATATATACAGGAGCTTGACCCTGATTTTTCCGAAATATTATTATCGGGAGTGGTATATTTGCTGTCCTATTTGTTGCTTTGAATTTCTTAGCAATTTTCTCAATATATATATTATAAACTAACTACAACTTTTTCTTGGATTGATTACAGAGTATATATATACCTAGAAATTATTTAGTATTTCCCAGGTTTTGTAATTCATATATAGCTTTGATTCCCTTGATAATCTTTATAACAGTTGATTCGTTTTTTTTATAATAAATAATCTGAATGTTGTTTACAAAGAAAAGAATCATAATAATATACTCTGGGTTAATATATAAATATAGTTCCTCCTTGTATTATACCAATCTTAGTTTCTCAAGTATCTGAATGAAATCCCTAAACCATATAGCTGAGGAATCTTATAGATTATACAAAGCTCAATCGATTATAACATTTTTGTTTAGGATTTTGTATCCATTAGATAGATAATATACAATTGGGGTACCAGAAGAATCATGCA
The DNA here is from genome assembly GCA_014898415.1 of Stromatinia cepivora. Lineage (NCBI taxonomy): Eukaryota > Fungi > Ascomycota > Leotiomycetes > Helotiales > Sclerotiniaceae > Stromatinia > Stromatinia cepivora. The sequence goes on along the minus strand of RCTD01000006.1, from coordinate 1,416,068 downwards.
GAGCATTGACGAAGGCATTGATTACATCGTATTGCTTTGTTTCGAGATTGTATTTAATAATGATTGTTATTATGATTCGGAATAATCGGCCTATTAATGTAACGGCATAAATAATCTCAATAATACTCTTAACCTAAAGATCTCTTTGTATTATTAAATATAAACAATAATGAATAATTAAACCTTGATTATTGTATTTATACATAAACATTTATTAAAAGAGGATCGATTTTGAAGATTCTGATCCAGAATCGATTTTATATCAGGTTTTCCTAATCTTAAAGTTATTAACCTTAAGATTGCAATCCTGTTTAAATCAATATTCTATTTGATGATCTTTTAATTGGTAGTAAAAACGAGGTAATTTTGGAACTACAAATGTATAAATTCGAAGAAGTAATATTGCTTATAATCCATTGATTATAAATCAGATAAAAGGTAATAATGGTTTTGTTTCAATTTTAGCAATGATTATACTATAAACTATTACAAATTGAAAACATTTCTTTATATCGTCTATTCCTTATTGATCAAACCAGAATATAGAATGAAAATTGTTTAAACAAAGTAATCCTATTGAGCCTGTCCTTTGAAATATAATAATTCCTATATAGGATCCAGTATTGAGATCGCTCCTTTGATAACATTGTTGTATATACAATTGCCTTTATATGTATACTGGTTGCTCTAAAATGCGAGAGCCAAATGATTCCCAGAAGAAAGGTGACTCTAAATAATAATCATATAATTGAAACTTAGATGGATTGATCTAAACTCTAAATATTTCAATCCTTATAATATAAACTCTTTTAAACATTTATTCGAAATCATAAATCCGCGAATCTTCTATAAATCAATCAAATGAATGTATAGAGTGTAGCAGTCTTTATAATAACTGGATTTCCTTTACAGAATATTTTGATTAATCATTCCAATATATATACTTTCTTTTAGAACATTGAAATTGATCGATTAAAACGGTCTCTGAATTATTTTCGTATATACCGCAAAGAACTTCAATAGTACAACCAATAAACTCATATTTCATATTCCTTATATCAATATGTTCAATAAGATCGGGATCTATATTATTATTATGGGTATCTTTTTAAACAATATCAATATCTTTACCCACAAAATATGATTACTTTTTAATAAAAAAATCGGCTTTTCCAGTTTCTTTAATAAAAGGATCGATTAATATTTGTATATTTTCATTATATACCTTATCCTTATTATCTAAAAGATTAAATAGATTGGATAATCCTAAATCGATTTCTTTATTCTTATTATCATCTTTTAGATCTATATTTATTCTTAAGATCAGTTTGTTTATAGATAATAGATCTGAAATACATTTGATGAATGAATCAAAGGCTTTTCGATCTATGAAAATAGATAGATAAATAAAGTCCTTATGATTATTCTTATTTTGAATAATCGTTCTATTCAATTCGATATAATCTTGTAGATCAAGGGTTCTAGCAAATTGCTTAAACTCTTCTGTAATATGAATATCGATCATTCGATTGATAAAATCCATACGATAAATGAATTCTTTATTGAACATTACATTTCGAATAATAATAACTCTATCGAACTTGAATATTCATATACAATAGATCAGTATGCCTAAGATATAGTCCATTAAATACCCAATATATACTCAAGGATTAGTTTTGTATCATTTCCTATTAATTCCAATCTCTCTGTTCTTATCCAAAAAGTAAACTCGGCATTTATACTTATAGATTCCATTCCAATTGGAATGGAGATCGTTAGATATTTTCTTTACGAGTAAAAGATTATCTTTACGAAGATAATCACGAAATCATATATCGAATACCTTATTAAACGATTTAAAGGATTTGGTCTTCAAAGGATTTATATTATATAAATAAATAACAGTTTGTATTGCTTCCATTTATAATTTATCCGGTAAATCTGCTATGATCTGTATTTTTATTTGTTTTGTAATTATTTCTTGTTCTATATATTCTAATTTTTCATTGGGTTTATATATATGAAATAGGGATAGTTTAAATTCGATACCTTCTTGTTTAATCCATTTCTCAAATAATATTGTTTTTATAACTCTAATGATAAATATATCATTATCCTATTTAATCATTACGATCGTTAGGCCATACTTATAATAAACTCAGACTACAAAGCTTTGGATAATTGTAAATACTTCATTGTATATTTTATAATAGATTAAATATAAAAAGATCTTATTATAGTACATTTCTTTGATTAATAAGAATCATAATACATTATTATACCCTTTATCGAAATCAAAAAGATCCCATTGAATTTTGTAAAAAAACTGAGGTAATTGATGATCACTTGGAGTACAAGAAATGATTTGCTTTGTATAAATGCAAGCACAATCAGCATAATTAGAATGAATGATATCTTTTATTTTGATGTTTTGTATTGCAAATATTAAATATTCAAAAACTTCCTTCTTCAGATATTCAAAATGTTTATATTACATTTCATTTGTATTTTCTCTTAGAAAAAATGGATTATGAGAATAATGGAATGTTTTATTTATTTTTCTGTTTATTGTTAGATATATTATAAAAGGGTTGCTTATGGGAATAGATAAAAAAGTATTCGAATAAATAGAAAACAATTTGTATTCTAAGAATATAAGATTTTCAGCATAAATGTATTGAGCAATTACTATATTATTTGTATGATCTTCTTTACGAAGAATACAATTATATTCTGAAAACTATAGGTCGGCTTTCTTCAATCGAGCCTCCGAAACGATATTAATATGAAAACCAGGGATGAATGCTATATTGTTCAAGATCAGATCATCATTAGGGTAACCTTCTCTCTTGATGATCCCTTTGATAATATGAACCCTGTATTCTAGAACTTGGAAACTAGAAGTACCTGTTTTTATAAAATCATTGGAATCGGATGATCGATATCGATAATCATTTAATAAAGATATATCGTTTATGATATATATAGTATTACAATTATTGAGCAAGGTGTTATTGGACAGATAATGTATTTTCATTATTGTAGAGTATACTCCTGATTGATTGTATCGAATATTCAAGATAGTAATATTGATTGAAAATCCTAAAGGATCAATAGAACCTTTTATCCATTTTCTTTTGATTCAATTAGGGTAAAATTGCTTTTATAAATACAATCTTACTCGATCCCTAATTATTTATAGCTCGTTTTCGCTGAATACCTTTTTAAGTAGTGGATTGGTTTTTCTGGTGAATGTTAACTTTATGGCTTTGCAATTGTATACAGTATGGTTATGATCAATTCCATTATTCCATTCAGATTCGGTTCTGCAAGGACATTCCCAGATCTTCTTGATTCCCTGATTATTTTCAGAATTAATATTCTTTTTATTCTTTTTAGATTTTTTATTATTTTGAAAAAAGATAAATATAGAATATATTCCTTTTTTAGCTTTTGGGAAAATAGAATCCTGGAAGATTAATCCTTCAAAAACGTTTCCGAATTGTTTGAATAAGAAATTAGGTAATTCAAATTAATTGTTCATTTCGATCTATATAATTATAGTATTTACTCAGATTGGAAATATTCTGGTATTAATAATTTATAAAAAAATATTGATAACAATTTCATTCTGTATCTTAATGATCTTATATACGAAAGCTTTGGTGTAGACTATAGTCCAATCCCTATGCCATTTGATAGGGTCGGTTCTGCTGAGCGAGGTTTGCGCTAGAACAAATCGATATTCTTGTAGTACTGCGAGTTTGGTAGTAGTTACCGTAGGTGCGAGCTTCTTTTTGAATGTATTGATAATTGTCTTGAATGGAAAAACTATAGTACCCTGATTAAAAATGAATAGTTCTATAAAATGTACTTAATCAACTAACGATTCGATCTATTCGTAAACATTCTTGAAAGTTTTGTAATTCTATACATATTCTTGTTGTCGATATCGATACTTCAATTAGAAAAAGACAAACTCGAAGAAGATTTTTTGAAAAGTAATTGGAAGTAAAATAATAAATCTATTAAAAATGAATCCCGATATATTACCATCAGAATCTTTCATCTTTGTATTTCCATTAATATCTTTTTTGGATTAGATTGCTATAAGATATTCTGAGAATTCCTTTTGATATTAAATTTGTTTCTTTTGATTATATTTGATTTGAAGATCGATAATGGAAGATAAAACAAATAATTTAATTGAAAACTAATCGACCTGAGTATAGATAAATTTATTTGTTAGATCGAAATTTGAAATGGATATCATTGATATTAAAACAAATAGATTGTTCTTTGGATTAATTGAATCCCAGATTCCTTAAACTTGATATTTATTTTTCAAATATAGATATCATTCCAGTTATTGAATACGAATTGTAAAAAGAAGATTATTTTGATTCTTTGCTATATTGAATAAAGATAACTGAATTGATATGAATATTGAATTATAGATAAGATAGAAATGATATTTTAAGAACAATCCTTTGAATACTTAATAATCATTGAATAGGAAATTATATAGATTTAAAAACTACTGGGCTTATAATTATCATGAGATAATATAATTACATAATACTTTCAGGGATCGTTGAATAGATGGTACATATGATTGGTAGAATAAAAGAATTAAATGACTTGCTCTTGATTATATGAATCAAGAGCTATATATATAGAACAAATGAATGGTTATTTAGCTGATATATACCTTAATTAAACTAGATCTTTGTTTATTAGTATATCAGGATCACCTTATCAATTGATGGATTGGTAAGGGCTAGTAGATCCTTCATTCCGATTGGAAAGCATACGCTTTGATCCTTCATAAGATACAGGGGATTGCGGGGCTTTCCGTGACAAATGTTTATATCAGGAATTGTATTAATATTGATTTTGATATAAACGGAATAGATCGATCTTTTACAAAAGTTTTTATAAGTATAATATCAGATATAGAGATATGTAAAATTTGGGGAAGCAAATGTTATATTTATATTAATCTTAAGATTATTCCGAAAGGGCAAAGATATGATAAGTTGCGGGATACTTCGAAAATTAATATATTTTTAGGATATTCAAAAGTTATGAATAAATATATCAAAGTATATTTTTTAGAATTAAGCTATATATTTTGATCAAATAAAATAATTATAAATGAATCTTATCGAAAAGAAGATTTGGATTTTAAATTAAGAAATTATAAATCAGATTTACAAAGAATTAAAAATGTAAAGTTAAATCGAAGATTTTGTGGTAAATTAGTAGTAAACAAAATATCTTTTCTATTTTCAATATCAAATATAATATTTATATCATTTTTGTTTTAAATGTTCTTTTTAATAGATATTATATCGAGTTCAATGATTATACTAAATACCTCAATTATCGAATTGAAATCAGGTAAATTAGATATATTAATATTAATATATGATAAAGATGAATATAGCAATATCCAGAAGATAAATCAAGAATTTTCTTTTAAGGATACTTTAAATATCGAATCCATTATTTTAGAGCTTCCAATTCAAGAATCAATTTCTGTAGATTCTGAATCTGTATTGAAAGTAAAATTTAAGATTATTTTAAATTTTGTTAATAAATCTATTTCAATAGGATCAGAAAACGAAATAAATCTATAATCATTTGAAATCGAATAAAAGGATGCAATAGATTTTGAAGACGAATTTTTAAAATATTTAATACGAAAATGGAAAAGAGATATAAAACAAGATTCTGAAGGAGAATGGGAAAACAAGATTATAAAGGTATTGATTATGATATTTATATAAATCAAAATTCAAGAAAGTATAGAATATATTATAATTACAATCCCAATTATTTATAAAATGGATCTTTATATTAAAGATAAGATTGTTTCAGATTTCATAATTTCGTTGATAGATATAGATAATATAAAAAGTATAATATATTCGATCAAAGAAATTTTGGGAATTAAAATACCAAGAATTTATAAGGAAATAATATCGGATCGAAAATATTTTGAAAAATGAAAGGAAGTTATTTAAAAGGAAATTATATCTTTAATTCAAAATAATATTTGAGAAGAATATATACTTTCTAAAGAAAATAATTTGGTTTTGATGAAATGAATATTTATAATTAAAATAAAAGAGAATAAAATAGAATGATTTAAAACAAGATTAATGATTCAAGGGTTCAATTAGGTATTAGGAAAAGATTACAACGAAATGTTTATATTAATAATAAGGTTAGATATATTTAGATTATTCTTAATTATTATTATAAAGGAAAATTTGGAATATTTATATTTCGATATCAAAAATGTCTTTACTGAATTGTATTTAAAAGAAAAGATCTATTTCGAATTATTTCAAAGTATCAAAATCGAAAAGGGATATATACTATAAGTTTTACGAAATTTATATAATTTGAAACAAATTGAAAGAGATTGGAGTTTATTATTGAAGAAAGAACTTTTAGGTATAGGCTTTGTATAAAGTTTGGTAGATCTATATCTGTATATATTCAAAGATTGTGATATAATATTATTGATATATATTGATAATATTGTTATTGTATTATATATATCATTGCAAATCATTTGGTTCAATGAAAAGTTATTAGTTTGTTTTAATATTAAGAATCTAAGGGAGATTAATAAGATCCTAAATGTTAAGGTTATTTGTGATAGAAAAGCGTATATATTAATTATAGATCAAGAAGAATATCTTAATGTTATATTAATCAAATATAATATTATATATGAATAATATCAAGTTAAGAAATTATCAATAATAGATTATATTTATCTTTGGTTAACAATTAATAATAATGAATTAATAGATATAAATGAATATCAATAATGAATAGAAAGTATGATTCATTCAATAGTATATATTCGATTAGATATAATGTTCTTAATTAGAAGATTTTTATAATTTATAGCAAAACCAGCAAAACATTATATTATAGTTTTGAAGAATCTAATGCGATATTTACGATCGATAATCAAATAGAAGTTATAATTTGGATTAAAGAGAGTATAATCTGATATTTGTAAAGAATATAATATGTTTAATAATATAATAAAGGTATATATAGATACAGAGTAGGTTAATGACAAATATAATCGGAAAAGTGTTTCAGGGGGAGTTGTGATATTCTATAGAGGCCTTATATTGTAGATTAGCAAGAAACAAATGTTTATAATTATTTCTAATGCGAAATCAGAATATATTATAATGGTAATATTCATCAAATAAGGGAAATGGGTTGTATAAATACTCAAAGATTTATTCAGATCAAGTTATATTGGAAAGAACGGAGATACAGTTTAGATACTTGGTGATAATTAGAGTACTTTAACTTTAATTAAGAATTTATATTTGTATAAATGATTTAAATATATAGATATTAGTTATCATTTTATTAAGGATTTAATAGAAAAGGAGAAAATCGTTATTAATTATATCAATATATATAATATAGTTGTCGACAGAATGATGAAGTTTTGTGTAAGGATTGTTTTCGAAAGGTTCAAGAAAATGTTAGGATTAGTAGTCTAGGAGGATCGAATAGGATATCTTTAATAGGGGAGTATTAGAAATGAAGCCATTATAGGATTAGAATTGAGGTTATGTGATTATAATGATGTACAGATCATATTTGGGGATAATCTCAATTCTATTTCTACTAGAATTATAGATCTTTAGTTCAATTTATATAGTCAATAATACTACTACTTCCTGCACCAAAAGTTAACAATTATAATATATAATACTGAATCCATTTTCTTTTAATATATTTTTATAATATATATAAAAGCTTGACCCTGATTTTTCCGAAATATTATTATCAGGAATAGTATACTTGTTGTTTTATTTATTGCTTTGAATTTCTTAGTAATCTTTTCAATGTATATATTATAGATTAATTATAGCTTTTTCTTAAATCGATTATGGAGTATATATATATCTAGAAATTATTTAATGTTTCTTAGGTCTTGTAATTTATATATAGCTTTGATTCTTTCGATGATCTTTGTAACAACTGATTCGTTTTTTTTATAATAAATGATTTGAATGTTGTTTACAAAGAAAAGAATTATAATGATATACTCTGGATTAATATATAAACACAATTCCTTTTTATATTATACTAATTCTAGTTTTTCGAATATCCGAATAAAATCCTTAAACTATATAACTAAGGAATCTTATAGATTATATAAAACTCGATCGATTATAATATTTTTGTTTAGGATTTTGTATCTATTAAGTAAATAATATACAATTAGAATACTAAAAGAATCGTACAGAGTATTGATGAAGATATTGATTATATTGTATTACTTTGTTTCGAGATTATATTTAATGATAATTATTATTACGATTCAGAATGATTGGTTTGTTAATATAATAATATAAATAATTTCAATAATACTTTTAACCTAAAGATCTTCTTGTATTATTAAATATAAACAACAACGAATGATTAAACCTTAATCATTGTATTTATATATAAACATTTATTGAAAAAAGATCAGTTTTATAGATTCCGATCCAGAATCGATTTCATATTAGGTTTTCCTAACTTTAAGATTATTAATTTTAAGATCGCAATTCTGTTTGAATTAATATTCTATTTGATGATTTTCTAATTGATAATAAAAACGAAATAACTTTGGAATTGTAAATATATGAATTCGAAGAAATAGTATTATCTATAATCCATTGATTGTAAATCAAATGGAAGGCAATAATAGTTTTGCTTCAATTCTAGTAATGATTATATTATAAACTATTATAAATTGAGAATATTCCTTTATATTGTTTATTTTTTGTTGATTAAATCAGAATATAAAATGAAAGTTATTTAAACGGGATAATTCTATTGAATTTATCCTTTGAGATATAATAGTTCTTATATAGGATCCAGTATTAGGATTGTTTTCTTAATAATATTATTATATATATAATTGCCTTCATATATATACTAATTGTTCTAAAACACAAAAGCTAGGTGATTCTCAGAAAAAAGATAATTCTGAATGATAATCATATAATTGAAATTCAAATAGATTGATCTAAACCCTAGATATTTCAATCTTTATAATACAAATTCTTTTAAATATCTATTCGAGATTATGAATCTATAAATTCTTTATGAATCGATCAAATGAATATATAAGGCATGACAATCTTTATAATAACTGGATTTCTTTTACAGAATATTCTAATTGATTATTTCAATATATATATTTCCTTTTGGAATATTAAGATTGATCGATTAAAACAATCTTTAAATCATTTTTATATATACCATAAAGAACTTCGATAATATAATTAATAGATTTATACTTTATATTCTTTATATCAATATATTCAATAAAATTAGGATCTGTATTATTGTTATAAGCATCTTTTTGAATAATATTAATATTTTTATCCACAAAATATAATTGTTTTTCAATAAAAGAATCAGCTTTTCCAATTTCTTTAATAAAAGGATCAATCAGTGTTTATATATCTTCATTATATATCTTATCCTTATTATTTAAAGGATTAGATAAATTGGATAATCCTAAATCGATTTCTTTATTTCTATTATCATTTTCTAGATCTATGTTTACCCCTAAAATCAATTCGTTTGTAAATAGTAAATCTAGAATATATTTGATAAATGAATTAAGGGCTTTTCGATTTATGAAAATAAATAAATAAATGAAGTCTTTATGATTGTCTTTGTTTTGAATAATCATTCTATCCATTTCGATATGATTTTATAAATCAAGAACTTTAATAAGCTGCTTAAGTTCTTTTGTAATATAAATATCGATTATTCGATTAATGGAATTCATATAATAAATTAATTCTTTATTGAATAGTATATTTCGAATAATAATAATTCTATCGAGCTTAAATATCTATATACAATAAATTAATATATCTAAAATATAGCTTATTAAATACCCAATATATATTTGAGGATTGATTTTGTATTATTTCTTATTAATTCCAGTTTCTTTGTTTTTATCCAAAGGGTAAGCTTGATATTTATATTTATAGATTCTATTTTAATTGGGATAAAGATTATTAGATATTTTCTTTGTAAATAAAGGATTATCTTTGTGAAAATAATTATAGAATTATATATCGAATATCTTATTGAACGATTTGAAGGATTTGGTTTTTAAAGGATTTATATTATATAGATAAATAACAATTTATATTATTTCTATTTATAATTTATCCGATAAACCTATTATAATCTATATTTTTATTTATTTTGTAATTATTTCTTATTCTATATATTCTGATCCTTTATTAAATTTATATATATAAAACAAAGATAGTTCGAATTCGATGTTTTTTTGTTTGATTTATTTTTCAAATAATATTGCTTTTATGATTTCAATAATAGATATATCATTATTTTATTTGATCATTATAATTGCAAGGTTGTATTTATAATAAACCCAAATTATAAAGTTTTGAATGATTACAAATACTTTATTATATATTTTGTAATAGATTGAATATAAAAAGATCTTATTGTAATATATTTCTTTAATTAATAGAAACTATAATATATTGTTATACTTTTTATTGAAATCAAAAAGATCCTATTGGATTTTGTAGAAGAACTAAAGTGATTGGTAATCATTTGAAATACAAGAAATGATTTGTTTTATATAAATACAAATATAATCGATGTAATTAGAATAAATAATACCTTTTATTTTGATATTTTGTATTACAAATATGAAATGTTCAAGAGTTTTCTTTTTCAAATACTTAAAGCATTTATATTATATTTCATTCATATCTTTTTTTAGAAAAAATGGATTATAAAAACGATGAAATATTTTATTTATTTTTCTATTCATTATTGGATATATTATAAAAGGATTGTTTATAGGAATAAATAAAAAAGTATTTGAATAAATAGAAAATGATTTGTGTTTTAAAAATACAAGATTTTCAATACAAATACATTAAGTAATTATTATATTATTTATATAATCTTCTTTATAAAAAATACAATTATATTTTAAAAACCATAAACCAGCTTTTTTCAATCGAACCTCCGAAACGATATTGATATGAAAACCAGAGATGAATACTATATCATTCAAGATTAGATTATTATTAGAATAACCTTCTCTTTTGATAATCCCTTTGATAATATGAATCCTATATTCTAAGATTTAAAAATTAAAAGTGTTTGTTTTTATAAGATCATTAAGATCGGATGATCGATATCGATAATCATTTAATAGAGATATATCATTTATAATATATATAATATTACAATTATCGAGCAAAATATTATTAAACAGATAATATACTCTCATTACTATAAAGTATACCCCTAATTGATTATATCGAGTATTCAAAATAATAATATTAATTGAAGATTCTAAAGGATCAATAGAACTTTTTATTCATTTTTTTTGATCTAATTAGAATAAAATTGTTTTTATAAATATAATCTTATTCGATCTTTAATTATTTATAATTCGTTTTTGCTAAATATTCTTTTAAACAATGGATTAATCTTTTCAATAAATATTGACTTTATGGTTTTATAATTATAAATAATATAATTATAATCAATTCTATTATTCTATTCAGATTCGATTCTACAAGAACATTCTTAGATTTTCTTAATCCCTTGATTATTTCCAAAATTGATATTTTTCTTATTCTTCTTAAATTTTTTATTATCTTGAAAAAAGATAAATATAGAATATACTTTTCCTTTAGTTTTTAAAGAAATAGAATCCTAAAAAATTAATCTTCCAAAAATATCTCCGAATTGCTTAAATGAAAGATTAGGTAATCCGAATTAATTATTTATTTCGATTTATATGATTATAGTATTTGTTTAGATTAAAAGTATCCTGGTATCAATAATTTGTAGAAAAGTATTGATAGCGATTTCATTCTGTATTTTAGTGATCTTGTATACAAAAGTTTTGATATAGATTATAATCCAATCCCTATATTATTTGATAGAATCGGTTCTATTGAATAAGGTTTGTATTAGAACAAATCGATATTCTTATAGTATTGTAAATTTGACAGTAGTTATTATAAATGCAAGCTTCTTTTTGAATATATTGATGATCATTTTGAATAAAAGAGTTGTAATATCTTGATTAAGAATAAATAGTTTTATAAAATATATTTGATCAATTAATGATTCGATTTACTTATAAACGTTCCGGAAAGTTTTGTAATTCTGTATATATCCTTGTTATCAATATTGATATTTCAATTGGAAAGAAACAAATTCGGAGAAGATTTCTTAGAAAGTGATTAAGATTAGAATAATGGATTTATTAGAAGTAAATCCTGATATATTATTATTAGAATCTTTCATCTTTATATCTTTATTAGTATTTTCTTTGGATTGAATTATTATAAAATATTCCGAGAATTCTTTTTGGTATTGAGTTTATTTCTTTTGATTATATTTGATTTGAAGATCGATAACAAAAGGTAAAATAGATGATTTAATTAAAAACCAATCGATCTGATTACGAATAAATTCATTCATCAGATTAGAGTTTGGAATGGATATCGTTGATATAGAAACAAATGAATCGTTCTTTGAATTAATTGAATCTTAGATTCCTTAAACTTGATATTTATTTTTCAAATATAAATACTATTTCAATTATTGAATATAGATTATAAAAAGAAGATCGTTTTGATTTTTTGCTATATTGAATAAAGATAATTAAATTGATATGAATATTGAATTATAAATGAAATAAAAATGATATTTTAAAAATGATCTTTTAAATATTTAATAATCATTGAATAAAAAGTTATATAGATTTAAGGACTATTAGATTTATAATTATTACGAGATAGTATAATTACAAAGCATTTTCAGGGATCGGAGAATAAATGGTATATACGATTAGTAAAGTAAAAGAATTGAATGATTTGCTTTTGATTATATAAATCAAAAGTTGTATATATAGAACAAATGAATGGTTATTTAATCGATATATATCTTAATTAAACTAGATCTTTGTTTATTAGTATATCAGGATCATCTTATCAAATTGATAGATTAATAAAGGCTAATAGATCCTTCATTCCGATTGGAAAGCATACGCTTTGATCCTTCATAAGATACAGGGGATCACAGGGCTTTCCGTGACAAAAGTTCTTATATATAAAATCATTAAAGTATAGAATGAAATCATTATTAACATTTTTCTACAAACTATTAATATTAAAATACTTTTAATCTAAATAAATATTATAATCATATAAATCGAAATAAATAATCAATTCGGATTATCCAATCTTTTATTTAAACAATTTGGAAACATTTTTAAAGGATTAATCTTTTAGGATTCTATTTCCTTAAAAACTAAAAAAGAAATATATTCTATATTTATCTTTTTTTAAAATAATAAAAAGTTTAAAAAGAATAAAAAGAATATCAATTTTGAAAGTAATTAAAAAATCAAAAAGATTTAGGAATATTCTTATAGAATTGAATTTAAATGGAACAACGGAATTGATTATAATTATATTGTTTATAATTGCAAAACTATAAAATTAATATTTATTGAAAAAATCAATTTATTATTTAAAAAAGTATTCAATAAAAATGAATTACAAGTAATTAAGGATTAAACAAAATTATATTCATAAAAACAATTTCATTTTGATTAAATCAAAAAGAAATAAATAAAAAATTCTATTGATCCTTTAAAATCTTCAATCAATACTATTATTTTGAATACTTGATATAATCAATTAGGGGTATACTTTATAATAATAAAAGTATATTATCTATTTAATAATATTTTATTTGATAATTATAATATTATATATATTATAAATAATATATCTTTGTTAAATGATTATTAATATCAATTATCCGATCCTAATGATCTTATAGAAGTAAACATTTTCAGCTTCCAAATTCTAGAATATAGGATTCGTATTATCAAAGGGATTATCAAAAAAGAAGATTATTCTAATAATAATCTAATCTTAAATAATATAATATTCATTCCTGGCTTTTATATCAATATCATTTCGGAGATTTGATTAGAAAAAGCTGGTCTATAATTCTCAAAATATAATTATACTTTTTGTAAAAGAGATGATATAAATAATATAATAATTATTTAATACACTTATACTGAAAATCTTATATTCTTAAAACACAAATCATTTTCTATTTATTCAAATATTCTTTTATCTATCCTTATAAATAATTCTTTTATAATATATTCAATAATAAATAAAAAAATAAATAAAACATTTCATTATTCTTATAATCTATCTTTTCCAAGAAAAGATACAAATAAAATATAATATAAATATTTCGAATATTTAAATAAAGAAACTTTTTGTTAACTTTTGGTGCAGGAAGTAGTAATATTGTTGATTATATAAGTTGAATTAAGGATTTATAATTCTAATAGAAATAGAATTGAGGTTATCCTCAAATATGATTTGTGTATCATTGTAATCACATAACCTCAATTCTAATCCTATAATGATTTTATTTCTAATATTCCTTTATTAAAGATATCCTATTCGATCCTTCTAGATTACTAATCCTAATATTTTCTTGAACCTTTCAAAAGCAATCCTTGTACAAAGCTTCATCATTCTGTTGATAATTATATTGTATATATTGATATAATTAGTAATGATTTTCTCCTTTTTTGTCAAATCCTTGATGAAATAATAATTGATATTTATATATTTGAATCATTTATACAAATATAAATTCTTGGTTAAAGCTAAAACATCTTAATTGTTATTAAGCATTTAAACTGTATCTCCGTTCTTTCTAATATAATTTGATTTGAATAAATCTTTAAATATTTGTATAATCTATCTCCTTTGTTTGGTAAATATTGTTATTGCAATATATTCTGATTCTGTATTAAAGATAACTATAAATATTTATTTCTTGTTAATCTACGATATAAGGTCTTTATAGAATATTATAACTTTCTCTAAAACACTTTTCCGGTTATATTTGTTATTAATTCAATTTGTATCTATATATACCTTTATTGTATTATCAGATATATTGTATTCTTTATAAATATCAGATTGTATTCCTTTTGGCCTGAATCATAATTTCTATTTGATTGTTGATCATAAATATTGTATCAAATTCTTCAAAGCTATAATATAATGTTTTATTGGTTTTGTTATAAATTGTGAAAGTCTTCTAATTGAGAATATTATATTTGATCAAATGTATATTATTGGATAAATCATATTTCCTATTCATTGTTGATATTTGTTTATATTTACTAGTTCATTGTTATCGATTGTTGGTCGGAGATAGGTATAATCCATTATTAATAGTTTTTTAGCTTGATATTATTTATATATAATATTGTATTTGATTAGTATAATATCGAAATATTCTTTTTGGTTTATAGTTAATATATATATTTTTCTATTACAAATGATTTTAATACCTAGGATCTTATTAATTTCTTTTAGATTCTTGATATTAAAACGGACCGATAGCTTTTCATCGAATCAAATAATTTGTAATGATATATGTGATATAATAACAATATCGTTGATATATATTAATAATATTATATTATAGTTTTTGAATGTATATAGATATAGGTCTATCAAATTTTGTACAAAATCAATACTTAAAAGCTTTTTCTTCAATAGTAAATTCCAATCCCTTTCAGTTTGCTTCAAATTATATAGACTTTGTAGGATTTGTAGTATATATCCCTTTTCGATTTTGATATCTTAAAATGATTTGAGGTAGATCTCTTCCTTCAAATGTAATTCAATGAAGGCGTTTTTGATATCGAAATATGAGTATTCCAAATTTTCCTTTACAACAATAATTAGGAATAATCTGAGTATATTTAGCTTCATTATTGATATAAATATTTTGTTGTAATCTTTTTCTAATATTTGATTGAATTTTCGAGTTATTAATTTTATTTTGAATCGTTTTATTTTATTATCCTTGGTTTTAATTGTAAATACTTATTTCGTCGAAATCAGATTATTTCTTTTAGGAAATATATATTCTTCTTAAATACTATTTTAAATCAAAAATATAATTTCCTTTTGAATAGCTTTCTTCCATTTTTTAAAATGTTCTTGATTCGATATTGTTTCTTTATAAATTCTTAATATTTTGATTTCCAGAACTTCTTCGATTAAATATACTATACCTTCTATATTGTTTGTATCTATCAATGAAATCATGAAATCTGAAATGATTTTGTCTTTGATATAAAGATCTATTTTGTAAATGATTGAGATTGTAATTATAATATATTCTATATTTTCTTGAATTTTGATCTATATAGATATCATAATCAATACTCTTATAATTTTATTTTCCTGTTTTTCTTTAGGATTTTGTTCTATATCTCTTTTTTGTTTTTATATTAGATACTTTAAAAGTTCGTCTTCAAGATCCATTGTATTCTTTTATTCAATTTTAGATGATTATGGATTTACTTTACTTTTTGATTTTATTAAAATAAGTTTTTCAGCAAAATTTAAGATAATTTTAAATTTTGCTTTTAATATAGATTCAGGATCTGCAAAAATTGATTCTTGGACTGGAACCTTTAGAATAATGGATTCGATATCTGAAGTATCCTTAAAAGAAGATTCTTGATTTGTTTTCTGGATATTGTTATCTTTATTTTCATTATATATTGATATTGATATATTTAATTTACCTGATTTCAATTCGACAATTGGAGTACTTAGTATAATCATTGAACTTGATATAATATCTATTGAAGAGAATACTTGGAATAAAGGTGATACAAGTATCACATTTGATATTGAGGATAGAGAAGATGCTTTATTTATTGCCGGTCTATTATGAAGTCTTCGATCTAACTCTATATTCTTTGTTCCTTATAGATTTGATTTATAATTTCTTAATTTAAGATCCAAATTTCCTTTTTGATGAAATTCATTTATAATTACTCTGCTTAATCGAAATGTATAATCTAACTTTGGAAAATACATTTTAATATATTTGTTTGTAACTTTTGAGTATCCTAAGAATATATCGATTCTCGAAGTATTCTGTAATTTGTTGTATCTTTACCTTTTCGGAATAATCTTGGGATTGATATAAGCATAATATTTGCTCCCTCAGATTTTATATATTTTTATATCTAATATTATATTTATAAAAGCTTTTATAAAAGATTAATCTATTTTATTTATATCAAAACCAATATTAATACAATTCCTAATATAAGTATTATATTTTATAACTTTATTCTAAAATTTTAATAATAATTTAATTTCTTTTAGTATTACTTTTATATCTATTTTTACAATTTTTATATTTTATTCTGCAGGTTTATTTTGATATAAAAAAGCAATTGTTATAATTTCGGATTGTATACCTGATAATCATTCACAAATAATTTATAGGAATTCCGATATATTGTTAATCCTGACTGCAATAATCTTTTCTTCAATAACTAATTCCATCTCCTTTTTCCAAGTTTTTAATATTTGAATTATATTGTCTTTTTGTTTAAATAATATAATTTAATTTACTTTTATATAATTATCAATAATCAATATAAAATAACGATTCCCTCAAATCGATTTTGGGAATGATTCTATAATATCGAAATATATAAATTCGAATCTCTTTGATTTATACAAACTCAATTGCTTTGGAATACAATTGATCATCTTAATAAATATACACACTTCACAAATATCTAATTCAGTTGAGATCTTTATTGATTTGGTTATATTGAATACCTTATATAGATTCTTGATTTTATCTGAATCTAAATAATTGAATCTTCGATATCATAACAGATATCTCTCTTTCTCCTTGAATATTAATTCATTATCGATACCTTTGATACTATCGATTATCTTTAAAGAAAAATCTTTTTCTTAATCATTTTGATATATATTCGAATAAAGAATTATATCCTTATATCCTTTAATCATATATAAAACTATATACATTCCATCTTACATTCTAATATGGATGATTTTCTTATTATCCTTTTTGAAATATATATAATAAGAATTGAATTCCCCTTGCAGCCCTATTTCGCAGATCCTTTTTCTTGACAATAAGTTTACTCCTAACCCTGATATATATAATATATTTGAAAGTAATATTTTAGAATTATCTTTATATATTATATCTATTAAATTGCAATAACAATAATATATTATTTCTCTACCAATCTTTATTTTTTATTTAATAATAGATTCTATTAATCTGAATAATAAAGATTGATTAGATATATATAAAGAAATGTCTATATTAATATATCATTTATTAAAAGAAGTTTTATTAATGGTTTCCTTTATCAAATTACAATCTTCCTTTATTATATCCTCAATATCGGAATTTGATTCAAAAATATTATTAATAAGATATATTTGATCTTTCTTATTAAAATGGACCTTCTTTGGATTTGGTAATCCTTTTCTTCTTTGATAACGAAAATAATTACAAAGGAATTTACTGGTTTGTACTAAATACAGGCAATCTCATATATAATGACCTTCCTTTTAATACAGATCATAAACATTGTTTGGGATCTCGAAATCTGATTCTTAGCATCGAAAAGTATACCTAGATTCTTTCGTAATTTATATTCACTCTGATTCATTTTTAAGACGAAGTTTCTTAGTTTGTAAATATTTGATTTTATTATCGATATTAAAGCTGATTTGGATATTCAATATATCTATTACTCTTTGATAATTGATTGGAAGATTATATATTAAAACCAAAAACAAGATAGTATCTTGATATATTGATTAATAGTTTTTATCTATAGCTTCTAATTTCCTTCTATACTCTTTTAATTTGTCTTAGGCTTCGATAATGATTATATCGGGATGAATATCGGATTGGAATTTGAAGTTCTGGATTATTGTTATATATATATTGATTATAACTATACTGATTCTAATATATTTTGATTTAAAATATTTCCAAAATATATATATTGTTGAATATTCATTGGTAAAAGCTTTATTGTCATTATTGAATATTGTACAAATATATGATAATGTATTCGCTTCGTTCTTTAAATATTCCGTTTTCAATTCGATATTGTAATATACATGATTATTTATCTTGTAAATAGATACTGTATTGGATTCTGTAATCTGTATATATTCGTTTAATATTTGATTAATTATATAAAACTATTCTTTCCCCTTTAATTGTATCTTTGTTTATCTGAACCATCGTTTATAATTGTTTTGATCGAATTTCGAAGGGTTGTTTGATTTCGATATTGTGAAGGTTTCTTATTGTTTGATAGGTATCAAAAATAATCTTTGAATTTTTAAAACGATTTTAAAAAATATACAATGAATAGATTCAGGATAATAAAGAAATATAAAAATAAAACAATAAGAAAATTCATAAAATTATATTATAATATGTTTTTTTATAGCTATATGAACTTGCTTTTCGTTTTTGTTATAATTCTATATCAGTACTATACAGATTGCTCTCCGCTCTGGTCTATAATGTTGTAAATTATAAATTATATTATTGTATTTCAACTCTGCTTCGATAATACTATATGAAAACTCTGATTTTCATTCTATTTCACCCCTATTAACTATACTAATCTTTTTTCGATTTGCTTTGCTTTCTAATCACTACTGTACAACCGAATCTTATAACTTATTAACTTTTGATATAGGAAGTAATAGTATTGTTGATTATATAGATTGAATTAAAGATCTATAATTCTAGTAGAAATAGAATTGAGGTTATCCCCAAATATGGTCTGTGCACCATTGTGATCACGTGACCTCAATTCTAATCCTATGATGGCCTCATTTCCAACACTTTTGAATATTTAGTATTTATAATATAAAACATTAAAACAAAAAGTATTATTTGTTTCAATTATACTAGTTGCATTTGTATTTATACAAAACAAATTATTTCTTATACTCCAAGTGATTGCTAGCTATTTCGGCTTTTCTATAAAATCCAATAAAATCTTTTTGATTTCGATAAAGAATATAATAATATATTATAGTTTTTATTAATCAAAGAAATATATTATAACAAAATCTTTTTATATCCAATGTATTACAAAATATATAACAAAATATTTGTAATTATTTAAAATTTTATAATCTAAATTTATTATAAATATAATTTAATAATTATAATAATCAAATAGAATAATAATATATTTATTATTAAAATTATAAAAGTAATATTATTTGAGAAATGGATCAAATAAAGCGGTATCGAATTCGAGTTATCCTTATTTTATATATATAAATCCAATAAAGGATCAAAATATATAAAACAAAAAATAATTATAAAATAAATAAAAATACAGATTACAATAAATTTATTGAACAAATTATAAATAGAAATAATATAAATTGTTATTTATTTATATAATATAAGTCCTTTGAAAACCAAATCCTTCAAATCATTCAATGAGATATTTGATATATAATTTCATGATTATCTTTGTAAAGATAATCCTCTATTTATAAAGAAAATATCTGATAATCTCCATTTCAATTAAAATGGAATCTATAAATATGGATATCGAATTTATTTTTTGAATAAGAATAAAAAAACTGGAATTAATAGAAAATAATATAAAACCAATCTTCAAGTATATATTAAGTATTTAATGGATTATATCCCAAATATACTGATCTATTATATATGAATATCTAAATTCGATAGAATTATTATTATTCGAAATATAATGTTCAATAAGGAATTCATTTATCATATAAATTCCATCAATCGAATAATCAATATTTATACTATAAAAGAATTTAAACAGTTTATTAAAACTCTTGATCTATAAGATCATATCGAAATAAACAGGATAATCATTTAAAACAAGAATAATCATGAAAACTTTATTCATTTATCTATTTTTATAGATCGAAAAGCCCTTAATTCATTTACTAAATATATTTTAGATCTATTGCTTACAAACAAATTAATTTCAAGAATAAATATAGATCTGGAGGATAATAATGGGAATAAAGAAATCGATCTAGGATTATCCAATCTATCTAATCCTTTAAATAATAAGAATAAGATATACAATAAAAATATACAAGCATTAATTAATCTTTTCATTGGAAAAACTAAAGAAATCGATTTTTTCATTAAAGAACAATTATATTTTGTAGATAAAAATATTAATATTATTTAAAGAGATATCTATAATAATAATACAGATCCCGATCTTATTAAATATATTAATATAAGGAATATAAAGTATAAGTCTATTAATCGTACTATCGATAAATCATAAATATCTTTTGATCTTCGGCTTGTTATATACAATATTCTTTGAAATCAAGATTTTGAATAATAAAAAGAAAGTTTTCTATTAAGAGAATATAGAAGAATAATCGATTTTATAATGTAATAATTGAGAATGTATATAATTACTAGATTATAGTATGTTGATTATAATGGTGAAGTAAAATGAATGAATTTTTAAAGGTATATAGATCCTTTTTTTATATTTTTGTTTTTGTTTTAATCAAGTTTTTATTGATTATTATTATATCTAAGATTTCGGAGTTTAAAAAGATTAAATAAGCGAATTTCAATTGTATTAGATAAATAGCAATTGAGAAGAAAGCTTTGAGAGAATTGAATATAAAAGAAGATTTCAATATTTTTTTGAAGAATTAATAAATCGAGTAAAAAGAATTAATGAATTCAATGTAGATAATGAATTAAAATATTAATCTTTGGGAGTATAATTTAATTAAATTTGCTTTTAGAATGATATATAATCATTTATTTCAGAATTGTTCTTTTTTGTTGAAGGAATTGTTATTTATTGTAATTAATTATCTATTATAGATTTAGTAATTTGGAGGTAGATTTTATTCTTGAATTTTATTGTATAATTGAAAGATTTTATTAATTTTGTGTTTGTAGTTGTTAAGGCAAGAGTTGTTTGATAAAAAAGAGAAAAGAGGGAGAATTTTTTTATTTAATGATGATAATTTATTTGATCTTTTGATATTGGGTTTTTCGGATAATGAATTAGATAAAGAAAAAAGAGAAAAAAGATTATCGAAAGTTATTGGTTTTTTAGTTAAAACAAGGGATAAGGGGAGTTGTGGGGAAAGGAACGATTATTTATATATTCGATGTATAAAATCATTAATCGCTGGGAGATATAATTTTTATGGCGAATGTTTTGTTAATTCTTTTAAGCCGAATAATTGTCAATATTGGAATTATAATACTTATCTATATACTTCTTTACCGGTTTTTCTTTATTCTTTGGTAAATTATTATATCATTATTTATCGACAAAATTTGAAAATAAATTCTTTATTTATCCTTTATTTTTATAGTATATTAATTGTTAATTGTATAATCCAAACAAGGATATAGAATTGCAATAAAGGTGATACTGGAGATTAAAGGAAAAGAAAGAAATTGTTCCTTTACCCCTATATTATCGTTTCTTTTCTTTTCGTTGTATTACTTATTGGAGTTTTTGAAAGGCTGAGTGAAGGAAGTACATCATGATTTCGAAAAGCGATAATAAAAATGAGAAAGAGAGAATGATGGAAAAGAAGAGAAGAAAGGAGTAGATAATATATCCGAAGAAAAAAGAAAAAAAGAATAATCTTTTGGCTCCTATAATACTGATAATTTCGGTTACTTTAATTATTTTTTATTCATTGATTGTTACAAATAATTCTGAGGTTTTTTTATTTGAACTTCAAGTTATTGAATTTAAAAAGAAGCTTATCCTTCTTTGAGAATAGGAAGATAAAAAGCAAAGGAGTGATCGATCTTGATTGTTCTTTATTTCTAAATAGATATGAAGTATATGAATTAGAATGTATTATAGAAAATATAATAGTCTAGGATACCAAATAGGATTCATTTCATTTATACTAAAGGGAAGAATTACAAACTCTAGATTATTATTATTCAAACTCTATAATCCAGATTATCGTTATTTAAACTTTATGATCCTGTTGCTTATATCTTATAAATTGAAAAAGGATTGGAAGTGTTCAAATTTTTGTTTTATAAAATTCTTGATAAGTTCATTAATAATTATATCAATGATCAATAGATAGGTTATATAAAAGTTCCTTTTTGAATATTCTTAATGTAATTATATATTTTGAATATCAATATAATATAGTTTTATAGTAATCTGTTTATTTTCATTGATTACCAATCTGATCGTTTATTAATTATTGTAAAAGATCATTATAGATTCTTTTATTATTAAATCAATTTCTTTTAAGAAATATAGGATTGCTATAGTTTCTTTTGATATATATTCGATTCTGAAAAGCTTTGCTTCGATAATTGAAATGATCATAATATTTTATTTAAATGCTTTCCATACAATTAAATCATCGAAAAGGGATATAATGTACTCTTAAAATAATCAATAAATATTTGAATCATCCACAAAAGAAATATCTAAGAAAACAAAAAGTTGTGGTATTTGATTATTACTATATTAGATTATAAGATATCTTATATTCTATAAATATTATAAATAATAATCAATAATTTTTATATAATTGTTTAATAAATTAATCAAATAATAATTTAATTATAAAGTAATAAATGATATTGTGAAAGAGGTAGATCGAGATACGTGCGTCCCGATAACACGCTGTAAGGGGAAATGGGAATTGGAATTGATTAGATTATATTGTAGAAATTTCAAATAGTAAAACTAGTAGATTTAGATAATGATTTGGATTGAGTATAAATAGGATACAAAAAGATTAGTGGAAAAACAATTGATTTCTTTCAAAGAAAGGGGAACAAAGTCTTTTTTTATATTTAATTATGAAGAATTATGTGATTATATGATTACGAATTAATTATATATTAGATCTTGATATTCCAATTTTCTTATACCCTTTCTTTCCCTGAAATATATATTCTATTTGATCTCAGGATAATTATAAAAGATAAAAACCAAAAAGATCAAAAAACAACTAAACTAGGGAAAACCAATTAGAGTATCAGCAAACTAGAATAATAAACAATTTTTAAGATTGTTTTAAAAAAACAATATATTTTAGATTCTTATTGATCCAAATTGGTTTTTGTTGTTTCTCTATCAAATTCAATAGAAGTTTCAAGTTCCTGAAAAGCATTTTCATTGTTCTTTTTATCTCTAATTTTTTTTGAATGTTTAATTGGATACCTTGCAACAAACTTCGTATTTGTAATCGGATTTTTTGATGATTCTTGAATACGATTTGAATAATGAATGAAGGTTTTTGATATTATAAATTTTTGTTTAGTATTGAAGAAATGATTCTTTCTTTTATTATTAAATTTTATAAAAGGCTTTTTTGTTGGAGAACGATTTATTTGTTTTTTATTTGGTTTATGATCCGGATTAAAGATTGAAATAATACTTTGTGTTTCAGAAGGTCCAGTTGGGGATGGGTTGGATAATATTGCAGATTAATTTTGAATCGATTTTCGCTTTACAATTTCTTTTCCTTTTTTAGTAAACTTCTTTAATATAGATTAAGATTTCCCAATAAAGGATTCTCCATCAATTAGATTTACGATTTCCCAATTACCAGCGTTTTCCTTATCAAAGAATTCATTATCTTCGAAATCCTTATTGCAAAAAGCTTCTTACTTTTGTAAAGATATATCATAATTTGTAAATAATAATCGATCTTTTTATTGCTTTTCCTTGTTTTGGAATACTTCAAATTGAATGGCCAAATCCGTTATTACAAGATTATATTATTATTTATATTAAAGTTTGAATTCATTATTATTGATTTCGAATAATCTGTTTATTATTTCTTTTATAATATTAGAATCCCAAGATAAGTATTCTAAAAGGGTTATAAAAAGATAATCTTATAGAACAAAATTGATATTAAAAAAAAAGATTAAGGAATATAAAGATTTTCTTTATTAAATTTGTTTAATTTAAAAGAGATAGTTTGATTTTGAAGAGATCTCCGAAGGTTTTTGTAAAAGCTATTATTCTTTATATTCTTTTCGTTCGAAGTTATAATAAGGTAAAAGATCGATACCAAAATCGATCTATAGGATTTAGAAAAGTCATTATATTTCAAAATAGTATTTGATTGTATTATAATTGTTCGGGATTTAGGTTTAGTTAAAATCCTTTAACGAAATTGATTCTTTTGTTTGGCTTTCTGGAAAGCTTTTTTTTTTGTTATTCAATTAAGATTATACTATAATTAATAGATGAAAAAATACTTTTTTAGAAATTCCCGAATTAAATTGTTATTGCTATTTAGTTTATGAGAAACAAAGATTTGATGTTTTTTATAAGAGTTTTTAATCGATTTTTTTGATTTAAAAAGATCGATTATAATAATTACTCTTTTTGAAATTTCTTTTCGTTTACTTTAGAAATTAGATAGAAAAGGTCAAAGAAGGAATAATAAAGGTTAAATTTCTTATTACAATCAAGAAAACATAATATAGGTAAAGGTATTGATACAAAACAGAACTCTTTATTTTTCCGAGTATGGATAATAGTATACTATAAAGTAGAATTGTATTTTAAAAGAAATTGAATAATCGAAAAGTAGTAATTTGGGAATAAATCTTTTTTAAAGATTCTATAGAAATACTATTCATAGATAATAAGAATATTTTCGTAAATATTTCGTAAATCGAATTTATCTTTTTGTTCGAAAATATATTGAAACGAAAGGATATGTAAAATAAATTGGTTTTTAAAGGATTCTTTATTTAATGGTTTTAATAAAAGAAGGTTATCTTTAAGAGTTTTATTAGAATTAAGGGAATAAAAGTTTTCTATAAAATCGAATCGATTGGGGCTGAGGGTTTGTTTTGATCATTTTAGAGTTAAAGATTGATATAGATGGAATTAAAAATAGAATACCTTTATTAATTTTATTTTATTAATATATTTTCAGTTTCTGGTAATAATAGTTAATTTGTTTTATAATTCCTTAACCGAAATATATTTCGATTTTAGGTTGAGGAGTTTTATTAGGGTATGTAAATGGTATATACATAAAGTATTCGTAGTAATTTGTTTTCCCAGTGATACAACAACTTTCTATTTTATTTGGTTGGTAATGTATTTATTATCCATTAAAGAATATTATTCTTTTTCAAATTAATAGTTTAAATTGCAAGAGTAGCTTTTCAGTTTTTGTGAAGAATTTAAGATTATCTTAAAATTGTCGGAGGCTGAATTATTATCGTTTGAAACAAATTTAGTATTGTAATTAGCTGTATGATGATGAGGTATGAATCTGTTTAGAATAGATAGATAAAAAAAGACTTTTTTCGAAAAATCAAAATGATAATCTTTCTTTTCTTATTTATCGATATTCATAGTTGCAGGCTTCGAAATTGGTATAATCGTTTAAAAATGAAGAAATCGGTGTGTGTAAGGGGTATCTAGTATAGCAACTATTTCTAATTGTTTTTCAATATTAAGTTCCTTTTTATTATCATTATTATTAAAGGGTATCGAAACAGTTTCTATAATAATCATTTTACAGATAAACTTATCCCTTTATTAAGCTTTAAAGGGGTTTTCGCCTTTACAATATTCTTTCAGAAATCCGAAATTATCGAGAATAAATTTATAGGTTTTGAAGATAGGATTCTATATAAAATTGTAAGAAAAAGACGTTTAATCTTTTTTGTTCTTTGTATCAATTTTTGTAATGAATTTATGTATAATACAGAAATCTGTAAGGTTATATTTTTTGGTTTTCTTGCCTTTCTTTTGTATAAGATATTCGGCCATATATTTGTTCAGAAATTTCATAAGGATTTAAGGGTTGAGGCGAAAGGTATAATAGGCTATATCCGTTTTTGTTAAAGCATTATTTAAATTTATATTTTTCGATTAAAAATGGATGAAAGCTTTTCCTTAAACGGTTGTTCAAATTCTTTCGAGATTTTTAAGATCTTCTTTGGCTTTATTACAGTATTATTTAATAAATTGAATTGTATTGTTATTTTTAGCAAAATAACCGGTTTTAAAAAGACCAACCATTTTATAGAACTTTTAATCTTCGATTTAATCTTTTATTTTATTTACAAAATCTCCAACGAGGTTAGTAATACTTATAGAGTAATTGAACTATTACTCAAGAGCATTATATTTTTTCTTAATTTCAAGAATTTCAATAAATATAAATGCTTCGATTTCGTTACTAAAAGAATAATTCTTGTATTAAATAAGAAAAGAAATATTATTGTTAATAAAACAGAAGGTTATAATTTGATTAGATTCTTTTTTAAATATTATATCAAAACTTAAATGAAAGTTTGTATGAATAGTAAAATAAATACAAATAAAGAATTGATAATTTCAAATCAAATTATTAGAAAGAGTAGATTTAAAAAGAAAATATTGAATTGTTCAAATATTATTCAAGAATTGTTTGTAAATTATTCAAAAATGAGATCGATAGTATAATAAGTTTTTTTCAAAAAGGATTCAAATATTCTTTTCTTTCTAAAGATTATAAAGTTTTTTTATTGAATTTTTTAATTAATGGTTAGAAATTTGTAGTAATAATTTCTTTTTGGTTTGTTATATTTATTCTTTTTTTTGATTCTATATTGTTTTGTAATTAGATAAAGAATAATCCTTGATTATTTGTTATCTTTTGTTTGGAAGGTTATAGATATTTAGAAACTCGATTTTTTGATTTATTTATTTATATAAATTTTTAGAATTGTTATTTATAAAGAAATCTAAATATAAAATATATTTCTTGAGATAGATATTTGTATAGATTTCATCAAATGGGGTACTATTTATTTTTTCAAAAATATATATAAAAAGATCTTTTAACTTTTTTATCACTTTATAAAATCTATATTATTTGAAAGCAAATTTTGTATTGCAAAATATATCGATTTTTGATTAGGGGTTATAATATAGAATTATATTTCCAACTCGAATATTTTTATTTAATGTTTTATAATCGAGATTATATTGAAATTTATTATTTTTTTTGTAATATTGTTTGTGAAGGATTGTTTCCTTAATATCTTCATTTAGTATTTTTAATTGTTATATTTTAATGATCAATAAATCTTTCTGGATTTATATACTTTTCTAATTAAGGATCCTTTAAATCGTATATATAATTTCAAAAAACAATACAGCTTTCTATTTATAAATCAATTTAAATAATGTTTTGTTTATCAATTTGTAAATTGAAATATGATTAACGAATAATATTGTTTTCAATTATTTAGATTATTTATACCCTCCTTATAACAAACAGGAAAATAATTTTGTAATAGGATGATGATTTTTTTCCATTATTCCATTGGCTTATAAATGATAAACTGATATTTTTGATTTTATCGATTCTATATTTTTCGTAATAAACAAATACAATATCTTTGTTTTTAGGTTTTTCATTTATAATAATTTTTTCAAAAAGATTATAACGATAGATTATTTTATAAAGGAACTTAGTAATTACTTCCAAAGTAATATTCTGTAAGGTTTTAGCTTCTATTCAATTATTTAGATCTTTTTGTAAAATAATGAGGTATTTGAATTTATAATTGTTAAATATTTTTGTAATATCCATACCAATTTTATATTAAATATTTGAAGTTTAAATAGTAATTATTAATTCATTTATTTGTTTGAATAATCTGAATTGATAAACGGAGCAAGAAATCACCCAATTTTTTATATTCTTGTATATTCTATTCTATCAATAATAATTATATATTTTAGTATACAATAACTCTAGATCCTTATAATCTAGTTTTTCATATATTCGAACCATAATTTTTGCTTTTTCGATTAAATCGTTGTTTGTTATTATATAAATGAGAAATAATCCATCTCCCCGGATTCTGAATAGATAATAATCCTTTATACAAAAGTTGAGAGTTTCCTTTTTGAAAGTTTATCAATCCTTCATTAGTATATTTTTAAATCTTTGTAATATAATAATATATTGAACAATCATTTATATCTTTTCATTTCCATTTTTCAAAATTTGAAATGATTTTAAAATTTTGGAATTATTTATATTCATTATCAAATCTATCTGCAACGAATTCGGATCTGCAATAATCGAATTATTAATATCTTTTTTATATTTTTTATTAATATTATTCAAAATAATTTGTAATTATTATAATAGGGTATTTATAGTAATGTCTTTGTTTTTAGGAATATACTTAATATCAAAGTCGAAAAGTCTAATCCAAATAATTTATTTTATAATTAAAATATTAAATAAATCTGTAATTATTTTATTTAATTAATTTATAAATATATTTATATCAATTTCTAAAAAAAAATGAATATTATAAAGATCTTTTTTATATTTTTGTAGAACTTTGAATACTTTTCTGTATTCTTTTTTAGTGGTATTATAATTCTGTTCAATATAATTTCATATACTATTTTTATATTTAGCAATAATATAAGATTTATTATTATATATTTAACCTAGAATAATTTCTTATTCTATTAGGCTAGTATCGATAACAAGTACAATAGTTTCAATTCCAGATGAATAAATCAATAAAAGAAAGATTAAACCAAAATTAGTTTGTCTTTCAATAAAATTATTATAGTATTATAATTAACAATCTAAATAAATTCTATATCTTTTTTAATAATGTATAAAAAAACTTTATAATAATAACGAAATTCTTTATTCAAAATCGATAGAAGATATATACTCCAAAAACATTTTAATTTTATAATCGTTCAAGCAAAATAGCTATTCAAATATCTTAATGATTTTAGCAATATCAGGATTTCTTTTTCAGAATTGATATAATAATCTATAATTCGGATTCCATTATAATATCATTTAGATTTGATATTAATAATATATTCTATTATAACATTCAGGTTTTTCAGATACTCGATAACGAATTTCTTCAATCCAGGTTTAACTTCAATTTTATTGTATCGAGTTTTGAGATCCTTAATTTTAATATCATTCAAGTAAAGTATAGCAATATCAGGTATAATATTCTACAATATCCTTGATATAATCCTTACAAATTGAACAACCGAATTAATAATCTTTTATAATAAAGTAATGAATCTCATTAGATCAAAAAAAATTATAATAGTAATGATATCTTTATTCTTTTTATTTAAAAGTATTTGATTATATCCAAAAAAGAAATCAATCAAGAATATTAATAAACATCCAATTATTTGTTCAACAAATTCCTTTAAGTTTGGAAATATATTTGTATCTCATAGAGTTATAATATTTGCTTTTATTATTGTAATAATAATACAATATTTATCAATTTTGTTCTTCTTAATTAAATATCAAAGATTTCGGTATAATCCTTTTCTTCCTTTAATATACTTTGTTTAATATAGTTTTTTATTATTTCAATAATTATTAATAAAAAAACTTTAGGGGATACAAAATCAAGAGTTTGTTAAACCTTATATAATATTATCTTGATAATCTATAATAGAATAATTGAAGGTTTGATATTACTAATTTCCATTCAATCAAAAGTTAATACTGTTTTTTGATTCTATAGTAGTATAAAAAGAAATTCCTTTTTATATTCCCAAAATATATTTTTAATATTTAACAATACTAAATATTCTTATATCAATTAAAAACCTTTAGGTTTGGTATCAAAATGTAGTATCAAATACTTCGAAAAGGGATTTAATAATTGATATTTAGAATATTTTGTATATTCCAATTTCAATCAATTAGGATTACCTTTTGGGATTTTTTATCAATATATTTTATTTCGTTTAAAGATTTTATTTTGTTTTTTTTTTTTTATATATTATTAATTGAAACAAGAATTTCGGATTTGATATTGATTAATTTCTTTTAGATATCATTTTCTGCCCTAAATTCTTCCAAATTGAGATAAATATTATTAGTAATAAAGTATTTTTGAAATCCCTTTAGTTTTGAGTTCTCAATATTATCAAATATATCTTCGATATCAAAATCAAGATCAATTCGAATAATATTTGTATTGAACTTTACAGAATTTAAGATTATCTTAAAATTTGGGATACTAATCAGGAATTCTGAGAAATGGTTTTTAACAAATTCTTCAAATTTTCTTTTACTTTTAATAGCATCTAGGATTTTTGGGAGGTTATCAATATAATCTCTAGGATTTATATTATTTATTCTTTTCCCAGTTTTTCAAGATTAATTTTTATAATATTTGCTTTACATTTTGATCTAATCGTTTAACAATTAGCTTTATTAATATTATTATCATTAATAATTTATACAATTTGTTTATCTCCTTTATATTCAAAATCAATCTTTTCTATAAATAGATATAATATTCCTAATAGTAATAGATCTTTGATATTATTTAAAACAAAAATATCAATAATATTCTTAATTCTTTCAAAATTGATTTCTATATCTTCAATCAATTTATACAAAGTAATAACATTTCTATCAAGAATGATTATTATTATCTTATATTCGCATATTATAAATCCCAATTCTTTTACAACTTTTAAGCTTATTATATTGATTATCGATCCCGAATCGATAATACTACTAATCTTGATATTCTTATTTGCAAGGATTACAATGATAATAAATATATTATATATTTCTTTTGATTAATAATTAGAGAAAATATTTAAATGATTAATAATTGTTAAGACTATTGTAGTTTTTTCGGCAAAAATTTCTGAATTTCTGAAAAGCTTTTTTCATTCTTCGATATCTGTGATTGATATTTTCTTGAAAGTTTGTTTAAGAAGATTTAGTATATATATAAAAATAATCCCAATTATTATCAGGATTTCGATTCTATAAATCCATTCCAAGATTTTTATTAGGGATTCTATAGTATAAGCAATAATTAATATTTGTTTTTTATTCTTGAAGATTTAATACGAAAATTGAGTATTCTATTCTTTCGTATTATACTATTCTTATCAAATTCAAAAAAGC
This sequence comes from Stromatinia cepivora, assembly GCA_014898415.1. Classification (NCBI taxonomy): domain Eukaryota; kingdom Fungi; phylum Ascomycota; class Leotiomycetes; order Helotiales; family Sclerotiniaceae; genus Stromatinia; species Stromatinia cepivora. Next base: position 1,384,095 of record RCTD01000006.1, on the reverse strand, counting down.
CTTTCCCTTTTTGAGATTCTTCTGTTTCGTTTTTTTCGTTTTTGTTAATATTTATGGTTTCATTTTTATTAAAGAATTCTTTTTTTAACCTTTTTTTTTCAATTTGATTCATTATTTTGAATAATATTTTTCGAGAAATGCTTAATGATTTTTGAGGTTTATCAATTTCATTTTATTTTATCGATTTAGATTTTTTAAATGATCGGTCTTGTGATCTTAAGGTTTCTTTAGGTTGGGTAATTGTATTGATATTGATAATTTCCCTTTCTTGATAATTGATATTATTTACAAATATATCTTTTATAATTTCGATATTAAAGATTCTGAAATTCGGTAAGTTATCTTTAGTATTAGATTTCTTCAATCATTTTTCTTATTAATTAAATCCATAAGTTTTTGTATATATTTCAATTTGATGGTTTTTTAGGGAATCCTTTTGCTTGAAGATTGGGGAAGGGTTGGGATATCCTTTGAGATCAAATATAAAGATTCTGTATCCATTATAATAATATAATTCAATATTAATATTATTAATCTTTTTAGGGCAATTTTGTTTTATAGTATAATTATTATTATAAGAAGATCTTCCAAAATAATAGTAATAGAGATAATTCTTTTTATAAGTTTTATTCATATCAAAAAGAATCCCTTTTTGTTTATCCTGAATAAAATAATCATTGTATTTTGTATTGCCTTTTCGATAAATAATTTGATATTGTAATAGTGAGAAGGATAATTTCGAGTTCTTTGTATTTTTGATTTTTGTCTTTAAATAATTCATATTGAGTTTATTCAAGAGATCAATAATTTCATTTATGGTATTCTCTATTTTTTATCCTTGAGAATAAGGTTTTGTATTAATATCAGAGATAAATAAAGTTTTTATGTATTCATATATAATCTGGGAAATAGTAGTTTGATAAGATTTAGGTCTTTTGTAAATTCGGGTGATAAAATCTTTAGAAAAGTATTATTTGTAGGTTTCGTTTATTATTCTTTTGAAGTTTATAGAAATAGGATTATCGAAATCAATTTTAAATTGTCTAATAATCTTTTTTCCTATTTAGGTATATAGGTTATATAGGAATATCCTTTCAGTTTCGAATTCGATGATTATATGATTGTCAATAAGTTGAATAGCTGAAAGTATGAATTTGATAATATAATCCTTTATCATTGTTGGGTTTGTATTATAGTTTTCTTTATTCTTGTTATACTAATTATCAATAAATTGATCAAGAAAATCTTGGGTATCTATTATTTGTTGGATATTGTAATTGCAAAAGTATTGGAGTAATATTAATCTCAATTCTTCTTTTCAATTATATCTAATAGAATTATATTCCAGTATAAATTTGATTTGGATAGTAATAATATAATTATAATATTAAGGAAATCGAATTCGCATTTCTTTATCAAATATATTGTAATCAATTTGTAAGGCATTCCAAATTGTAAGGAAGTCAAATATATCGATCCTATTGAAAGTAAGAATAGTAATACTTTTAATATATAATATAATAAAGAATATAGATATATAATCCTTAATACGAATAATAAATAGAATTTTTGATAGGTTTTGTTATTATTGATTTACTTTTTTTACTTTTTTGGTTTTCTTTGTTTTTTCTTTTTTTTTAATAAGATTTTTGTTACTATCAATAGAAAATTCTTCGATGGATTTAAAAGGATTGATAATTAAAATAACGATACTATTTTTTGATCCTTAAAAAATGTTTTATAGAAGATTCAATTTTATAAATAAATCAAAGTTATTCATTATATTATTATAATTTAATTAAAAAGTATTCGATTTGTTAGAGTCTGATTCAATATTTGGTTTTTGATAGTTTTCAGTATTTATAGTTTTTTTTTGATAAATTTCTAAAAGAAAAAGAAAGGTATATATAATCTTTTCCAGAATTTTCCTTTTTCCAAAGGAATATGTGAGTTTCAAATCCTTCAGTTAAGAGTTTTTTAAAATATATTTTAAATTTTTGATTGTCGATATTAAGGATAATAATTTAGTGTATTATATTTAATCCTTTTATTACTTTAATATATATTTAGATATTCAAATAATTCTAAAGGTATATAAAGTATTCAAGGTCCTTCAATATAATTGATCGTATTCAATTAAGGTTGTCCTCGGGATTGGAGTTTTCTTGTTTGTAGAGATAAATGATTCGTTTATAAATAGGGATTTCATTGTATTTGGAGTTTTAATATACTTTTAACATTATTAGTTATATTTCTGAATAGAACCTTCGTTGATATATTCCTTTTAAAGTAAAGAGTAAAATAATGGTTTTGTTGAAAAATGATTTGTTTTTGATATAATGGATAAATATAAATAAAGAAACTTTGATGATCAAAACTTCTTTATTCAAAGTTTAACAATCTCATATTTTTGAAAGGATTATTTTTTTAAGATTAATTCCATCTCTTTATTTATAAATTACTAATTTTACTTTCTTTTCAATTATAATTTCTTTGTAAATATATTTATACAATATAAACTATACAATTCGAATCCAGCATAGATTATTATTATAAAAGAGGTAAATCGAGATATATATATCCCGATAATATACTGTAAAGGGAAATAGGAATTGGAATTGATCAAATTACATTATAAAGGTTTCAAGTAGTAAAATTAGTAAATTTAAATAATAGTTTGGGTTGAGTATAAATGAAATACAAAAGACTAATGGAAAAAACGATTGATTTCTTTCAAGAAAAAGAGAGCAGAGTTTTCTCTTATATCTAACTATGAAGAGTCATATGACCATATGATTACGAACTAGCTATGTATTAGGCCTTGATATCCCAACTTTCTTACAATATATTTGTTTTTATAATGATTATAATATATAATATTGATTTTATTTTCTTTTGATATATTTTTATAATATATATAGGAACTTGACTTTAATTTTTCCGAAATATTATTATTAGGAATGGAATATTTGTTGTTCTATTTATTACTTTGAATTTTTTAATAATCTTTTTAATATATATATTATAGATTAGTTATAGTTTTTTATTAAATCGATTATAAAGTATATATATATTTAAAAATCATTTAATATTTTCCAAATCTTATAATTTATATATAACTTTGATTTCTTTAATAATCTTTGTAGTAATTGATTTGTTTTTCTTATAATAAATAATTTAAATATTATTTATAAAGAAAAGAATTATAATAGTATACTTTGAGTTAATATATAAATATAATTCCTCCTTGTATTATATTAATCCTAGTTTCTTAAGCATTTGAATAAAGTTCTTAAATTATATAATTAAGGAATCTTGTAAATTATATAAAGTTTGATTGATTATAATATTTTTGTTTAGGATTTTGTATTTATTAAATAGATAATATATAATTGGGGTATTAAAAAAATCGTATAAAGTATTGATTATATTGTATTATTTGGTTTCAAGATTATATTTAGCGATAATTATTATTATAATTCGGAATGATCGATTTGTTAATGTAATAGTGTAAATAATTTCAATAGTATTTTTAATTTAAAGATCTTTTTGTATTATTAAATATAAATAATAATAAATAATTAAATCTTGATTATTGTATTTATATATAAATATTCATTGAAAAGGGATCGGTTTTGTAGATTCCGATCCAAAATCGATTTCATATTAGATTTTCCTAATCTTAAGATTATTAATCTCAAGATCGTAATCTTATTTGAATTAATATTCTATTTAATAATCTTTTAATTGATAATAAAAACAAAATAACTTTGAAATTATAAATATATAAATTTGAGGAAGTGATATTATCTATAATTTATTGATTATAGATTAGATAGGAGGTAATAATGGTTTTGTTTTAATTCTAATAATGATTATATTATAAATTATTATAAATTGAAAATATTTTTTTATATCGTTTATTCCTTATTAATTAAATTAGAATATAAAATAAAAATTGTTTAAATAAAGTAATCCTATTGAGTTTATTCTTTGAGATATAATAGTTTCTATATAGGATTTAGTATTGGAATTGTTCCTTTAATAATATTATTATATATATAATTGCCTTTATATGTATATTAGTTGTTTTGGGATACAAAAGCCAAATGATTTCTAGAAGAAAGGTGATTCTAAGTAATAATTGTATAATTGAAATTTAAATGGATTAATCTAAGTTCTAAATATTTCAATCCTTATAATATAAATTCTTTTAAATATTTATTCGAGATTATAAATCTATAAATTCTTTATAAATCAATCAAATGAATATATAAAATACAGCAATCTTTGTAATGATTGAATTTCCTTTATAGAATATTCTGATTGATTATTCTAATATATATATTTCCTTTTGGAATATTAAGATTGATCGATTAAAACAATTTCTAAATCATTTTTGTATATATTGCAAAGAATATATACAGCTTTTGATTCATATAATCAAGGGCAAGTCATTCAATTCTTTTACTCTACCAATCACGTGTATCATCTATTCCCCGATCTCTGAAAGTGCTCTGTAGTCATACTATCCCGTGATATTTATAAATTTTTATTAATTCAGTTTTTATTCTTTTCGAAAAAGAAATTATTCTTCTTCAAAATAAAAACAACAAAAAAATCAATAGTATTGATTCTTACTATCCCGGATATAAAATCTGAATCTAAATCTGACTTCAAATTCGAAAAGAAAATTGAATTAATTATATTAATAGTAGAACCTTTTGGTAAAAGAGTTTATATATTTATAAACAATATAATTAACCTTTTAAAATCTACAAAAAACGAACCCCCTCAATCTCAATTTCATTCCAATAAATCAATTAAAGAATAAATTAAAAAAAATTATTTACATTATCTAACAATTATATAAAATAATAGATCATCAAGGAAAAAGTATTTTCGATTACCAAATCCTTACAGAAAAAATCCAAATCATTATAAATCTCTTAAAACTATAATAGATCTTTTTAAATCTTTCAAAAAAGTTTTACAAATTGTTTATTTATATCAATTCAAAATCCAAAAAAAAAAATTCAAAATTATCTATTCTTTTCGTTTACTATTCTTAGGAATCCCAGATTTTTCATTATAGATTTTGAAAAGTTATTCCTTTATATTAATCTAGATCGTAGATCTTTCCGATTTGTAATCATTATTAGGATCCTTATTAATAATAAAAAGTTTAAAAAAATTACTTTCTCAATCAGTATCTTCCAAACCAATTAAAACTTTGAACTGAATATCATATCCAATAATCTTATTGAAGATCTCGGTTTTTATAAATACCCGTTTAATACTCCTAATTATCTCTTTGATTTTATAATGAATATTATTTGTAATAGAAATAACGCTTTTATATATTTTTTTATTTTCGAAATAAGATCAATAATATTTGAAAGTAAATATATACTTTTATTCATTCTTTTAATAACAAAAGAAAAAACGAATTATATCTATTATTCGGATTTTTCCAATTATATAATATTGATATTAGGATTATGATTAAAAACTCTATTATTTATATCGATACTATTAAGAATAATAATTATAAAATTATATTCTAATTCCTTTTGTTTTATCCATTTATCCTTTATAATATCGTTCTTATCCTAAAAAAACATTATATTTTTCGCTTCAAAATTAATAATAAAATAAATATCAATCTCATTACAAAATCTAAAAAAAGTTTCACAAACTTTAAGATTAACAAATCCGAATATAACAATTCTGATTTAGAAAACTAATTTATTATAGATATAATATTAAAACACCTTTTATTAAATATCTTCGATTTAAACAAATCGTTAAAAGGTTATACCAAACCCCAATTATTAAAGATTGTAATTCAAATATTGTCTATACCCAAACATTAAATTCGAAATTTATACTTTTCGAACATTTGATACCTTCTGAAATAAATATATCTAAAATATATATGAATTTATTTTTATTTTTGATAAATTCGATATATATATTGAAGATCTATATTAAAAATAGAGAATATATAATCCAGATTTTATTTATATCTTTTAATATAATTACTTTTATTGATAATATTGATATTATTCTCTTTAAAGCTTTTATAATATATCACATCTTCATTCCATTTGTATCAAAGTATAAAATATTTAATAAAATATATCCTCAATTTTTTCGTACTCTATATAAACCTTATATAAATTTGAAATTATTATTAGAATCGATAATATCGATTCTTATACCGTTCCCTATTCTATTACTTATATCGACCTATATTCCAAACTTATATTCTATAATCTCTTCCGAATTACAAGAAAATAATTTCTCAAAAAACAAATCTATTGAATTTGCTTAAAAGAAATTGTTTCCAATCGAATAATATATATTAAGAAAACCTTTCTTTATAGATTCATTTAAAATCGTTAAAGAATGATTTAAATTTATAAATATGAAATTTGGTTTTAATATTCCTGATATATATTATAAAAAGGTTATTCATTTGTTATATATTTATGAAGATTTAAATATTATTAAATTGGAATATATTCTATTAATCGATTTGTATAAATATAAAATATATTTTAAGAAAAGTATTAAATTTTTCCGAATATATTTCCAAAAAAATATTCTTTTAATCAAAAGTATTAATTATAAAGAATCGTTAAAGAAGATTTTGTATATAAAATATATAAGTATATTTTGATTATTAATAGATAATTATTTAATTGGAATATAATATTATTAATCTTAATAAATAAAATTAAGAATTCTGATTTTTAAAATAAATGTTGTATTATATTCAATTACAATAATATTATCGAAGATTTGTTGGATTATTATTTGGAATTTATAAATAAATATATAATTATTTTGTACAATTGAATCACAAAATATACTACACTTTTGATCTCAAATATAATTAATAAATTATCTTGATTCATTAGAATTATAAATATTATTTCGCTTTTATTATTGTTAATATTAGATAATTATAATTTCTATATATACTCTAGAATACCAGGTTTACTGGCTTTTCTATAATCGAAATGATATATCTGGTTCTGGATGAAATCCTTACTCTGATTAACAATAATGATATCGATTAGGGTTTCGAATCTTCGTTTTTAATATTATTTACAAAAAAGGAATTACTTCAATATAATTTTTATATAAATAATATCTTTAAAGATATTAAAGACTTTAATGAAATATATATATTCCTGAAAGATCATTTCTTTTTATATATATTATAATTTATATTGAAATTATCTTTTAAAAAGATATATCTATTCGAAATTAAAGTTCTAATTTTAGATTTGCTTTATAGAACTAAAGATATTATTAAAATTAAACAAAAATATATTAAGAAAATCCGGAATTGGTTTATACCTTATAATATTAAAGATATAGGAATCTTCAAAAAAGCTTTGAATATTATTAAATATTGAATAAAGAATTTTGTAGAGATTGTATACCTTTTGACAAGATTTATAAGTAATAAAATCGAATAATAATAAAATAATACAGAACAATTAATCTTTGACTTTTTCAAATAATTCTATTTGATTATTATTGAAATATATAAATATCAATTCAATTAATCTATCAAATTATACTTTGATGTATCTATTTATATTATAGAATATATAATCATTTAGATATATATCAATATAAAAATACTGATCCTTTATAACTCTTTTATATTTTTGAATATATAAAAGAGAGCTATATATTATCATTGAATTCTATCGAAAGTTTGATTATATATTTTATAATCTATATTATATTAATACTATTTATATAGATTATTAATTAATTATTTAATTCTTTAATAATAGCTTTCAAAAAGATATTTATATTAAATAAACTTCTAAATTATAAGTTTCCAATATTATTATTGTTTATATTTTGAGATTGAGAAATAAGATTGCAAATACTTTGTTTTATATAATATTTATAGATCCTAATTATAATAACATACCTAAATTATAAAAGATCGATAATATTAATTTTGTTGATAGTAAATTTATTTGAATATAGAAGGATAGTAAAAGAAATTATAAAGAATTCCTAAAGATTATTTCAGAATTATTGAAATTGAAAGAACTAATCAAATTTATAATTCTAAGTATTGATATAGAATATATAATCGAATCTTCAAAGTTTGTATAGAAAATATATTTTGTAAAAGCTTTGTTAATAATAAAGATCTGAATTATTAGGGATTCTTTTATTAATAATATTATCGATATATCGATCTATAAATCTTTAGAGTAATTCTTAGAAGTATATTGCTATTTAAAACATTAATGGATCCCGAATAATTTTAATCATCTTTAACGAATTGTTTTTAATTATAAATACTTTTAATATAATTTTTTTAAATAAAAGTACTTTATATTATATATTCTATAGTATTTAAAAGAAATATATCCTTGAAACTAAAGTAATCTCTGTACTATATAAAGTTCATAACCTTTCAGGATATTTTGCCTTACAAATACTCCTTAAGAAACTTCGCAGTATATACTGATCTATTATAGTTAAAGATATAATCAATTACTATTTTAAATATTTAAAATATACTAAATTTGAATCAACTATCAAATCTCAATTATAATCAAAAGTTACAATTAATACTCTAATAGATTATTTGAATACTGATTTCATAAATTTATTCCCAATTAATAAAATCAATAATATTCATTATAGATTTATTCTATTTATTATTAATTATGTCACGAATCGTGAACCACAGGAGGCTGATCATGTGATAACTCTTATCTCATATATCAATTGATGAACTGATCGTCTATGCATATATGTTACGATTTATACGATTTAGTATGGTAAAATGATGATTCTAATAATATATATATATAGTTCTACAGTTCACGAATGGGTATTTGTGTATATATATCTAATCATTTCTTACGAGTTATAGTTCTTCAATTGTAGATTCTAAGGAATATAATTGACCCTGTTTATTCAGCTCTACTACGGCTCTTGTGCGTCACAAATTATTTCTCTTATTATATTTGAATTTTCTTATATATTTCAGATACAAAAGCAGAAATTATTAAATATCTATCTTACCTTTTTATTTATTTTAAAATTGTTATTGAATTCTATATAAATCCTAATCCCTATTTCAGAATTATAATCAAAATATATATAAAAAAATATTATATTTTATAAATTATATCCCTAATCATTATAAAGAAAATTATAGATATAATAAAACAAACAAATCATATTATTCAGGATATACTAAGGAAATCTTTAAACAATCCTCATAATATATAAACCTTATTAATCATTAAGATTGTTCTTGAAATCAACAAATATAATATTATTTATTTTAGATACTCTCTATATAAAATCTTTCTGAGATTCTAATCAATTGATAAATTTGATTGAAAGTTTCTTTATTATTATTAAGAATCTTTAACCGCTTTTATAATATATAATAAATATTTTGAAATTAGTTTTATTCAGAAATCGGAATTAATAATACTTTTTATTGTAAATCGAAAATATATTTTGCAAAAAGCTAGAATTGTTTTAAATATTTAATATAATTTTAATAAAGAATATTATAATAAAGAAATTCATTATAAAACTTTTATTTTTGAATAATTCATTATACTTTATAATTCTAAGATAACTGAATAAAAGTTCAAATCGAATTAATATAACCTTTTCGTTATTATAGATTTCGATAATGATTTTGAAAGATTTTATATTTTGAGATAAATCGATAATATTTTTATTCCAAAATTTTATTATAATAATTATTTAAAGTTTTTTGATTTTGTAAAAAGTATTTTATTATTAAAAAAAAAGGCTTAATTATATTTCAGAATTTTCAAATAGGAATTTACTTTAAAAAATTGTTTCGAAAGATTAGAAAGATCTTTGAAATATATGATTCTTATAATAAAATCGAAAATAAAGAATTAGAAATTTTATAAAGAGTAATTGATTGGTTTGTTTTATATATATAATAAAAATAAATATTTATAAAGGGTTTAGATATATGATTATGGAAATAATTTAATAAAAGAAAATGAAAAAAGATTATAGAATAGAATAGAATATATATATTAATAATTAATTTTAGAAGTTTGCTTTATAGATTGATATTATAAATGAATTAAGATTAGTTTGGAATTGGTATAATTGATAATGGAATTAGGAAAAGTGATTATAAAGTATGATTAATGTATACCCGGAATAATAATAAGGATACTTTTATTAGGTTATATATATATTAGTTTAGTATTTCATTAGTGGCAGAGATGGTTTATCTACCCTTATTTTTCTGTTTTATAATCCTTACCCTCTTCTATCTTAATATATTCATTTTTCTGTACCGAGGAACTTATTAGATTTGGCATTGGTATACGATATGACATGACACGATACGATATAAGATCTTCCTTTTTGGGCATCATTTATTTGTTCCTGCATTCGAGCTTTACGATCCATGATCACAGACCTGGACGCTAACTGGGATTGATAATGTGAGTACTAGGGATTTTACTTCATGATTTTAAGCCTTGCTATGGTGAAGTCAATATGAAGTTCTAATTTATGTTTCCTATAGTATTTCTCCTATTAATGATGACCTCTCTTCTGGTCTTGATTACTATCTAGGCACAAATCACTAATCTAGCTTGTCAAGCTTCTAAACTTACAGTATGAGTTATTAAATACATCCTCATTGATACTTTGGTGCTACTTCTCTGCTTCATCCAACCTTCTTCATTCAAATCAGAGTACAAGACTACACATAGAACTATAATGGCAACCTTCAAATCCATCCGCACTCGACTTCTTAAGATTGCTGCCCCACTCCTCCCACCTGTATCACCCCACGATCCAACTCTTACCTCCGAAATCGCCTCCCTCCAACTCCATCCAGCCCTAGAGACTGCACTCCACATTTTAAATCTTGACTTACCATCCGCACACTTTTTAGCTCGTCATATGCAATCAGCGCCAGCGTTCGAGGGCATGTATCTACATGGAATCTTGCATCGAATCGAGGGAGACTATGATAATGCAAGAGCATGGTACAGCGATGTCAAAGAATCAGAAATATATTCAAAGCTTTGGGGAAGGGGTGGTCAGACTTGGAAAGCGTGGCAGGAGGAGCATGGGAATGGTGGCGACAGGAAATCCTTAGACGATGGCCAAAAGTTTTTGGATGCTGTTCAAAAATTCAAGGAGACACAGGGTAAGGAGGCTGACAAGGCATCCCTCGAGGAACAAAGTAGGAAGGAGCTTGATGGCGTTATCGAATGGTGTGTGAACAAGTTTGGCACAGGCAGGATGGTCGATGCCAGTTCTGCTTGGGTCAAACATAGTGATGAGCTCAGGAAGATGGGCGAAGATCAAGTCAGCGGAGGCAGTGGAAGAAGAAAGTTTTGAGGAAAGAATCGTTAGACATATTAAGACAAAAACAATTGCATTAGACAAGCGTAGCGATCGTTGCAGACGTGAAATCCCAGAGAGGAAGAACCACCGGACAACATAATTGAAAAAAAAGGGAAGATATCCTTGAGCCCGCTCATTGAGTGCTTTGAGCGTTTTGCTTAGCCCTGACTTCGTGACCCCCCATGCTCCCGCAATGACATTTAAAGACGCCACACCTTTGTATCAACCATCAACCAATATGTCCGTGTAGTTGCGCATAGTAAGAACACCTGGCTATTTAACAACATTTTCCACCTCCCTTCGCTGCCTCGTCTGAAGGAGGAGGTGTAAGAGTAATATTCGTACCACTTCCGATTGTGGCCTGTGCAGAATCACCGTTATCGAGGGCTTTCTGGGATACAATTCGATAGATTTCTAAAATGGGGGATATCATTAGGGTTTGTGAATCAAAGCGAAATGTTCAAAGGAGTCATACCAGTAAGGATGTTTTGGAAGGCAAGCTCAACATTGCTAGCATCGAGAGCTGAGGTTTCAATAAAGGATAGGTTGTTTTCGCCTGCAATGAAAACGATCAGCATGACATTCTCTTCGTAGATTGAGGACTTTCTTACTCGCAAATTGTTTGGCCTCCTCCGTAGGTACAGCTCTAAGATGCCTTAAATCGCTCTTATTTCCGACCAACATGATGACGATGTTGGAGTCAGCATGATCCCTCAACTCCTTCAACCATCTTGTAACATTTTCGTAGGTTTGGTGTTTGCTAATATCGTAAACCAGAAGAGCTCCGACGGCACCTCTATAATAAGCGGATGTAATGGCGCGATATCTTTCCTGTCCAGCGGTATCCCAAATCTGCGCCTTGATTGTCTTTGCATCCACTTGAATGGATCGAGTTGCGAACTCTACACCGATGGTCGATTTTGAGTCTAAATTGAATTCATTGCGAGTAAATCGACTCAAAAGATTGGATTTACCGACACCAGAGTCTCCGATGAGGACAACTATGAGGGAAGGGAACGGAGTCAGCGACCAAGGAAACAATAGGTAATAAGGCAAGGTAGAAAGTTGAGGGGGGGAAGAGGGATGTTATTTACCCTTGAATAGGAACTATCCAAGAGATGTTAGCATATTCTTTAATTTTGGCAAAATGGATGGGATTTGACGGATATACTTACGTCGTATTCGTCATTCGCCATGATTGATGTTGAAGTTGGAATACTGAGTAAGTAGTATTTTATTATTATTGAAGGGGGGTTGAAAGTTGACGGATTTCGTTGTTGCGATGGATGGATGGATGGGGTGGAGATGCCAGAAGCCGGGGGGGGGTTGTAAGGTTGTGGTTTGGGTTTGGGTTTGGGTTTGGGTTACGGAGGAGTGTGGGTGTTTTAGATTTGTACGGGAAATATTATAATTTGTGATGGCAATTGTAAATAAGTAAATAAATCTGAATGGTTTGAAGGCTTTTATTTGGTTATTATAAGTCAATATAAAATAAATAGAATCAATTCCTATTACTCACAGGTTCAGTCAGTCAGTCACTTTAGGTCTTCACTCACTTTAATGAGTACTAGGTAGTTGTCCCTCCTGTTAACTACCTAGTAAGAACTGCTCAGGTAGACGAAGGATGGATGTATATAAAGAATAAAGAAGAGAAGGTTACTCTCTAATAGATAATCTTAATATTTGTATTAAATGAATAGATGAATAATAAATGATGAAATTGAAGTGATTGAATGAAGGTATTCCAATAATTATCAATGACTGATTTTATATTAATATTCTTTGTTTGTTACCTGTTCGTCACTTGGGATTGTTTGAGAATCAAACAAATGGTTTCGAAATTGATGTCAGGATCTTTCAATTCAAACTTCACCTTTTTCTAACTTCACTTACCGCCTTTCCTTCTGGATCGATTACCTAATAATTCTCAGTCACATTCCATTACTGGAATGCAATCACGTGATACCATATTTATTTTGTCATTTGCGGGTCGCGATCTCAATTGATTTCTCGTACGATATATATGATCGATAGCAGACAAGCAAAGGAAAGAGGGAAAGAGGAATTAATAAGTTTATGATCTTCACCCTATCAATCTCAAGGGAAATCTTCCATCTTCCATCTTCCATCTTCCATCTTCCACCTTCCATCTATCGTGTATCTTATTCCATTTAATTCAACAAAGATCATTCATATTCCATGATCTCTCTTCTTATTTAAAGCACTGTACCTCTTCCTATCACGTCCCTTTGCGGTTTGACCTCACGAATTGAAACACATCCTATACATTACATTTTCCCTACCGCGTTCTTCTACCTTTTACTCCATACCTAGTCCATATGGGCAATTTCATGGTGCAAAATGTCGTCCAAAAAAGCGAATACAAAGGTCTTCTCCTCACTTGAAGAAGACGAAATTTCCAAATTGTCATTAGAATCAACGGATGATGAGGAGCAATATCCTTCAGATCAAGAATTCACGGTTGAACGAATTCTGGCCCAAAAATCGGAAGACGGCCAACAGCTGTATCTAATTAGGTGGACGGGATTTCCAGAGGAAGCATCATCTGTAAATTCTCGCGATATCAAAACTCATCTAGAGAATAGTGCTAATATTTACATCTCATAGTGGGAGCCGAGAAGGAACATACTGGGCAAAGCCGTTCTTGATGCTTGGAAAACACGACAATCTCGTGAACTTAAGGGCTTGGATACACCATATGACATCAGAAAACTCGAAGCTCTAAAGAAGAGGGTCGAGGATGGTAAAATACGACGTCGTCGTTTGCGACGTGAGAAGAGAAAGCGCCAGGGTATAGTTGTGTCTCCTCACGACTCGGATGCAGATGTTGGCGAAGAAGAGTCCACAATCCTACGTCCAAATGTTAACACAGTTACACCCGGTGGTGAAAGGAATCCAGAAAGACAGCAGCAAGTTCAAGCTACTAGAAAATCTGAGGTATGCCCGGCGAGTTGCAAAATCACGCAAATACCTGAACTAATCTTATGTAAGATCCAGGGATATGTACAAAACGACTCGGACTCATCGTCTGATGAACCACTATTTGTAAATCAACAACGAAAGGCAACTTTGGATGCCTCATCTTCTAAAAGATCACCTCGACCAGAGAAGGAATCAGAGAAGCAAACTGCTTCAAAGCCAAGCGCCAGTGACACCCGGGAGATAGCAACCACCAAAAAGTCTTTATCCTCTAGAGGTATACCAAAAAGTCGAGGAGGTGGAGGTGCCATGCGTGGAGGTTCTTCTCTACCCCCACAAAATGTATTTATTAGCGGTAAAGCTCCTAGAAAACAAAAGCGAGTTTGATTGAAGCAGCTGCAGATCCGTCGAAAAACCAGCGGCATTTCAAAACCAGAAAAATCCTCAGAAAAGCGGAATTGGCTGGTAGAACGATGGCGGAAAAAGCACCAGATCTTGCTGTTATCCCTGGTGGGTTGATCAATCCTTCAAAAGCTTCATCTGCGCAACAACCAGAGCCTCTTCGAAGGACTTCCTCTGATCTACAGAACGAAGAGGGAAATCGAAGAATGCCACCAGCTACGCCACATCATGAGCAGCAAGAAGACTCCCATCGACCGCCTGCACCGCACCCGGCTGAAATGTCATGGGAGGACGTACAGCATATCCCATACGAGCAACGAACAAGATGCTTCTTCACTACCCAGCCACAAGGATGCTATCATAGTCACTGCAAATATCTTCACGTCGACGATCCCCGACTTCCCATTGCCCTACCCCCCGATGGATGGTTTGAGTCACAGAAAAAAATTTGCTTCTTCTACAACTTAGATGGGAATTGCCGACGTGGTGACACATGCAGAGACTTACATGAGTCAAACAGCACTATTCCAGTGAGGAGTCCGCCTCCTGGATGGGTAGCGCCAGCCTCGTCTGCTAAAACCATGCCAAGAAAATCCCAGGCACCCCATAGTGTAGATGGTCCAAAAATGGTCTGCTATTATTGGTACTCTGAAAATAATTGTAAGAAAGGAGATGACTGCAAATTAGCCCATTCAACCGACAATGATCTCCCCGTGGCACCGAAACCTGGCTCCATACCATTGAAGTCTATTCCTTGCAAGTATTGGAATCAGGGTCACTGTCAGTTGGATACGAATTGTTCCTTCAAGCATGAATCTGCTCAAAATAGCCCGGTAGTTTATACGAGTCATGTTCACCCAAATGCAGCCGATCTGGGAATTTCAAAGGAGAAAAGTTCACAGCCTCCACTACATAATGCAAAATCTACTCCGGTATTTGGTGACGACGATGCGGTAGATTTTGAGATGGACACAGCGCCTGATCTTCCTCCGCTTGAGCCAAATGTTCAGGAGGCTGAACAGTTACATTTTGATAATGATTTAGTGAATGGGGCAGTACAAAGCGCAGGTACCAAAATCAAAGCAGTCACGTTTGGCCCACAAGCTCAACCTACCAACCTCAACTTTACAAGCCTTCCTACGGATGATTCAGATTGGACAAAAGCCTTTGTGAGTGCAGAGACTTTACAGTTTGACCAAATTTGTACGGTGCATGATTTCAAGTCAAAATACGGTCACATCCAACAATCTACCTACTGGCAACAGGATATTAACACCGACTCTACTGACCAAGCTGGATGCCATACGGTCAACAACATAGCTGAGTACCTCTGCCTCCGAATATCTGGCTTGGCGTGTATTTCAGACAATTATATCATTCTACTTTATCCAGCCGCAGCCGAAGAATGGAAGTATTTAGATGTAACGCCTAATCTTTCTACCGATGCTAAGCTGAAGTACTTGGTATTTGGATCTCAGAGCCATATACTAAGTTCCATTGAATCTTCGACAATCAACCAAACTTCATCGACGGATCTTTCGTACAGAGATATGATTATGAAAAGTTTCCACCATCTTGATTACGAAAAACTGATAATAGATCAAAAACCCAAGGACCAGAAAGCCAAGAAACCTATCTTCACCTTTTGTTTGATATTTCCTGCATCGAACCAATCCACCGCGGAATTGATAGCATCATGGCTTAGGAGCTGTTCAATATATAACAAAATCTACAATTATCAAAAGCCAGGATGCTGGAATCACTTCAAGAAACATGTCAACGCTGGAGCTGTACTAATACATTCGTCTGCGCTTAGTCTAATATCCGATACAGACCTGGTTCACGGCATGACGACGGAAGGGATGAACTACACATTTTGGTGCATCCAAGACAGCACATCGAAGATGCCGTTCTCCCACATCACGCAGAAACCAGAGTTGGGCCAAATTGTAACAAAACGTCTTTTGCCTTTAGGATATGCCATACTTCTCACACCAAGTTTCTTGGTCGCAGAACCGGTTATGACACTTAATTTCTTTAAATGGTATCAAAAAAAGCTCAAAAGCTCAATAAATGGCTCGATTAGGGTATTGTGCTGCCACGAACTGCCAAACTTCCTCATGGAACTTTTCATTTCGAAGGTTGAGGAGCAACAAGAACTCATGAAAGGCCTTAGTGGTGACCCATCAATGCTTTCCAAGCTAAGCGCAAAGGGATTGAGTCACGAACAGTGCGAGGCGAGACTTGATCTGTATTGGCTTCTTTGTGATATGCTCCGCAAGGATCTTCCCGCTAATCTTTCCCCATTCGACTGTGATCCATCTGAGGAAAAGTCGCGGAGTCCATTACTTTTTGCCCCTCCGTCTATAGATCAGAATGACGAGAAAAAGCTAGTCGCTTGGTTTGCGGGTTGGGCTTATGCAAATCTGGACAAATACAGGCGATTTTACGTGATTGGTTCTGGGAAATCAAAAAAAGGTGTTAATATTCCAGTGAGAATGATTCCAGAAAAGGGCGTCTTCCCGCACAATTCCAAGGCTTTTCGAGAAGGCGGCGCATTGGCTTGGGCCAGGCGAGGAAGGGAGCCATTTTCTATTGCTACTAATTCGGAACCATTAGACATCAACAGAAATCAATCCGAGGGAGTGGAAGAAAAATTGAAGGAATTCAACTTTGATTTTACGGACCAATGGTATCCTGAGTGGAGGAGAAATACGGGTGAAGGACGGAGCGCAAATCACATCACAGAGTATCGATGGGATCGTGTGTTTGATTCACTAAAAATCCCTTGTTGATCTGCCAGCGGGGTTATAAGGAGTTGCTTGAAAAGTTCTTTGTGCCCTTCATACCCTCTGAGTTTCATTGCTATTGTGATACCATATGCATTTATGTTCCGGCACACATAATAAAGCTGCGCAAATAATAATAAAATTTAACGGCATTGCTTCTTAATTAAGGATGTTGAGGCTTTTCATTGTGCTAATGAGTATCTGTGATTTCAACAACTGACAGTGGCATACTCTATCTTTAGTGGTTGATTGTTTGTTTGATAGGCCCTGCATAAAGCTGTGAAGATTTCGATCCATCATTACCATACCTATCAGTAGAAATAAGCATTTTTAGATCATGAATAACTGGATTATACTAGACGGTGAAGCATGGGCAAATGAGCCTGTTTGGAATAACAGATTGTAATATAGGGGCCTAGTAGAAGTGGAAATCGGCTTTTTGGACTTTTGATGTTGATCAATAATAATATCATTAGACCGATGATTTTCAATTTGGTGATTAACATTCCTATTAGATACCAATCCACGATCACATGGCTTTTCGAAGTCTAAAAACAGTGATCTAAGTAACCACGAGACTCCTCTCTTGGATTTGCCATTTTTGATCTCCCGTAAATTTAAATAAATGACATCCCATCATAAGCATTCCACGAGTCTCTAGCTTAATCATAGAATCTATGACTTCAGGAAATGATCGTTCTCCTTGTTATCCGCTCAGTACTCCAAATCAGACAGTCGGGGAGTTTTTTCCCATTGGGTCCCTGTACCTGTGAGGAACGCCGCCGTGGTGTGAACTTGTGTACTTTTTGAGATTGATACGATAAAATCATGAGGATTTTATTAAGAGCAGCAGCATTGTTGAAGTGCTTCCAGATTGTGATGTTTGTGATACCACCAATCTTTGCAGCACATGTCTCTAACATACCAACATTGAGTGTGAGACCTTATCTTGTCAATATGCCAGACCTAAAATGTGAGACGGAATCTATCTCCTGACTTAAACGACTGCAAAGAGGACGCAAACAACCACTACCCAGGAACCCCACCACTACTACTCGCACGATCCTATTGTGCTCCAATGACATCCTCAAAACCAAGCACCGCCATCATATCTGGCTCTGCCTCCCGTACTCTCGAGAACCCAATAGAACTTGACGGACCATCTAAACCTTCCTAGTCAACATATCGCCTAGCTGCTAGTATGATACAAATCAAATCCTTTATAGAGAAATACTCTCAAGTACGTCCGTGAACCACACAAGATTCTAAATCGCACCTGCTTGGTCGTGCAAATTTTCGCATGTGAGCGCGCATCCCCTTGATAACTTGTACTTTGAATGTCGCATCTGTGATTGCGCCTCGCATCCACGAGTTCGGTTCCCATTCCGAAGTCATGGCAGCCTTGGCATACCTCTTTGCTGCAAGTTCACGAAGCTTTGATTTGTTCCTCATATTTTCACAGATATATGAGACTATGTCTGCAGCAGGAACGTTTGATTCTATCTCTTCAAGGCACTGCTCATATTGAGCCGCAACAATTGTAGATAGAGCATCAACGCCAAGCCTGTCAGCCAGAGCTCCAAGCCTACACCAATGAAGGCCATGCTCTAATGTCTCCGCTGAACTGGACCCATGGTTCATTCTACAATCAAGCTTCTGACCGAAGATCCAATCGACGAGATGACCAAAACTTGCTGAGTCATCTTCAGGGAAGTACAACTCTTTAGTGATTCCTTCCTTGAACCATCCTTTAAACGCCTTTCGGAAGTATTCCACTCGTGAACAAAGTATGTCCTCCGGTAGAGTCCAAAGCTTTCGCTTCGGACCGACGTATATTTTGACAGTATTCTTGATTGAAGACGATAGAAAATACCTGCAGACATTTAGATTTAGCCCCAGCAAACGAAAAATAGACTTACTCATTGATCGCCGGTTGGATTTCAGATGTTTTAGATTTCTTCGAAGGCGTGGCCATGTTCCAAGCGCTGTTGTAGATTGGAGTCCACTGAGATGACTTGCTGTGTCTGAAAAAGAAGACTTAATGGAAATTGTGGAGGTGAGGTAGTGTGGGAATCTAAGTATAATAGTGACCACCACACCATACTTGGCACCGGGTGGGCAAGATGCCACTACCCGTTGTGATGCCAGAAAAAGAAATCAATGATTAGGGCAGTAACTCCACATAATAAGAGGCTCGAGCGCTTGGGCCCTGTAGTGAGTGACCTTATGGTGCAATTAATGATAGATATCTTCAGGATGAAATTGAGCTACTCAGTTAAGGATAGTTTGACAACTGTGCAAATGTTACAATGCTTTTGAAATTGTAAGTCAAGATGTTTCCTCAACAAGCTCCTGATGTCCCTTAAGGACATAGTTACACGACTAAGTAAATGGCCGCCAATTGCATAGTTCTTTTCGAGCTCAATAATCCATATTGCGCGTGCATAATTGTTCTCCAAAGAATGTTGATTCGTCCCTAGAACAGCGATCGAGATGATGTGAACAAAAAGTCATGTTCGCACAAAACCCGTACTAGAAAACAATTTCAGCTCTCTAGCTATCACTCCTCCACAGGAAAAGGGCTATCATAAGCTTCGGTGAGCTCAAGATCCACGTAATCCTCCTTTATGCTGCTAGTTTTAGGTTCCTCTAATCGCATTTTCACCTCGTACAACACATCGTGGATCAGATCAGGATAGCAACTCATTGGCAGATACCAAAGCTCAAACATCTCTTCATGCATTCTCTTCTTCAAAAATGTTGCAGCAAGACCGTGAACAATGCCCAACCTCAAAGTAGATGTCGGGATATGATCGCAGATGTATTTGACTTCTTCCACATCAGGACAAGGCATGATATCTTGTGGCTAATTATGTGGATTTTTGCATGTATTGTACCGATCAATGGCGGCCTGCATCAGATCATCCATCATAAGCATCTGCGATAGCTTGACTAGAGCGGCCCATTCTTCGAGATGAAACCAGGAATAAATGAGATCGTCATGTGATTTATGACACTGGAGGGCCCCTCTTTCCCGAAACCCATTCGACAAGGTGATGAAAAGCTTTTGGTTATTCTTCCTCGAGTACCATTACTTTCTCTCTGGACTCCAGAAAATTCCCTTGGAAGGCGCGTTTAAATACGATCGAATGAGCACACAAGAGATCCTCATTCAACCACCAGATTTTCCGTTCGCAGCCAACGATAATTTTAACCATGGACTCGACGCGGATGTCCCTTTCCAGATGAATCAGCTTCATTGGATGGATGTGAAGAGTTGACTAACTGGGAAAACGAAACGACGACAAAATCATTGTACAAATTGCAAGGAGACATTCTTTACGCGATGACACCCGAGCGGGACTTGAGATCTGAGCAAGCGTAGGTAATATTTGGAGGAACTTTCTAGAAAATTAAAAGTTGAGGACTGGAGACTTCCAATTATAGACACGATGAATTGGAATAGGTGGTTGAACATTACAACAACACGATTATGTTTTATATCCTTTGGATCGATCCTGGGCAACATGTATTTGCAATGACTAGGATGTTTGCCAACAAAAAGACCTGTGTTTTTTTGAACTGAGAGTTCTCTGCTCTTTTCCATACATTTTCACGAAACCTTTTGAGCCGCTCTACCACATGCTATTCACTGCCATCAAAAGCAATGCCATATTCAGGTATTTGAGTATACTTTTTCTTCTTTTGTGACGGCCTGATAGGAATATGATAACTTATGTACTCAGATCCGCAGAGAAGTGTGAGCCACTCAATTATTCGATCCCATTGGCTGTGTTCCGCCCGGAAACTTGCATGGATCTTAGCCGAGACGATCTTTGGGCCCCTTTTGCGTTTGTGGAAGCACATTCATCTGTATAATCATTACTCATTGCTTTTGCTTCTACCCGCTTGATGAATGAGATACCTAAACGCAGATTCGTGGCGAAGATATGTCCGTGAAGGTTGGCTGACGTGTTTCAGGTAAATTGTACTGGCATTGACATACTGGGAGTAAATATGATAGCAGGAACTATTCTACAGTTTACAATTTCATTTGCAATTGTACCTTCAGTTGTTTATTTATCTCTAATTGGTGATAGTTAGTCTCTTGTTTTATGTTATACATTGACTACACCAAGGAAGTGACTGGCAAAATGTCATATCGGTGATATGTTTCATATCTCATACACTGAATGGATCGACTGATCACATCGATCAGGAAATCTTTGTGGAGAGGCGTTCTTGTGGATGTATTTATAGGAATTCACATGAGAAGTCGCATTACTAAGGCATTGATTTCTGAATGATAGTGAAATTGTATCCCTTAGGAAAGAGTGTGCGGAGAGAGATCTCAAAAGCCCTGTGGCTAGAGATTTGTATTCACACGGCCAAAAAGTATCTATCATTCAAGCATAATTGCATTTGTATATCAACCACTCGTCAAATGCTTCATCACTTCCGTCTCCATATGTCTTGGGGGAGGTTAATCGGATAATAAATAATATTTATTATAGTAGTGGAAGACTTAGTTATATTTAGACTTAATAGGGTAAATCGAATATAATGAATTTGAAGTCAGAATAATATATAATAAGGTTTTTATTGCCTTTTCTGCTTGAATTTTCGAAGAATTCTTTAAAGAAAATCTTTATATTTATAGTTTATAATGAAATTCTAGTATATTCTATACTTATAAATAAGATCAATTTAAATCGAATCTTATAAGATTCTTTTATATAATAAAAAGAAATAATAATCAATAATATTTAATCCAGTAAATAAGAAAATTCTATATGTTTTTATTTCATTCTATTCTATTATAAATCAATTTGATATGATATATGATCGAATTTTCATATAATAATAAAATTTAATAATATATAATAATATTATTAATATATCACGTGATCGTCCGATCATTGGTTCGGCTAGTATTATTAAGTGATTTAATAACTTATTAGAGAATCTCATAATATGAAGTATAGTCAGAGAACCACGAATGCATACGAGGGTCGTGCTCTTGCTACTGGCTGAGCCAATACTTGATGCGACTGTTGCTTTCGTAGAGATAATACTTAGATTCATCTCTGTCACAAACATATTTGCCCCTCAACGCAAGCATGGCGGCGACGGGTACGAAGTATCATCTACGCGCAGATAGGCGGTCGTCTTTGGTTTCCTAGCTTCGTTCCAGGAAGTCACTTCACCACTCCTATCACTTCTGATGACGCCGCAAACTAAACAAGTGCAAACTATCGAATGTGGATCCTGATTCAGTACATAGTCAATGTGAGTCAGAAAGTCGCAAATTGGAGTATGAAATGACCGGATGGGCTAGAGTGACGACACTGCGAGCCACTATGCAGGACCGCCTTCTTCAGTGAAAATATAAACATGGTTAATTGTTCATAGTCATCATGAGCTTCGGCATATGAGA
This sequence comes from Stromatinia cepivora, assembly GCA_014898415.1. Lineage (NCBI taxonomy): Eukaryota > Fungi > Ascomycota > Leotiomycetes > Helotiales > Sclerotiniaceae > Stromatinia > Stromatinia cepivora. The sequence continues at coordinate 1,361,103 of RCTD01000006.1, read as the reverse complement.
AAACTAGTGTGAAAGTGGAGCACTATTGATCGCAAGTCAATATCCTAATCACTTGGCCTGGCCGCCTATTCAATCTACTTCACCGTGACCTCTCACTTTAGTCCAACTATTAGCAGAATGAGATATTATGAATATGAAGAGGGCTCATTCTTAGTCCAATTATCACTCATGAACATGCAGTGCGTAAGCAAGAAAGAAATTTCTGGAGCGAACGCGCTTGAAAAATTTCGTATTTTGCAAGACGATAGAAGGAAGCTATTGGTACTTTTCCCTTCAAACCCAAAACGCCAGTATATGCAACCAAAGCCATTTCTGGCCAGAAACTCATACAACCCCCATCACGAACCCTTTTAAATTACTACCCTATTTGGATTTGTTTCCTTTCTTCTTCTTTTCCTTGCTCTCCTTCTTCGTGGTATCTGTCTCTGTGGTTTCATCTTTTTTGGTCTCTTCCTTCTTGGTTGTATCTGCCTTGGTCTTTTCTTCCTTCTTGGTCTTCTCTACTTTGGTATCCGACTTTGATTTGTCTGCCTTGGGATCGATACCCTTGCGTTTCAAGGTGTTCTTCCTCGCCTTCTCCATATAATCTTCATCTTCATTTTCATCCCACCCTCCGAAAGCATCCTCTTCCTCGGTCTCCCTGATAGGAGTTTTATCAACATCCAGCTCATCCAATTCCTTTTCAGCCTCCTTCTCGCCAGGTTTGCTCTTTGGTGATGGACCTGTCTTCTTGAATTTAGAGACGAAGAAACCATCAACATTGTAAGCATGGGGGTAATATCTTCTTGTCATCTTCATGTTCTTGTCAAAGCTCTTGCCCATGTATGATGTGAAGCCCTCCTTACCAAAAGCTAGGCCAGTTTCCACAAGCTTAACGTTTGGCCTCTTGTTGATCACATATTGTACAACTTGCTCATTCTCCTCGACCGTAATACTACATGTCGAATAAACGATATAACCTCCAGTCTTGCTTGCGTGATCAACTGAATCGATAGCTGAGAGGAGGAGCTGTTTTTGTAAATGTGGAAGCATGAGGAAATCCCGTTCGGTTTTGTTTGTCTTCACACTAGCATCCTTTGCGATGACTCCAGTACCAGAACATGGTGCATCTAGTAAGACACGGTCAAAACCTCCAATGACCTTGGGAAACTCTCTCGCATCATAATTGCACACAATCACATTCTTGGCACCTAGACGATGAATGTTACCGATCAGACCTTTAGCACGAGATTTGTTGCTATCGTTGGCGAAAATGCAACCTGTATTCTTCATCAATGCGGCAATATGCGTTGTTTTTCCACCAGGAGCGGATGCCATATCGAGGACACGTTCATTTTCTTGAGGAGCGAGAGCCATCACGGGGAGGAAAGAAGACGCGGCTTGTAAAATATAATGTCCAGCAAGGTATTCTGGAGTGGCACCCAATGGTACAGCACTCTCAAAAATCTGCAGGCCAACTTTGGACCATTTTCCTACTGGTTCCAAGACTACCCCGCGGTTGATCAATGCCTGTGCAAGGTCTCTTCGATGTGTTCGTAAGGTATTTGTTCGGATGACGACTGGTCTTGGAGTTTCGTTTGCCTCGAAAAATGCAAAAGCCTCCTTGGGTGGAAACAAGTTAAAGAGCTTTTCCGCTAAGAATTCCGAGTAACCATAATATGCGCAAATATCCTTGATCAATTGAGCCGTGTACTCGGCTCTGGATCGGCCCTCTTCGGAAAGGTTCGAGAAGTCATCTAGGACTCGAATAGTATCATTGATTCGGGATCGCAAAAGTTGTAGATCCGGAGCTAATAAAGCATTAGTCTTGGGAGCTTCTCCATCCTCGTCACTGTCGAAGATATGAGGCGTATCTCCAGCAATGTTCGTTTGCATGGCAGCTTCTTCTAACTCGGCTTGTGCCTCTGCCGCCTCCTCCGCCTGTTGCTCATCCAATTTCCTCGAGAGTCCTGCAATATTTGCAGCAGTGAGTTTTTCTTCGGCGTCGGACTCGTCCTCATCCTCGGAGAACATTGCTTTTGGATGATCATCATCCGAATCGTAAACATCACTTCCACTGTCCGAGCCAAGGAAATCATCTGGGAGACCAGGTCCCTCGTCGTCTGAAACATCCAATTCGTCAAATTCGTCGTTCATAAGATCGGCCGCATCAGAGTGGCCATCCTCCATTTCCTCATCTGACATGGGTAATGGTGCCGCTGCAGCTTGTTTCGACTTTTTCCCGGAAGGTTTCTGAGCTGGTAATGAGTTTGTGAATTTTCCCTTTGTCGCACTTTGCGCCGCTGAGTTCTTTTTGCCATTGGTAGCTCCATTGGACTTTTTGTCTGAAGTTCGACGTTTCTTGTTAGAATCAGGAGCATACTGCAATGATTCTGCCCTCGATTCTGCTACAGACATTCCAGCTTTGCGTTTTAAATTGGTGAAATGTGCTTCGTCAAGTGGTTCGGGCATGCCCTGCTTTTTCATACGTCTTCCCACACCCATTTTGAATGCTTTTTCTTTGGAGTTTCGTAATAAAAATTATGAGTTGAATATGAGGATTCACAAATGCGATTTGAGGGAACTTTTTTTTCTAAACGAATATAATTTTCTCACAGATAAGGTTTAGCGTCATACTAAACTTATCAAGCTCGGGCGCCGATACTCCGATGCCAAGCCTTTTATCTGTGCTTTGATCATACAGTACTGAGTGGTAACTTGGTGGGCTAATTTGTTAATTTGTAAATCCGAACACCAAACCATTCTACTCAACTTCTTTTCAAATTATTGTTCAGAATGACTGAACTTACATTCGCCAAGTCTTTCATCCAGACTCTTGAGTCGAGGCCTTTCAAAATCACTGCCGATCATGTTGAAGACCCAAGAAATTATCCCTCAAGAGGGGCAGTACGTTTTCTTCCCCCCCCTTAACTTTGCATCACTTACATTTTCCTTTCCCTTTGCGTAATTCCTCTTCATACTAACGAGAACAATAGGCTATCCTTCCAAAGATGCGGAAACCCCCTGCGAAACGTCAGAAGTTGGCTCCAGGACAAGAACGTAGTATTTCGGTATCACTCAAATCATCACGAAATCCCCCGCTAGATGTGACGCTCTCCGCCCTGTCACCAAATACTTCGATTCTTAATTTGAAAGAGTCATTATCTGAGAAAGAAGGGATCCCCGTGGAAAAACTAAGAGTACTTTACAACAAAAAGCTAATCGGGGATGCGAAAGTTCTGAAAGATGTTATTGGCGAAGAAGAAACCAAGGCCGAATTCAGCATCATGGTAATGGGTGGAGCTGCTTCTGTAAGGAAAATTGGGACCCCTGAGAAGGGAGCTGAGGCACCTGTTGTACAAGGGCCTAGTGGATTGGAAAGTCTTGCTGGGGAAGAGTTCTGGGGAGATTTAAAGGGCTTTCTGGTACAAAGATTGAGGGACGAAGAGCAGGGAAACAAAGTGTTTGAAGTATTCAAGAAAGCCTGGGAGGGTAGCAGTAAATGAGGTACATAAATTCATGGGAGAACATAGCGAGGAGTTCAGCATTGTACAGTTGGAAAGACAAAGGCACATTTGCCAATTAAGAAACAGGTACTTTCGCAAAAGTCGCTTTTAATGTCTTCAAATATCGTCACGCTGAAATGATCAATCCGTCTTCAGAATAATAAATTCACACCCATGCACATCATTGTAGGCAACAAGCACCCAATGAAACAGCGTTCCTTCCTGTCATGTTCGTTCCCAAAACCATGAGTTGTATCTATGCCTTGAGAGCGGCTGTTCCCTTGCTCACTGTCTTCAACATCTCATTCTCCTCGAGGTCGGCCTCATCGTTTGCTTGAAGTTCATCGCCCGAAAGTCCGGATAGGGCACGCTTGAAGGATTCCTTGGTGGAGGCATACATCATTTTAGGCTGGGGAATTCATTAGTGCCAGAAGGCGATATAAGATGGCAGAACTTACAAAGGTACTGGCATCATCAGGAGACCATGAAATGAAAGTAAGCTTGGTTCTGATAATATATTAGTCCATGATCTATAAAAGTCAAATACTGCTAGGATTACCTCTGTCCCTCTCCGTTGGCCAAATCGTAGTTGAAGTCGTAGACAGCGTATCTGGGGCCTTTACCCTGGGTTTTCTGTAGGTGTCTATCAGCGCTTGCTCCTTACAAGAAGCTTTAACACATACGTTCTTGTTGAGTGCCTTCGCATTCACGAGAACCTCGCGGAATGGTTCCCATTCTGCCGACTCGCTGGAGGTGTCGACAACAACCTTTGTGCCTTCATCGTTGATCTTGTAGACAATCCACTTGATCTTCTTTTGAAGCTTCATCTCGTTGAACTTCTCGATACATTCATCATCGACAGTGATACTGCAGAAACTTGTCAACTAATGCTCTGCGATTCTGCTTGGATTAAAGGTAGGGATAGATTCGCATCAAGGTCGGTGGTCACCGCAAATCATTGACGGCAGAGGGTTGAGTAGTGGGGCGAACTGACCCTGAGTTAGACTGTAAAATCAAGCTCTATTAGTAAACGGTTGCATGGCAACTAACAGGATAGAAGGTACATACCATGATGTCAAGGGAGTCTATGCGACGATTTGTCTTGTAGAAACTAAAAAAAAATAGACGGAAAGTCAGCGAATACTTGATACTTGACAACGAGACAGATAAACAAATCGAACGACTTTGAGCCAAAATCAAACCTCAGATGATGAACATACCTTGAGATTGTTAAAAGACCTGCTTTCCAAAGTCCACTGTATGATGTGGTAATTGCAAGATATTAGGAAGAGCGAGAGAGAAAAGCTTGGGAGATGTTTATATTTGGGAGTTTTGGATTTTGCGAACGGGGATGAAGGTCAAGAAATTGGTGGGGTTACTTGCCGGTGTGTGATCACCTGAGTGGGACGCTAAGAATAATACCTTGTCGTGCTGCTCACTCAATTTGGACAATGAAAGCTGGCAACTTACGAGAAATTTACCCCTTTTACAATATAATAAGAGGTTCTCTTAAGAATGAAGATTGAGAATTAAGTTGGGAGTTTGAAGTAGAAAGTTCATCAAAAATCTTACTCTTTTAAAAGTATAAAAGTCTTTTATGAAAACAAGAATATATCTATATGTATATCTATATATATAAAGTTTATATTTCTGTCAAGTTCAACGTATGATGTAATAAGCTCCTGAATATAGATAAGTTTAGGTAATATTAATAAATAGACAGAGAAATCCCGCCCATCAAGAATATATATTAATAAGTCACATACAAGTAGATAGACAGAAGTGATAATCTACAGGACGACGCTGATGTTAGGCATATGGATATCATCAACTTATGATGCGAGATAGATTATTACAAAATCTACCTACTTAAATAATGCCCTATTCTACTCTCTTAACTACATTTAATTACAAGGCAGATAGATTCCAAGAAAGATACACGCAATCGAGTAAATCGGCCTTGAAGATTAAGTCAGTCACATCACATTGTAACGCAATTAACATAGATTTCAACTTTTTTAATATTTCATTTTAGCTTCATTATTTTACATGGTCATAGTCTCTTGAACACATCATATCGCTCCGTAATGCCATGCAAGACGAATAACGAAAAAGGGTGAGTGGGGTATTATACAATGTTATGTCCGGTACCAAATTGTCTGGTAGCAATTGCGCAAACAGATGAGGCTCAGACGGGTATTTGATTTTGCTTTGACCAATGGCTTTTTACATCATTCCTGTCGGATTGTTAGCGCCTAGTGCATTGAGACGTGTGAGATAAATGTACTAACCTGGCATACCGCCCATTCCTCCCATCCCACTAGATGGCGATCCCTTCTCTTCTGGTGCCTCGACAATGGCAACCTCAGTGGTGCCTAACAATGAGGCAACACCGCTAGCATCAACCAAACCAGTGCGGACAACCTTGAAAGGATCAACGATACCAGCAGCGATCATGTCAACGTACTCTCCAGTTGCACTGTTGAATCCCTTATTGAAATCGGCTCCAAATTCATCCATGAGCTTACCAACTACTACTGATCCTTCTGTGCCGGCATTCTCAACAATAGTGCGTGCTGGCTTGGTGATAGCGCTCTTGATAATGTTGATACCAAGTTGTTGATCAAAGTTGGCGGGCTTGAGACCACCAAGAGCTTGACCAGCAGCCTTGAGGAGAGCAGTTCCACCACCTGGAAGGATACCCTCCTCAACAGCGGCACGAGTAGCATTGAGAGCATCAACGAATCGGTCCTTCTTCTCACCCACCTCAACCTCGGATGCACCCCCGACCTTGATAACAGCTACACCACCAGAGAGCTTGGCAAGACGCTCTTGGAGCTTCTCCTTCTCGTAGTCGGAGGTGATAGGGTCATTCATAACACCTCGGATTTGCTCGCATCGTTGAGCAATGGCATCCTTGCTACCCTCTCCGTTCAAGATAATAGTGTCCTCCTTGGTAATGGTAATAGATCCAGTGCTGCCGAGCATATCTGCTGTAGCCTTCTCGAGCTTGAGATCAAGCTCATCAGTAAAGACGGTGGCATTGGTCAAGATACCGAGATCGCCAAGAATGGACTTTCGGTTGTCGCCGAAGCCGGGTGCCTTGACAGCTGCAACTTGGAGTTGACCACGGAGCTTGTTGAGAATGCACACGGCGAGAGCTTCTCCGTCAATATCTTCAGCAATGATGACCAAAGGACGGCGAAGTTGAGTAGATGCCTCAAGTGCTGGGATAATGTCTTGAACGTTTGAGATCTTCTTCTCGGAGAGGAGAATCAATGGCTTCTCAAACTCCACCTTTTGCGACTTGGTATCAGTGATGAAGTATGGCGAGACATAACCGCGGTCAAATCTCATTCCCTCGGTAATATCGAGTTCATCCTCCATGGTCTTTCCTTCCTTAACTGTGATCACACCTTCCTTTCCAACCTTCTCCATGGCGTTGGCAATCAATTTTCCAATGTGGGTATCACCGTTTGCACTGATAGTTGCGACTTGTGCGATTTCCTCGCTGGTTGTGATATCACGCTTGTTCTTTTGCAAAAACTCAACAACAGCTTCCACGGCAGCCTGTGTACCCCTGCGCAAGTCCATTGGGTTGCATCCTGCAGCAACATTTTTTACAGTCTCGGAGAAGATAGATTTGGCAAGGACAGTTGCGGTTGTGGTTCCATCACCAGCTGTCTCGTTGGTTTTCGAGGCAACATCTTGAATAAGTCTAGCACCGAGATTCTCGAATTTGTCCTTGAGAGTAATCGCTCTGGCAACAGTCACACCATCTGTTCACCAACAGTTAGAATTTTGCATTTAAAGTAACCAAGAGTTTCACAAACCTTTGGTGATCTTTGGGGAGCCATATGCTGACTCAATCAAAACATTTCGTCCTTTGGGTCCTAAGGTTGTGGCAACAGCCTTTGCTAAAGTCTCAACACCAGCCAGAAGAGCTGCTCTGCCTTCAACACCGAATTTGAGCTCCTAAATGACAAAAAGATTAGCATAAAATTGAACAATCAAGTAAATCTATGTTATGCCTTTCACTGGAGCGAACTCAACATACCTTGTGGGCAAATCTCAATTGTTGCAAAGGACGAAGCTTTGAAGCTGTCGATCCACTAAGGACCGAAGCTCTAGCTCTTGAACTCAAAGCACGTTGCATCTTGAAATCAATTGAATGAAAGACGGTTTTGAAAATGAATCAAACAGAAACTTGGGTATCAAAGCACTCAAAAGTATAAGAGAAGAGGCCTTTTGGTTATTTTAAGGAAATAGAAAGAATGGAGACTTTGAGATCTTGGAGATAATTTTTCTGGGCCCCATGTCCGGAAGAACCATTCTCCATCGAATCTGCGAGAAACATGCAAATGAAATGAGGGGCCGAGGATACACTTGCTGACTAATCAATACCACAATCATTTCCATACCTCACTTCACTTCAACTTCACCTCAGATTAGTCTCAATGCAGTGAACACTTCAACTTTCACCCCTCAAAAGGCTATTGATGAAAATGAGTGTGCATGACATAGGTATGTATGTATGCTGTATACTCAAAGTTATATGCTATACTTGAAGGAACTTTGGTATTGATGTCTAAATATATGGTCTTTTCGGATGTACCGATCATGTCGAGCATTCAACTCTCCTCTGGTCTCTCATCTCCCTTCGGATGGATATATATTGAGTTGGAGGTCTCCATTGTATTTCAACTCAATACTCTGCTAGAATTATACGGGAAGTACTAGTTATTCTGTATAGAAAATTGGTGGCCAGCGCTACCTGTCCTGCGGTGGATGGTCCAACAAGCATTCTCTGGCGTAATAAGGCAAGTCTAATCAAAATGTGACTACTGGTGTGTTATATAAGAAGCTCTGTTTAGTTCCAACTATATATTGTTGACTAGTGGCCCTCAAGATTGTCTTCAAGATTGTCCCTCCTTTGTTACACTTGACATCTGTATAATTATAATGAGGAATTCCTCGAAATTCTTATCAATGGTTACCTCTGATGTCTGAACAGTTTCATTGTTTGTGACTGTCTATTTAACACAAATCTACATTATTAGTCTATTACGATAGATATTGATCCAACAAATTCCTCACACACGTCTTAATCATCATCATATCATATGTCTGAGTCTTGATAGCAAATTTCAGACTTAGACATGATCCTGACTTTCTCAAGTCAATTTAGGTAGTTGCAGGGTAATGAAAAGGAATAATACCACATTGAAATCTTTACTCTTTCAGGGTGAAATCCAATCAATACTTGAATAGTACAAGTAAACAATTGTCCATATAATTAAAGCAGGGTGGGGTGAGAAAAATTCAAGGTATGTAGGTGTATGTGCCTGCACTTGAGCTTCATCTCAGCTTGGGATTGTAGATCACTTACTGACTATGGAAACTCATCATAAACTCATCATTAATTAATCTGTCAGTTTCCTCAATTGCCCCTATGTGTTATCAATTCATTATAAAGTGCTTCATTCTTTACTGACCAACCACTTCTTTCACCTTGCATTAGTATTAGGTAAGGTTATTAATTTCTAGTTGTTTTCATCTGAAGCGAGGGGATAGGGGTAGCTGACTCTCAGGTCCCCTGATTCACAACAGTCCTCCAATTTTAAATCAGCTAAGGAATGCACACACTTGGAGAACCTTGATATTTTAGTGGAATTCTCATTATTTTTTTCCTGGCAAGATCTTCTACTTCTGTAAGTCTGAATTCCCTTTATGGGGTATTACTAATATTCTAGATCTGCCCACCATCCATACAATAACCATCAACTACCTCAATCAAATGCACTATCCATTTGTGTAAAAGAACTGTGAATCAAGTATCATAACGGTGCTGAATTACTCTTTGAGGTGATGAGTAGGGATGATACCTGGGTAATTATCCCTGATATCTACTCCATAGTCGAGGGCTTTATTTATAAGTGAATCCAACTCCCAGTCAACTGTGGTTCTCAAGATGCCAACTGTATTCTACTTAACTAACACAAAGACTAGATACCATTTCATCCTTTGGATAGTAGAAGATCTTGTTATCTATTATCAGATAAGTCTTCCATCTTCTATATCAGAAATCACTACTAATACTTTGATGTACTCATTCAAAAGAACACAATATTTCAAAGTCTAAGAAAACACATCTACAAGCTAAAAGGATTAATGATCTACTCTCTTTTCAAATAATTAATATCTCATATCTAGCTCCATGAACTCAACAGGTTGAAGTAATCAGAGAAGTTGATGGAGAAGTCCGAGGAGCACGGACCTCACCTGTTCAATGAACTATCTTATCTATAAGATTCACTCCAACAGTTCTTCCTTATAGATCGCCTACATTTATTTGTCTTCCTTCCTGAATTTCTGTTTGTAAGTCTATCGACTCTTTTGGTTCTCTATCAAGACTGAAAACCAGGGATCAAAAGTCCAAGTATGAAATATCTTTCAACACCTATAGACAAACAGAGAGTCTACTTCTAGTACATGGTAAGAAATCATTTGGTCTTGTCTCTTTACTGATACTAATGCCAAGGCAGTGTTCCCAACTTCCAAGCTCCGCAGAGTTTGGTACTATTTCAACTAACTCAAACTCGCGCCACCCAGTGCACCTCGTACAGCCGCATATAACCAAAGACACACTCGCTTGGCGAACAATAGGAAAACAACCACCCTCATTTTGATTGCGAAAGAGTGAGAACATCTCTCTCCATGGTACACTTACGCAAGTACATTCGCTCTTCGAAACAAATGGAAACTGCCCATTCGGAAAACCGCACCATAATATCTCGTACGACGATCGTAATTCATTCTTTTGAGATCGACCACGAATTCTCATTCTCAATTACTTACAGAGCTCCCAAAACGAATGGGTTGACGAGTTGTGAGTCACAGCTCTGTGGAATGACCCACTCGCATAAACAGTTAACTCAACTTGTGGCTCTTTTTCACATTGGGAGAGGGATTCAGTCCGGCTGAACCCATCATGTGTTTGTTTCGGACCCCTTTCCTTCGGTGATTAATGAATGAAGACACCATCGAGCATTTCATGCACAAACTCCTGTGGTCATTTTGCCCAACGAAATTACCTTCTTGGACTCTCTTCTCTACATAGGCCAGTCAAGTTAGTCTCGCAATCCGGGAACATGATGAGAGTACGATGAGAATCTTTCAAGCTTGCCTCAGTGTTATTCAAAGCAGATAGAGATTTATGCCACTCAAAGCACATACGATGTTGTGCCACGCTACAAGTCGCACTCCTGCTGAATCGCTGTTCACGTTAGCCCGAAGATTCACACGTTTTCACAAGGCACTGGGGACGTCATAGATAATTGTCATTGGGCATCTATCTATGATACAAGGTCTTTTGTCTCCCACTTTTTTCGACTGCTGAGCAAACGACGAGTAAAATTTCCATTCAACGCAACCAGCATCCAACTCCAAACGAATACTCCCGTTCGCCTCAAAAATTATCGGAAACAAGGGCAAAACGATAGTCGAATGAGGAAGCAACGCGGAAAGATCAATCGTGCAGATACAACAGTTCTACCAAAGGAAGAGCAAAGGCAACGCTTGCGCATGTTTGATGTGTTTGTGTCTTTCGAACTATTCTTATTTCCTTCGCCAGGCCTAGAAGACTTCCTAAATATAAGAACCAGCTTTGACACAGGACGATGGTGAATAATTCCGAAAAGACTTTGGGGCAGCCAGGGTTTCATGACGACTTTCTCGCATCCAAGCGCCACGAAAAGCGAAGAGATGCTAAAGTTGAGATGAAAGTATGGATCCAACTGGTTCAAAATCAATTGTTAATACAAAGAAGAAATGAAAGAAAGAGATGGTTCTACAGATCGAAATGTCCTGAAAAGTTGCTGGTCCATTGGACGGGGGAGAGTCGGCATGATATCATCACCTATTGCTGATGTGCCAAGGTTATGCAACTTCGAACGCAAAAGTCGACTCAGAGACTGCCATCCTGCCTGAAGGGGACGCTGTTGGCAAATTCCTGAACCCAGTTACCGGCGTCGGGAGGTTCGAAGCTCTGGCCAGGAGCGATGCTAGCATTGGTATAATTAAATGCACCTCCATCATAGTCGGTGCTGGTTGAACCTTGAGCAAAACTGCTATTGCTTGAGCTGACTCCAGTGCTATGTGTGATTGAACGTGTGCTGTCATAGCCTCCATTCATATCATGCATTGTATCGTTTAGGCCACCGAAATTCAAGCCGTCGTGCATATTAGATGCTGGATTGAAGTTATGCATGTCGAAAAACATGCCGTTGGTGTATGAATTGCTACCGTGAGTGTTCTCAAAGGATGCGTTTTGAACCTCCACAAAACTGTGGTTGTTGTAGCCTGGGGTATATGCTGACGTATATCCGGGAGCATTCATTGGACCGGCCTGATTGTAAAAGCCATAGTTGTGGTTCATACCTCCTACATAGTTGTTAGGAGGGAACAAAGCTTGGGTTTGTAGCTCAACACCATGGATATTGTTGAGACTTAAGCTTTCTGGACCAAAAACATCATCGCCATCGCGAGCAGAACCGTCGATAGATGTCTCTGCGTCATCATGGTCTTCCTCGATAGATCCATCGTCCTCCATCTCATTGCCTGCAAGCATATCTTGAACAGAGTTGCTGGCAATGCCGGCAGGAAATTGACTGAGTAGATCCGGAGAAAGCTTGAGCTTAACAGGGAAGGCAGCTAAAGGTGTCATAGCATGGTTTCCAGAGCCCTTCTTCTTACTTGGTGTCTCTTCAAGGTATGTCTCGCCATCGGAATACCCAAACGATTCATCCTCCGACTCGGTGGCCTTATCCATATCCTCATCCGTCTCATACTTACGCTCGTTCTTAACCTTAACCTTACGCTTACGATAGCCCTTGATCTTGAGACGGTTTCCGGGGTCATAATCCTCGTCTGATGGCATCTCGGCAGGATCAAGTGATTCAGATCGCTCCTTCTTGATCTTTACAGCCTTCTCCTTTGGCTTGGGCGTCGACTTTGAGAGCTGTTTATCGGGACGAGCGCGAGCGCGAACAATCTTGGTAGGTGTTTCCTCGCCGATGGTTGTCTTGTTGCTTTGCCATCGAGTCTTATCACGACGATAGGTTCCTGAGCCTCTAGATACACCAGGAATAACAAGACTTTCCTTTAAGTCGGCAATATTTTCGAGCCAACCGACAGAACGGAATGCCTTTGGGTCTTCAGCATCTGTGTCGCGAATGTATCCACGAATGCTTGGATCAAACACGGCCTTCTTTCCCAAAGGAGGAGGAACAAGGTGGCCTTCTGTGATAAGAACGTCCCGCATCTTGTTGATATATTGTTGTGCAGCTGCACCGGAACTACCAGGGCAGAGCCTGTGAGCAATCTTGTCCCATGGAAGATTGATACTAGCACGGCGACATTCGAACACGATGTGCAAGATTAGCTTCTCCATCATTCGTGTTCCTATGTAAGATTAGTCTATGTACTCATAGCAGATGAAAAGGAAGGAAGCTTACTATGCCATGAAACAAGTTTGCGACCTTCGGCTCGACCATTTGGATGAGTTGGTTTGCCAGTGGATCCGATAACTTTATTTACTTGGTCCCAGGTAACTTCATCCGATCGGACACCATCATAGTCATCTTCCCAGTCTTCGCCATTATCGTCATCTTCAGCCAGAATTTCACCAAGCAATTCGCCTTGTCTGTTCTTCAAGCCCTTCTTTGTGTCTTTTTTCTCTGCAGAAACGGTCAGCTCAAGAATGAAATATATGGTTTTGACTGTGAACAAAGTATGGACCAGTTAGAAAACAAATAGCTTCTTGGCGACTTACTTGGACTTTGCCGAGTCTTGGCAACCTTGTCAGCAGCGACCTTAGCACTGGCGGCTTTCTTGGGAGATTGTGATCTGGCTCTCTTTCTTCCCTTTCCCCTAATAGCTCTGGTTGATGACTTGGAGGGCGTGACAGGGTCATAGCTCTCGTCTGCTTCGATTGAGGCGATGGGTCGATCCGTGGTCGCCGGGGTTGCTGTGGGTCTAGAAGCAGCACCAGATTTGGCTGGCGTGACAACAGAACCACGGTGGGCAGATTCTTGCTTCTCGACCTTGATGATACATTGATCGATGTTTTCGAGATCTTGATTACGGTCAAGTGAGACGGTCATGTTGATATCTCCATCGATTGAAGGCATATTCGCTAAGCTTCGGCTGGTAGTACGTTGTTGTAAGGTTGTTGAAGAAAGTAAGAACTATCTGGAAAATAGAGATCTTTGTCAGCTTTTATTACTTGAGCACCTTGTCAGACCTTTGGTACGTGGGTATGGCTATGTGGTAGCTATTCCGAAAACGGACTTGTGGAGCGGGGAAGTTTAGATTGGGATATAAAAAATGGGTGAATATGAAAGTAGAAAAGAGTGGTATGAATTGCAAAGAGACAGCGGAGAGATAGGAGTTGGGCGCATGTACAAAAGGAGAAATGGTATACAAGCCTTGGTATCCATATATAGATAATTGCTGCCTTGAGGTTGTAGGTGGTATCTCCTACTGCCTTTGAGATTCAGTTGACGAGTCTGTGAAGTATGACGCAGAATCAAAAGCTTCTTGGGCAAGGGACAAGGGCACTTGATGCACACAAGCCTTATGAATAATCTTGTGCAGAGTGGATTGAACGGTTTCAATCCACTTGATCTTGATGTGCTGCCGATGGGGACAAATTGCTCAAGGCAAGTAAGTGTTGCTGCGGCGACGCTATCATCATCAAGAGGAAGAGTCCTTTGTGAGCTGATAGCGCCCTGATCAAATGCGTCTTGATAGCTTGGAATATACTCAATAGCCGATCAATTCAGATCTGTGCTGCGGGTATGGGTAATGGAGTGCAGGAGTGCGTGACTGCTAGATCGGGAAGGTGGGGTTCCTGAAGGATGGAAGATTGAGAAATTGCAGCAGAACTGCGGCAAATTAATGATTGCGTCGTTGAAACGTACCTTAAAAGAGCTCTAAGACAACTCGAAATACAAGGGCAGTGACAGAGGGACTCTATATGCTCAATTGATGATGGAAGGAAAAGAATTAATTTGTGGAATTGTAAAAAGATTGTGTTGTTATGAGAAAAGGCGAGAGAAGTCACAAGCGAGGACCAAGATCGCATCAATAACTTCGATCTGTGCCTATGCCTAAACGGGACGGATAATCTCAACTCACCGAGGGCCTACAAGAGAGGGAGTAGGTATTCTTGGTGACGTCAAAGGGCCGAGCTATTTACATATTATGGTTATGGCCTTCTTCAGCAATCGAAGACTATGGCCATATGGTGTGGCTTTGATTGCTGTCCTCAGTCAGGGTAGGTACGCTTTTACCTACAAATATGTGCTCCAAGGGTCCGCTATGGCAATGCTCTATGTGAGAATGACATACTGCAGCTTTGTTATTCCAAAGTTGCTCTATCTAAGATTATAAAGATGTATGCCCAAGTCTTCAATTATGTTACCTATCAACAGTCCTTACCATGCGTATCTTGTTTAGCTTAACGGTCGGAGATCCTTTAACTACCTCCCTGTCTGACTTCTTGCAGAACTGAGAGAAATCGAAAATTAACGGATGAATTGTCATTGAGTCGTGTAAACTTGTTGGAGTAATCGAAGGATAGATGCACTTACAAGACCTTATTATGCGGTGTTGCTTTGAACCACATATAATGAGAGAGAAGAGAGAATAAGTAACAATGGTTGATGATACCATTCTCAATACAGCAGCAGTGCTCATCCCTAGTAATTTCTATGAGTAAGGAATCTTACATACTTCGGTAATTAGCCCTCACAGTCACTCGTGGATTTTTGCTACAATTTTAGAAGTTCGTTCATAATTTGCCCAAGTCTTGTGCTATCTACCGTGCTCCAATCTCTGGGTTTATTGGCCAAATTTGCGTATATTAGCATTGCTGAAGAAAAGTTGTAGAAGTTGGGTCCAGCAGTTACCGGGTAGCCTCGTTTCTGGAGAGAATCTGCGACGATCACTACCACGTGTCACAGCCCTGTTCAATTTCCATTAAGAGGGTGAAAATGGGGCAATGAGAGAATATTGAATGGTCAAATAGGTTGCACTCAATGCTGGTTTGAATCATTTTCATTTTATTCTGCCACCCGTTTTTATGAGCATAAATTTTGATTCTCCGCCCTTGACTATCATCCGCTAAAATTGAAAATCCTCCCCCAGATTCTGAGAAATGTATCACAGATGTCCCCTGAGAATTTCAGAACCGCAGATGCCATGAACACAAGCAAAGCTCCTTCCCTCGGATACTCTCCAGCATGACTCCCCGCCTCCAACAACCAAATGAACTCGAGCATCCTCTATTCAACCAACAAAGGACTCTCCGAACCACCTTGACTATCATAACCTTGTCCCATCGACTGATATTGTTGCGCACCCATACCCATTCCACCTGAGCCAGCAGTATGACTTCTAGGCGTCATCATATTCTGTCCACCGTGACCACCCATACGATTTCCATTTCCCATCATACCCTGACCACCCATCATTCCACTATATCCACCCACATTAAAGCCAAAGCCATTCTGCGGCTGACTATAAGTATTCATACCACCCGCATTCATACCACCAGCACTCATAGCACCAGCATACCCCTCCACATCACTAAACTCACCTCCTCCTGCATCCCCACTAACACTTCCACTCACACCACTACCTCCACTATAATAGCCCACCAACTCCCTATTAACATCGCACAATCCCGCACCAAGACCCATCTGCAATCCTTCCTGTAACTGCGCACTAGGAGAATCCTCACGATACACCTCTTCCTTCACAATCGCATGATTGGCATTAGCATGACCACCCATCTCGCTCTTAACCTCTCTCTTAAGTCGACTCTTGCTTGCTACTTGATTGGAGGTTTCTTCTTCATCGTCGATATTCTCTTCTTCGTGGGAAAACTTGCGTTTCTTGCTAGAGCTGGATTTGTTGCGGGAGGCGGAGGTAGGGGCTGAGGGGCTGGAGGATGAGCTAGGAGCTGGCTTGATGGATGCTGCGTTTGGGGCGATGCCGTGGGAGCGCATCATACGTTCGTAGCGTTTTGCACTAGGGGGAGGAAAGTGTTAGTTCAGTGTTTGGGATGGAGAATGGGATAATGGGAATGGGTGTGGGGGAATTAGAATTAGGATAGGAAGCGGGGAGTTGAAAAGAAGGTAACTTACGCGGCGCCTTTGGTGACGATGTTGCATTCTTTGGCTACTTGACCGAAGTCTACCTACGTGATCTTAGTATTCTTCTTTGACAGGACGGTAAGATGGCGGGGTGAAAGTGAAAAGACAGCGAAGTGTAGAGGAGGGAAAAGAGGAAATACCTTTCCATTGTTGCTATATCGAATACAGCTGATAAGGAACTTGAATTGTTCTTCATTAGAAGCTGGAGCCATGATGATCAAATTCTATAGATCGTTGCAGTTTCGTATATCTTCGTGTATTGTTGAGGTTTCCTTGACTTGATAGACTAGCAAAGACAATATAATAAGTTAGTCTTCTCTTTTCTAGAGAGAGATCGGAATTTTGAGTATTGAATTGGGAAGGAACTCAGATTGACGGCTGCAAAAGGAAAGATGAGGTAGGTCTTCCTATCTAGTGAGACTGACAAGTTGAGATGAGGGAAGTGGGGGGAGGACATCTTTTTAATGTCCAGACTGTGGTTGAGCGGCTGCTACTTACTGGCTTGTCAGGAATAGTCAATTCGTAGATTTAGGGCAGGCTAATGTTGTTGAGAGTTTGTGTGCGTGAAAGAATTGGGAATGTGGTTGTAAGGAGTGGGGCCATCAAAGAGTAATTTCGTTGTTTGATTTGGGGTTGGTCACTAGAGGTGGGTTATGGCATCGTGGTCTGAACAGTGAATTTTGAAAGAATTTCCGAAAGAAGAGTTCTTTCAACCTCGGAAGGAGCATTATTATATCACGGGAAATAGGTAGAGAATTGATATTTTGGTTATGGGAGGTTGCATTAGAAAGCAAACTCTGAAGATACTACGGCTAACGTCTTTGACCATGCATAAGAACTTCCCCCCAATACCCCTTATGATATCTATCATATCTTTCCCATTGAAATCCCGAAAACCCATATTCTCCCTCATAATACAACCGTGGCGAAAGGAAACAAACGTGCCATGCTCAATACTACAACCAACCTGCGAACAAGTCAAATGACATCCATCTTAAGTTTATTCATCCTTCCATCCGAGAGTAGCGAGTCGAACAGAAAAGGGGAAAGAATTGAATTTAATAAGAATCCTCTGTCGAAGTGGTTAAAATTAGCAAGTGTGGATGCAAGTAAAGAGTGTGCAAATGAATGCGTATTTTTGATGACGAAAAACCTTGAAGAAAAGCATCGCAAGGATCCACAAGAAGAGAAATTAAAAGAAAATTTGGACGGAGTCTGAAGCTATGCTATGCTTGAAAGAATCATCCTTCTCAGATATCATCCAGGAAATTGTCGTGAGCGGTGTAAACATTAAGAGTTTGCCACTCCCGATAAGCAGGAACACTCATGCCAAACTGATCGGCCTGAATCTGTTCTTCAGGATCAAACTGTTCGTCATCTGCATTATTTCCGAGCAAAGCAGACTTCGACTTTTTGACTTCGACGACAGACATCCTAGTATCCTCATCTGATGTCTGAACACTTTCGGAATATCCGGTAGAGTGGCTAACTCCGGCCTTCTTTCCAGTATTTTCGGCTGCCAGGGAAGAAATGTGGTTTGATGACTTGCCATCTTCATCTTCGTTGTCCCAAACTGGTTCTTCCAAGTGCTCATCACTGTCAAACACTTCCTCCTTGACTTCCTTCTTGGCTGCAGCTTTCTTTCCCCTGGATTTAGGAGTGGCTTTGATGGGAGTGTTGTTAGGGCCGACTTTCTTCTTTGGAGAAGCTTTCTTGGTGGGACTTGGGGTCTTAGGTGGAGTACTGCCATTTTCGCCATCTGGAGCAGGTCCTGCTTGAGCCTAATTGGCAGTGAGTTAGTACCATTCTAATGGGTGACCGAGTATACATGGAACTTTATCGGGGGAGTATCATACCTTCAACTTATCAAATAATTTCTTGAAGCTTGAACGCGCATTCCTAGCATACTTGACCTCAACTCGAGTGGCGACACGTTCGAAGTTGATCTATTTAATTGAGACAGTTAGTATGTTGCTCAAGTGTAGTTGATATATTGAAGGGACGGCGACGTTCTTATCTTGGAGGAGACAACGTCATATGAGAACTACTGATTCTTATTATGAGGTCTCAAAAGCCAAGATATTCAGTTGAAATAAATAAGGATCCAAAAAGTAGATTCGACATTCTAGATCGATTGAAGTAAAAGCTTGACCAAAGATGGCTCCCGCACCAGGTTGAGAGATGAGAAATGTAAAGAAGTTACTTACGGTATTAGGAATCTCGCCCATCTCAGACATGACAGCAACAAGCATTTCTGTCTCCTTCGCGGTCAAAGTCAGAGCCGTCATCTTCACGATTACTGAATCTGCCTTCAAGTCAGCTCAACTTTACCAAGATTGACCATCAGGACTTCACAAAATCTTGAGATTTCAGATGGAAAACTTACCTTGTACTAGATAAAGTAATTGATTTTCGGTGTAATGCTTCTTTGAAATTAAGTCTTTGGATGCGCAAGCTAATTTGCAGGAATTTTGAATTTTTGGTTATGGTTGTGAGGATGTGAGGTTGTGTTCAGATGTGGTGTTGATGGATGGAGAAGAAGCGAAGCAGTTGAGTAGCAG
Organism: Stromatinia cepivora; assembly: GCA_014898415.1. Taxonomy (NCBI): domain Eukaryota; kingdom Fungi; phylum Ascomycota; class Leotiomycetes; order Helotiales; family Sclerotiniaceae; genus Stromatinia; species Stromatinia cepivora. Next base: position 1,341,837 of record RCTD01000006.1, on the reverse strand, counting down.
CAGAGATAAACCGTTGACCTTATAATGATAGGTACCCAAATTAGTAATTAGTAGGTAGCGATAGAAATAAAAGTGAATTATCCAGACATTTCTCTTTTCTGGCTGTATCTCATCTTCCCGCAACCTTCCAGTCAAATTGGAAAAATGAATTATTGCTGCTTTACAAAAGCTATCATCACATTTCCATGATCAGATTATGCATGGAGTATGGATTTACAGCTTCTAGGCGGCAGAAAATGAGCATTGTGAAGAATATGATACAAATTCTGCGGCGTTTCCGTTTGGCTGACATTGTTTGCACAGACCTCATATATATTGCTTTTTCCTCTACCGTGCTTATTCACCTGATTTGATACTTGAACAAGTTAGGAGATTGCAAAAGTAATTCACGGTCACACTCAAAGAAGTAGAATAAGCAATAATCCTGTAAAGATCTCTGATATTGTAGTTTCCGGAACAACTCAAAGCTGCAATGAAACAACCAACAACCACCTATAGATCATCCCCATCCCTGAAAACGAGCAATTGACAATGATTAGTATCCATGGCTGATAATTTACGTCTTCCATACTCTCTCTAGTATCTATTGTAAATCCCAATCGCCATGGACACGGAGAAAAAAGAAAAGCGTCAGGACTTGAAGAACTAACGTTGGACAGAACCACCTTGCGGCACTCATACCAAGCTTGGGCAGCATATAAGCACCAACACCGGCCTTGGGAAAGATATGACGTAAAATATTATCTACTCATCGTCTTCCTCTTTGGCATCTTCCATATCCTCATCCTTAACGTCGGTAAGCTCTTCTTCGGACTCCTCAGCGGCAACCTTCTTGGTGGACTTCTTCGCTGGTGTCTTCTTCGCGCGAGGTTTTGGAGTGGCCTTAGCCTTGGTGACACGGTTCTTGGAGGGAGTGGTAGGAATGGCAGGCTCATTATCACCATTTGCATCAGATGCCTTCTTTGGTGAGCTGTCGCCCCTGCCAGGCTTGCTTACTGCCATCTCCTCGGCGGTGCGGCTGGAGGCGCCGAAGGGAAGGTTATACTTCTTCTTGATGCTAGAAACCTTGTTGGAAACCTGAAGCTTCAGGTTAGGAAAGGGAAGATTTGATGGATGAGGATATGACTTACTGAACGAGGGTTCTTGTAGTTCAAGAGTTGAGCGACTTTTTGGGTATCGACCTTGAAAGTTTTTTCCTAATCAGCTATTGGGAACAATTATTTGAAAATCAAAAATGTGCGATATTGGAAGTAAAGATGATGTAAGATAGGTGCGCGCGATGAACTTTGGAACAGGAACAAGTCATTTCAGTCACGATGTGGTGACATGGTGCTGCGCAAGAATGAAACGCTTGTGTTTAGTATTTTCATATGAGCATTTTCAGTCAAAAGATGAGTGAACGTCTTGATACATTATTCTGATATTGAAATGTGGAAGTGAGGTACAGTGGTGGTTGTACGTCGCAAATCGAAGATCGAAGGTAAAAGAACGATACTAGCATAAGAAAATCGCAGCGCGACAAGATGACTTACCTGGATAGAGCCACCAGTAGTATTGCGAAGGCAGCACATGAGAAAATCAACTTCTACCTGGCTCATACCGCCGCCGGATTGAGCTGGAGAGCTAGCAACCTCGTTGTCGGACATTTTGATTTTGGTTGGAAGAGTGTTTTTTGTGGAATGGGACGCGACGAGTCGATCTATGTATACCAGACCTGTCAGCACGATGAAAGTATCGCAGAAAGATGAAAGTAATGAAACATACATGATGAACTTGCAGGGTGCAAGCTATTGATGTATGAAGTGTGAGGTTGTTAAATGGTATGAGAATGTGAATAATGCCAGCTGATTGAGGTTGAGGAAAATGTTGTGTAAGTGAGATGGAGAAATTAAGTTGAATGTGCGATGAAGATGTTCTTATATGTCCCCATAGGAACGGTACTCATGAAAATTTCCCTTCAATATTCTCTCTCGCTTAATTGGATGATGTGGAAGCCAACCTTCACTATTCACTAAAAATCATCTGCAGATGTTCATTCTGGAGGCTAACCACTTTCACATGTCACTTTCACCGGTATCAGCTCTTTTTCATTGAATGAATTGATCGAGTTTTTCATTTTTGTACAGTTAGCTATCTGAATTATAAAGGAGCTGGCACCATCACTCTAGTAGTGTCAATAACAAGACCAATAGGATCATGTCAAGCAAAAATCAATAACTCAAAAGGAATATAATACATTCTGCTGTACTAGCTAGTTAGATATGAATCTATAAACCTCGGTCTTACTATTCTGGCATGTTCTGACTGATCGTTTGTGCATGAAGAAGAAGTGAATGAAAAATGTCACACGAAGATGCATTTTCCAAACGCCACCAGATGACGCATTCAAGCAATGAGTTACAGAAAAAGTTCTGGAGCTTTCAATAAGGCTATCAGTACCGAGGCCATAATGCAACTATCCACATCAGCGACACCCAGCTCTAAAGGCAAGGCACATAGATCATCAGACCGAAAGTCGCGGCATATGCCCAAAAAAGACCATACCCAGCGTCAACTACTATGAACGCTGTGAGTAAAACTAAGTTTATTGGGGAGTTTATAAGTAATCTGATGTGAAGTTGTCCATGACCTGGCCTCATATTTTGACCGTGTCCTGCTGTATCAAGTGGAAGATGATAGGGACCAGAAGCACGGGTTAATCATTTTACATCACAAAATGCCTTTATCTGGATTCAAATTCACCATAAATACTCTGACCCAAGTGCACATAAAATTGTAAAGTCAGATCATGGAGTTATTAGACATCCTATCCATTCCACATCTCAACCAACTATCTCCATATCTGCTTCCATGCAAGGTGCGTGTGAATCACCCGTTGCCATACAACCCAAAGAACACTCCGAAAAATGAAGATAGCCACCATTAATCAATCCCATACAATTCCTGACTCAAATATAGCCATGTGTGCGCTTCTACCACTCGTATACGACATGGATCGCGAATGAACCTCTCAACTCTGAACTGGTATTTAATCTATGAAGAACAGTTAGCTCAATCCCGAAATGATACTACATAAAATGTTATAATAGACTTGCAAACCTGCAACACCAATAAATCTTACGTCTTAGTGCTCTATGAGTCTTCCGCCACCACCGTGATAAAATCTTCTGGTATGCTCATCTTCGCTGGCACTACCCTCTTCTCCTTCGTCACTAACAGTAAGGGTGTTCGTCTCCTTATCATATCCATGATAATTACTGAGGTCGAACTCCTCCTTATTCTGATACTCATTCTCACTGTCATAATCATCACGCTCATTAGCATGCTTGATATAGTTTGCTGACTCATCGTCGTTCCTCAGCATGGTGTATCCTTGGCCACGATTTTGTGTGAACTTCGACGGCTTCGATTTTTCAACATTCTGGGGAGCTTCAGGCTTGGTACCCTTTCGCTTGACCATTCTTAAGTCCTTGGGGTCGAACAAGACTACTTTTTCCTTACCAGTCTTCTCTCGTTCGGGGATTCTTGGGGGAGGGAAACCTGTTACTGTAGGGATGAGCGGTTGTGCCGGTACTTTATAATGATCTCTGAGCTTCCTCCTAACTTGTCCAAAGCGAGTACGAGCAGAAATGGCATTGGCACAACCAGCGCGCTGAGCAACAAGAGCCCAATCAACCTGTGTGCGAAAAAAAAAAAAATTTAGTAAAAGTAATCACATGTTCGGTTAATTAAAGGAGCAAATGGCTGCAGCTAGAGGGGTAAGAATGTGAAAAGATGAACAGGGAAAAAAAATGGAAAATGCAGATCTTGAAAAAGAGATTGATTTTAAATAAACTGCATATTGAAGCTTCAGTCAAAGGATGAATGAAATTGAAACTTACATCCGGGACAACTTTCATAGAATCGAGAATGATGAAAAAGAACTTGGCATCTTTCACAGTTGGTTCACGAGGTTCAAAATCTTCGGCCCTAGGAGATATTAGTATGATGCATTCGAAAATGAGTATCTATACTGACATCTTTTTTTGTTCTGCAGTCATAGGAGGTGGCTTTTCTTTTTCATCTTCATCGTGCTCTTTATTGTCTTTATTGTCTTTATCGCCTTCCTCATCTTCCTCGTCTTCCTCGTCTTCCTCATCTTCCTCATCTTCCTCATCTTCCTCGTCTTCCTCATCATCATTGTCATCATCGTCATCATCATCATCATCATCATTCTGATCGTTCTCATCGTCTCCATAGTCCCAGTCTCCTTGGACCTCACTACCGTCACTATCCTTGCTATTCTCACCATCGTCGCTATCTCCATTTTCGTCGCTATCCTGATTATCCTCGCTATCCTGGTTCTCTTCGTTTTCTTCGTTTCCCTCAAGCTCCTCGCGTTCCTCGCTTTCTTCACTTTCCTCACGTTGAACACGTCTCGCACGTGTTCTAAGCTACATAGGTCAATTAGTAAATGTCTAAATTTTTGAGAGAAGGATATTAAAACCTACCATTTTAAGATAGCAAAAGCTTCTAGTAGGTTGATATGCCGAATTATGAGATCTAAGATTACAATACCTGATCAAGAAGCTTTGATGTTATTGAAATTGGGAAGCTGGGAAATGTGGGAAATGTTTTGTGTTTCTAAATGATTACTCTCATATTTAAGCTTGCAGTAATTCCCGACTAACAAGTGGCAGAATCACTGGAAGTGAATAACAACAATGAACTGAGAGGTAAACAAGCGAAAAAGTAACGTTTTTTTTTGGAACCCAAGGCTGGAAACTTCCATCCATTGGGATAATTTCAAAAGAAGCTATAGTCATTCTTCAACAATTCAAAATGAACTTCTTTCTATTATCTTTTCATTCATTTTCCGCCGGGCGAAACTCGAAGTCACTCGACACGAAAAGAAATTCACCACAAAATTGTGCAGTAATTACATATACCATTGGCCAAGCGGGCATCTCATGAAAATTCCAGAGTCTGGAGCAGATCCCGAGCTTGTCATATTCAACTGTTTTGGAGAAACAGTTGTTTTTCAGTTTTTGTTTTTCTCATTGACTGTAGCGGGTGTATTCATTATGTATGGAGAAAGCTGGCATATCTGCGTAATTGAGCAAAACACAGTTGAAAATGGCGGTAATTGAAAGTTTGATGTTTTCTGCGTACCAGCTTTTCTGAATATCCACCAGTCTCCGTTTTACCATGTTACCATATTCATAAACCTCTAAAGATAATTAACTGTGAAGATTGAACTAGAACTCTCCGAGTTTCTGTAGATCAATCTTGCAAGAATATTCCTTGTCCACCAGTTTTTACGGACCTAAAGATGACAGAATCTACTCGTTACATCATCATATGAGCCTTTGCAGATGTTGGTACCCGGTATTCGCAAGTATGAACCGTCCGTCGATCATCTACCTGCCGTGCTTTTTTCGTTTGCATAATTGTATATCGATACTCCAATACTCCGATTGATAAGATTCCAGACTCTAGAGCTAAAGCGCATTCCCGTTTGACGAAGAACATTAGTCACCAAAATGGGTTACCAAACTATGACATAAACTGTTGCACAGAAACTCACGATATCATATCTCACATTTGTTCACACTTATTCCACTAAGTATGTTTAATTCACGGTGGTGGTGATCTAGCCGCCATAAATTCGTGTTTTGCCTCCGCAAAAAGCAGTCTCGCCAGGGGAAGGGGTCATAATTTTAGTGGCCGATGCACTATTTCGGGCACATTCGTACGACCTCAATCTTCACCGAGCACGAACAATAGGAGTAATTTCAGACAGCTCATATGTGATATGATTGCAGATGGAGAAATCCTGCAAGATGGAAAACTGCATTGATGATCGTCATCCCCCGCCCTATTTGCTTTATCCAGGTTGGCCCGCTTCCCCGTGTTTTTGGAACTAAGGTTTCTTTACAGCAAACTACCCTGGGGGAATAGTAGTCATCGTTGTTCCCTGCAGGAAAAACTGTAGCTGGCAAGTTTTGGAAGATAAGAGAAAAGAGTCTTGAATGATACACCTGGAATATCACTTTGAGGTCCGGGACTTTAGGATGGTGAGGCTGGGCAATGGCGAGCGTTTGCAAGTGCAACAGTAGCGGTAGAAGCCGAACAGGTTGAGCTAGATCCATGGAAATGTAATCGACAACCACCCAAGAAGATCAATCTGGATTAACTTTGAGATACTTGAGAACTCCCTACGATATTCTTCTTTCCTATTACTTATTGCAATTAACCGGTCGGAGTACACGTCTATAGTTTTTCGGAACTGCATCTTGTGGCTTTCAGCAAAGAATTAAATACAGCTTTTATCGTCACGAAAATCATGAGTTCGTATATTCACGAGTAAGACCCCCTAATCTTTTGGTTCCACGCTGGAACATACCAATCCTGACACGAATACCAGACATGCATGCTCCGGAATCGTCACAGTAATCGTCAGCCCAGAAGGACAACCATTTTTCTTCCACGAGAGTCTCCTCTGCGAAAAATCCCCCTGGTTTCGCGCACAGCTCCACAACCAAATGACCGAAGACAGTAGTGATTCCGCCATCGAGTTATCACCCATCGAAACCTCATTTCGTGATTTCCAGCAAAGTCAACGGAAGGTCATCTACCGGTACGAAGATGACGTTCATACATTCAATCAATTCTTCAGTTGGATATACGGATGTGTATATGCGATGCCTCGACGTGATTCAGAAAATTATGATACTACTACACATATCTCGGAATGGGTAATACTACACACGCTAGCTGTTGAGATGGGAGTTATGGATTTGGCGCATAAAGCTTTGTGGGAGTATGTTTATTGTAGGGATACTTTACGAACTGGATATTGGATGCCTCTACCATCTGAAATCCAGTTTATTTACCATAATCGAGCAAATGCAAATGATCTCCGGAATCTCATTGTGGAAAAAGTCCGTAGCCTTCTCTTCTCAATAAGGTTCGACGGAATGAATAGACAGCTATCTGCCCTTTGCCGCAGCCACCCCGCTTTCAACGTTGATGTTTTTGAAGAAATCCAACGACATTCAGAGCAAGCAAATCGATGCGACTACGGGGACTGTTCAATGCACGTCTCACATTACACAAATCTCAGCGGCTGTGCAAGTCCAGATTCCTACTTCGAAGTCGAGTCGCCTATTCCTTCGTCGGAATACTTGTATGATATCTCGGATCTTGAGCTAGATGATCCAACACCTTCCTTGATATCAGGTTGCGGGACGATATCTACAGAAGAGGAGGATGTGTATTCGCAGCAAGGGAGGGATGAAGCGATGGCGGAATATTATGAGAGTAGGGATGTAGCTAGCTATGTCTTTTGATCGGGGAAATGTAGGGACAATTTTTAATTTGTAAGATTGTATTGATGCGAGTGAAGATGCTGGTGCCTTTCAAGTTGGGGAAATTTGATCTGTTGGTGTTGTGGTTACATTTACTATGGTATGTATGGAGGAGTTCTGGAAAATTAGGATGGGCAACCGGCACCTTGGCACTTTGTACACAGGGATGGGGTTTGGAATAATGGCATCGTTTGACTTAATTGGGAAATTTTGATGATTCATGAGGGATGATTGTATTGTATATGTTTATTAGAAGAACATGGAGCCTGTTTATAAATCCATTATGTTACAATGCATAAGTGACTACTATAGACGTTACACACAAAGGATATTATTGATCAAAAATCTTACAAAAAGCTAATGATGCATTTATTGATACTCTTTAGCAATATATATAGTGTTAAGTTATCTTAATTTTATAGTAACTATTTTACGAAGAGTACTATCTCCTCAGTGCTATACCATCTCAAACCAAACCTCAAGTATATCATAGAAGTTCAGGTAGTTGATTCATTATAGCACGAGGTTGAGTATGAGACGGTAACATTACATGGTAGAGATGAGGAAAGCGTTGAGAAGGATCTAGTAAAACGATTCATACTTATATACACCGAGACCATTAGAGAGCCCCAAGCTCAGACCAATGTGTTGCAAACTAGAGATGCAAAGACCGATGGTGATGAGATCGTGTCATATATGCTATTTTGGCGGGGGTTGTATCGAAGGGACTTGGGTAGAGAAACGGCTAAAATTGTGTCGTAAAGAAGATAGCTCCAGGAAGCTACTTGACAAGTACGGAGATGACCCATATGTTGCAGAGTAAAGAGCAATTGAACCTTTTCGTAGCAATAAATGTTTATCATGCAAAAACAGCGCTCACAGGTCTATCACCCCGTCCCACCAACCAGGGCAAAATTACAAGCAAAGAAAACCAAAGCACCAATCTATCCCGCCCCTTGAGCTTACTTTTCGACGTTAAAACCCAATTCCCTCCCTCCAACCTCTCAATCTCCTCCTTCCCCACCTTCTTCCTAACACTCCTCTCAAAATCCGGCACAGCAACGAGACTCCTCCGCTAATCCTCTAAAGTATTCTTACTAAACCTACCCGAATTATCAATCATAACTCTAAACAAACGCCACATCTTCATCATCGCACTAACCAATTCCTCGCGTACCTCAGAGTCCTTCTCCGTCAAATTGTAGATTGCGATGACTTCCTCCGCAGTGGGAATTACGGGATGATATTTGCGATCATATAGACATTTTCGCAACTGGTCTAGAGGGCTCTCGCACGCGGACGGCATGCCGAAATAGGAGGCGAGATTGTGGACTTTGCACCAGGCCACTAGACAGCCGGTATGAAGATCTGGATTAGAGGTGGGGCACCCGAGATTATTACCATACATGTATCCGACGAGGTGAGCCATCGCATCGACGGTGTAGAATTTCTCTGGGTTGGTGTCTTCTTCATCATCATCATCGTAGTCTTCAAGCTTAAAGTTTATTCTTCTGGCGGAAGGATGATCTTGCGATACTTTTGCGAAAACTTCAGAGGCATTGATTCCGATGTCTTTGTAGACATGGAAGACATGAGATCCAATGGTGATGCTGAAGTTTCGTGCGAATTCGGGTTCCCTGAACGAATATAAGCTTTGGAAAGTAAGAATAGCTGAATAATGACTTACTTGAAAGGCGTGAGCGTTGCATTGGTTCTTGGTGGCATGTCAATTTACTAAGACTGGGTAGTGTTGAAGATTTCAGTGAATCTCGGTGAGATGTCTAGTTAAGAGTTTAAACTGAGATGAGGTAGTTGAGCTTGGGTCATTGAGGCACATACCTTGGGCAACAATAAATATATGGCTCTTTCTTTGAAAGATTCTCTTGCACTCTAGAAACAACCAATTTCTAGAAATTAAAAGTGCATATAGAGGAGCTAATTATGCACAGAGATCTCCCTACGCCATAAAGCTGCCGTACTTCACATAAAGAGCTAAAGTGGCTGATCAAGTATGCCAATCTGCATAAGTGAATATCATCCGTTGAACGGCTACCAGGAATGAAGGAAAATCTTTAATATTTCTTGCGAAGTACATTTGAAACAAGAATGAAGCGAGCCTGGGCTTTTTGACAGCTTTAAATCATACAGCAAATAAAGCAAGTGAGCATGTTAACATATTTTGCACCGATACCACAATAGTGCAAGCCTGTGCACCTTTTTGAACTCCTCTCTGCTCTTCAATATATCCCGTACGTAACCCTATTCTGAGTCGCTGAGGTTGCATCCCATCATTGCATGACCCAATACGAGGTTCATAATATTGAGTTCTTCTATCTTCTCATCATCTCCTGGATGAGAGCAATCAACAAACGGAGCCTCGCATGATTTGTGCCCTTTGTGTGCCTGGCCAGTCTGGTTGATAAATAGTCAGCAGCTGTGGATCTACATATTTGAGGCTTGGCTGACACTTACTGGATGCACATGAAAGTCGCAGGTACAGAGCTTAGATCTATGGAACATGCTGAAGCTCTCATCCGAAGTCCATTTGTCCAACACCTCCTCTGAACGTCGGCCCAATAGTTGAAAATTTCTGGAAAGCCACTTGAGCATGCCTTGAAAGTATCCTGGTAGAACGATGCAGTTCATCATCACTTCCTGGCGAAGTTTAGTGCAACCACGATCTACGACGATGAAATATTAGCAATTGCTAAGAATGATACAGGATAGAATAAAATGGCAAAATATGGAACTGAGGACTGATGAGTATACAATAAGAGCAGGGCTGAAAAGTGAAGGGAGAGGTTGAGGTGCGATGGTGCAGGCTGCATAATTAGGACAATCCATTGCGCTTACCCAAATGCATAACCGTTCTTGCAATACAGAACTCGCGCAATGCAGAGTCTGGTTTGTCTCTTCCCAGATTTTGGCTGCAAGACCTGGTCCGGAAACTGTACCGTACTCGAGATAGCCATCCTGAATGGCATCAATAGCGCGATTCATCAAATTATGGATTCCCCATCTCTCGCCAAGTGAGTACAGGCTGACCAGAGTCTTGAGGGTTCCATTAAACTCTTCGAGTAGCTCTGATTCGAGACGATGAATTTCTGCATAGGATGGAGCCTTTTTGACGTGAATCTTGGTTCGTGGTTTCTGAACGGTACCTAAATATGATGAGGTTGATAAGTCATTTGCAAAATCCACGATATTCAGACTTTGTGCATGCGACTGAGATATAACATACCATTATAAGCCCAATCGACAAACAGTTTGAAGACTCTTGGGTCCTCCTCATTGAGGAAGATCAATCCTTGTTGTCCAGCCATGGTATCAAATAGCTTGTTTGACTCAAAGTGAGTAGTACATTGTTGAAGTATGGTTTTATGAACAGTAAAAGCTTGACGCTAAAGGTTGATTAGAGCAATGAATTTCTTGACACGGAGCATATGATAGATACTGAGTCACCAACACCAACACCAACATTAACAGAAATGGTTTCCTTGCCCAAGCTCCTGCTCAAAGTCAGCTCACGTTAATGATAGAGAGAAGCAGTTTATTGCGAAGGATACCACTAACTTGAGGAACTTATTAGGCTTGAGACTGTGGCAAGACATGTTTGAATTGATAGTAAACAGCTGCGAAGTGGTAAAGTTTTTGAAGAGGTGCTTTTCAGATGTACGAAATGAAGGATGAGTTTCGAAAGTGAGAGGTACAGTATGTAAGACTTAGCAAAGCAAGTTCGAGAAATATATCCCACTCACTTCAGTAGTAAACTCTATGTTGAGACGACCAACTTATCGAAATGATTGTTATGAGATTTAGAAGAGATGAAATGAAAGAGATGAAATGAAAGAGACAAAAAAGGTTGTAGTAAAAGTAGAAGTAAAGATAAAAGTAAAAAAAGTGAGAGTGAGTGAGTGTTTGGAGAGACGCAAGTTTGGGGCTAAATGTTGTCACGTGTATTGACTCATCCAATTTACCTAGGAGGTCAACAATTGAAACACCACACTTGTATTGACTCATCTAATTTACCTAGTAGGTAATGCGGAATTAGATCATCGCGAAGGCCAAAAGGATCAAGCACATGGTTATGAAAGTAACGGTCATTATCATTATTGATTCGGAGTTCGTTGAGAACTGCCTTACCATGTGGATTCGGGTCTGGTTGAAAAATGGGTTCGAGACTGTTGAAGGAAAGCCGGTTGCCAATAAAGATATCATTTTGCGTATCCAAGAAATGTTTGAGCTGCTTTCAAACGATGTTGATATTCAACTGTGGCGTGTTGGGAAGAAACAAAATAAAAATGCAACTCAGACTCCCCGAGAAACAAGATATTGCTTCACCAAGCCTTCGATGCTTCCGAGATCGTATTCGTTCCAGAAACCCGCAAGCGATTAATTTGGCGAATGAAATTGACATTCTCTCTTTGCAAAAGGATTGTATGGAGATGCATCTGGGGGAGATTATTATGTGTATGGTAATGGCCGGAAGAGATCGCGCAGAGAACTTCACAACCATGTTCGGACCGGATCACTGCAGTGATCATCATTATATTTTGTACTGGAAACTAAGTCGCACAGTGTTTTACCTTATGATGGATGAGCCTGGCCACTGTTCTTATCCCGATGGCCCTGCTTGGGAACCTAGGAAGAGCACATTCGAATATGGTTTTGCAGGTGGATACCCAAGACCCATCAAAGCAGACGAGGCAAGGAAGTTACAGAAGTGATTCATCAACAACAATTGGTTCTCCAATGGAGAAAGCCTCACGTCGTTATTGGAGCTCATACATAGAGCCCGATTGGAATTCAGTCCTGATGAGTACGATTGATTTGGACGCCGAATACCACATCATACGGCACCGCACTACCCACGGCCTACTATTCCCACACTGCGTCGACAAATTTATTTTCTTTCTATTTTCGATGCGAGCTCCGACATTTAACGAGCGAAATTAAACCCAATCCTGCTTTTACTGCACTTATAACGGAAGATACCCCCTTAAGTGGAGCCAACATTGCGATACCATCCCACTAAAGCAATAGTACGAAATATTTCATCGACAAAAGATCTGCGAGAGTTTTGAATGCAAACAGGGAAGAGAAAGAAAAGGGGAACCAGCCAAAATTGTAGTCCGATTGCAAGACGGCATGGTTACATGTAATTACATTCCCTAAAAACTTGAGATTCGACAGTGCCGTCTTAGGGCTGGCTTGCTGAAAAATTTGGGTTTCCATAGTTTTCAGTGGTTTTTATCACGAATATGGCATATAAACGTGTGCAGTGCAATAGGAGAATAGCTGGAATGCATTCTGTGCGGAAGCTCGGCTAGTTATGTAAAGACAGGCGTTTTGTGTAATGATGAAATCCTCCCTTGGGCTCTTTAGCCAGTCCTATTCCACTCTTCAACAAACCATAAGTGACCCACCTAATTGGGACGAGTCCAAAATATCCATAAGCATAAGTATAATGCAAATGGATTATTCTAGTTCTCCGACTTCGATTTCGCCGTGAGGAGGCAAAAGTCCATAGCTGTCAACTACCTCCTCACAGGACTTTACAAAATCTATATAAGTATCCATCTTCTTCCTCAGCCCTTGAAATACAAAAGTATTGTGAATTGCAGTTTTATATTTCGCTTTCGCCTCTAGATGTTCTTTTTTAGCCAATGGGAATTCGAAAGCCTCCAACTCTTGCATATCGCGTTTTATACCCTCTGCTTTTTCTGCCAATGCACAATACACGGTGTGGTTTACCTCCTTTGCTTCTAAGATACTGGTGATCAATGCCTTCATTCTAACTTTTAGTTTCTTGCGAATGATGTCACGACGCGGATTCTTCATCTGGCCAAGGCCGCAGACGGTGTTGTTAAGTTTCTTAAGTCCATCCCATGGAAAGTCGATTAAAGTATCTTCCTCGGCTAAGATAAGGTCAGTATTCTTACGTCTCTATTTTTACATAGTATGGGGAGACTTACGGAGTTTATTAGGTACAGGAAAATTTTGAGGCATAATGCGGTCGGGACTTTGATGGTACGGACAACCAGGAGAGAGATTTTTTGGAAAGCGGCAGTGATGATTCTTGGGCGATTTGTGATGTAGGACGATGGAGGAACGATTGTGGAGTATGTAGGTTGATTTGTTTTGGGTTCGACGGAGGACAGATAGGTAAATAGACGATGAAATATGATGATGAAATGGTGTGTAGGTTGAGGTGTTATTGATTTGAAGAAGCTTTTTTGAAGTTTGGATAGGGTTGTTTTTGGTTTTCGATGTACTGGACTTCCCATCGGGGGGGTTCCAATCTATTTATGCACCTATAAAGCACCTCGAAGTTGACTCCAAGGTGCTAAAATACCGCTGTGTCATGGAATTAATTATAAGAATTTCTAATAAGTTTATTAAATCACTTAATAATATTAACCGAACCGATGGTTATATGATCACGTGATATATTAATAATATAATTTAATATTATTAAATTTTTTTATTATATGAAATTTCGATCATATATCATATTAGAATGATTTATAATGGAATAGAATGTAATGGAAGCGTATAGAATTTTCCTATTTCTAAGATTAAATATTATTGGTTACTATTTCATTTTATTATATAAAATGATTCTATAAAATTCGATTTAAATCGATTTTATTTATAATCATAGAATATTATAGAATTTTATAGAATCTTATTAAATACTATAAATAAGAAGATTTTCTTCAAAGAATTCTTCTGAAAAACAAGCAAAATAAATTCAATATTCAATACACTTATATTTTGACTTCAACCATTATATATTCGATCACTCTTTTAAGCTATATAACTAAGTCTTCCACTACAATAATAGTGAATAATATTATTATTATATTATTCATTATTATTAACCAATCAACCTCCTCCAAGATTAATACTGCTTTTCGGGTAGCTTATCCTCAAATCATACTATATATTGAATCACAATTTGATATTCCAGTCATTTCCTCTGGAAATCGTACCTATTATACCCTTTGCAACATATGCAAATCTTTATGTCAATAAATCTCTTATTACTAAAACTTGACATTCATCAAAGATATACATAGTCAAAATACACATAAGAGTTCTGATACGGACTCACCGCATACTAAGCGAAATCACACCAAAATTAAGAAATTTTCAATTTTTCAAACCTTTATTATACATATGAATAATCAATATGACTTATCGAAATTTATATTTATATAAAAACTATCAATCAAAATTTATAAAAAATCAAATAGAATATTTTTATATATTTTCGTTTGAAATTATATATGTTTGAAATTAAAAAAACGAAAAAGTTCAAAAAATCGTTTATCTTGTATAGGAAAAATATTATATCTCTAAAATTTTGATATTTTTTAACTTTAAATTAATATAATTTTTGAACAAAAAGTATTAAAAATAAAATGTTTTATTTTTTATAATTCGATTTCATTTAATTGTTATATTATAGAATTTCAATTATTTATATTTAATGTTAAAAAAGTCATTCAATATTTAATTTTGTATGAGAAAATATGGTTTTTGCAGGGATTTTATCACGAATTTCAATGATGTTGTGGTAGGTAGATTCCAGAACTCTTAATATATGTTTGAATTATCATGCATATGTATTATTGTATGACGGTACGTACCAGGCTCATTCTGCAGCTTGAATTTGACCCATCCAGCCTAGTACACTCTGTCGATTTTCAGCTAGTCTTTCACATTTAGTAGTGCAACGACTGATCATCTCCTGATGCACTGTAAGAAGATTTTCCTCTTCGACACGCCTTCGACCTTTGAGAAGAGCTGCCCTCATAGACAACATAGCGAGCCCCTTCCCTATGTTGAAAATACACGTTGATACGTCGTGATGCTGCCACTTAAGGTATTCTAACAAAGATTCTAGGGTTTTTAACAGATCCTTACGAAGGGACTCCCGATTAACGTTCCGATTAATGTTGTCGGTCGGAGCGCAAAAAGCTTCCACTTCATTGAGCGCATTTTCAACACGGACTAACGATAGTGTCAGAATGGTCCAAATCCAACAGAGTATAGTAAGAACCTACGGGAACAGGGGTCAAGAATTCGCTGAGACATGATGATGGCCGGTAACGGACAGGGTATTTGACAGTATGGATGGAAGAGGTTTGTGAAGACGTAGAGCTGATGATATTGATAGAGCAAAACGACGGGCGGTAGAGCAGGCAGATGGATAATTATATGCGATGATGAAGTGATATGTATCTTTAATTTGACGAAGGCAGCTTGAAGTTTTCGATGCTTTGGTTTTTGTTCTCGAGATTCGATTGTGTTTGAATGCTGAACTTCAACATCGAAGGGAACCCGATCTATTTATGCACCTCTGAAGCCCCCCGAAACAGCCTCAAGTCACTCAAAATCCACTGTGTCAATTAATTAAAATCGCTTTTCGAGTCACTTATCCTCAAAATGATACCATATATCGAATCATAACTTTATATTCCAGTCACTTTTCTTCGAGTAATGCTTCACAACTCCCCAAAACATATCCCAACCTTTCTTAATCGTCATTATCGTTCTTTTCACTCATACCTTTGTTATATCTTAATATTATAGATGGTACATGTGTTTCGGGCCATTAGGCAAATCCAGGATTCCGAAATCAACATAATATATTTCGAAATGAACTAGCTTATTAATGAATACCCTAGCTTATTCGTCAATCAACTTAATATTTGAATGAATTAATTGATTGTACAATATACCCGTTTATAATAATAATAAAGCTATTCGTAAATAAACTAGTTTATTCACAAATATTTTTTATATTCTATGACATTAATTTAATAAATAAATTAAGATCTACAGAGGCTTAAAACTATAAAATCTATAGGGATTTAAAGCCTGTGAGGATTCAAAACTTATAATTCAGAGTTTATAGAAAAAATCTTCAATATTATTTGTTCACCCTATATAGTAATTCCAATTATGATTTCTATACTAATTAAACAGGAGGAAGGATGATAAGATTGAAAACAAGGGCAGGGGTGACGATGAAGTTGAAAACAGGGGTAGGGGCGACGATGAGGTTGAAAATATAGGCGACGATAAAATTGTAGCCCCCTCCCCCCTTCTCTCTTTTATATTAGTGTATATTAGTCTATTAGTCAATGAACTAGGATATTGAATATATTATTTTTGTAAAAACTTGGTTCATTTGTGAATGCCCTCATTTTTACCATTTTAGGTATCAACTAGCTCATTTGGCGAGTCAGTGTATTCCGGAATGAGCTAAGTTGATTTCGGAATGTCCAATTTGCGCAATGGCCCGGAACACATGTAATCAACATAGATCTGTTACATGTTTTGAAATAATGTAAATGCATTATTAACGGTACTATGCTTGTCCCACCACCGGAACCTCGGACCTCCAAACCTCTATCATGCGTATATCTAAATAAAACCCGAGCCGTAAAGAAGTGCAATTATAGATCTCCGAGAGATACTCTTCACTCAGGTTTCCACGAATGACATCCATCCGACATCCATGGTTTGACAGTTCATCAACCTCTGTGAACAGCTCTAAAAGGCGATTATCGTATGCGTCACACTCACTTTGCAGAGTGGCTGACAAAGCTGTGAGGTTTGCCCATAAATTTGCACAAAACCCTGGGCGATGGGGATTGTCTCCTGCAAGTTGTCTGAAAGTTCCCATATCGATGAACAAGCGGTCAACATCATCTAGGAATGGTCAGTATGCTGCATTTGCAACAGAGTATGATAAGGACCTACCGGAATATCTATGTCTAACAGCTTGCTCAGACATGATGATGGCCGGTAACAGAGAACTTAATCGATGATACGATCGGGAGAGGTTCACTGGAATGGAGGATTGATAATGTTCAGAGCGGTTAGACAGACGATAATGCTGGCAGATGGACGATAAAGCGTGATGATTATGATATGTGTCTTTGATTCGATGAGAGAATATGAAGTTTTGGGTGTGTTGATTTTGGCTTTCGATGCTCGATTGTCTTTGATTGATAAACCTCGATCTGGACGGGGAACTCTTATACTATTTAAGCACCTAAAAGACAACACCAAGCACTAGCAAACCACTGTGTCATCGATGCCGAGTTATTATTTGAGTCGCTCCTTGTTAAATTATGCTTCATACCACCACCATATTCTGAGTCTTGACTCATTAATCAAGCAACTTTGCGGAACATAATAACCCGATTCACCATTTTAGTCAATTTTCCCTCGAAATATGCCTCACAACTAAGGGATAATCAGAGTTGCAATCCATCATTTGAGTAATGCTCACCGGGGGGGGGGAACTCCAAAACATCATTCCCATCGATCAGTCATAAATCATACACCGAACCAAAGCAAAACTCGGGGCCTGCGAATCATCGATTATGTAACTTCTCTTCGCATCATGCTCCGTAGAAGATTACAAACCCAGTCACTACCGGAGTGGAATCTTCTCAAATGATATTCCCAACCCAAGGAAATCAAATTTTCAACTCATCATTGAAATAAAAGCTTCTCAATCATAACCCAAACAAATCATACTCCAAGTTACAACCTCTCAAAACCACCCCACTCCCACAGACCAGGTAGGTATGTAGACACCAACTTCTCACCCATCAGCCCATAATCCATATTCACTACCAATCTCTTCCCTACCATTTTTCCCCACCTTCTACCTCCCCTCAAAATTCACATTCACACTCCAATCCCCATCTCCATCTCCATTCCCAATATAGAGCAGAAATCCACGCTCCCAGGACCCCTAGAACCCCTAGGAAGTCCAAGTATAAGTATACAAATCATCCCCAAACCCGACTCATTTGTCCATATATCAAAACCCCCTTATACAAGCCTCTTATATAACATCATTACACAGTACACAGTACACATTCCTCTCAAAAAACCGCAAGAAATCATACAAAAAGAAAGTAAGAAAGAAAGAAAATGAGATGGGAACATGTATATCCGCTGGATTTCATATACGTGTTATGGACACACACATATGTATATATCATATAAAGTAATTACAATAAACCATTACCAATACCAATACCAATACCAAAACAAATAAAAAAACTATAATATCATCACCAGCATCTTTATGCCCGCCAAAAAAGGGGTACACAAGAACCCCACATACTAGCAACACCATCTCTAAGCGAAGGGATGCGCGAGGGGGTGTGTGCCTAGACCGCTCCATCGGAAAAATCAAAATGAGAATTCGAAGGTATAGTGTAGAACTAAGATGCCACTTACGCAGCTGCCGTTGAGGGTGAGGTATCCTGAGTATAGTGGAACCTAACCTTGCTCAATTTTAGCACCTACCCGTGCATGATTCACCAGCATCTTCATTCAAGAAAATCTCCAAAGCACTTAACTTATATATAAAAAAAAACTAAACTCCTTTTAATTCATGATATATAAATCTCCAATCTCCAACCCAAATAACAATAACAATAACAATAACCATATCCATAATATTATTATTCTCTCGAACCTTTAGAAGGAAACCCTAGAAACCGAATGATAGGAGTAGAATACAAGAAAATACTTAGTCAAGTATAAAAACCCGATCATAACAGTCATAACCTTCGTAGCTCTATTAAGCTTTTGTTCGTTCCTTTCATTGTCTCGTCGTAAGGGTATGGCATCCCAATCCATCCACACAAATAAAAAACCTTCCTGCCCCAACCAAGGATATTCTTTTGCCCAAATATACGCCTAATGTCGTGTCGCCCAAAAATTACAAAAAAAGAAAAGCATTATGCAAATAGCGTCGTAAAAAACCACCAACCATCATCTCATAGTACAAACCAAGATCCATCCGACCCACCTCATCATGTTTCCTATCTTTTTCTATCCGGTAACGTACCATCCCAAAGAATGTACAATGCATGCCCTCATGCCCAATTTGTTCCCGACGTATACTCATAATTCGTTGACTACGTCCCGAATACTCCATCTCCAGGAGTTTCCCTCAGTGTCGCGTGCAGCCCCAGTCCATTTCTCACATTTTCTTCTCCAGCGCTCCTCCTCTTCCCTCTGTCGCTTGACGAATTCTGGGCCTACGTCAAACTCTTCGCCAACAAGCCAGTCGCTGAGACCACTGGCACCTTCACCCTTTGAACCAGAAATTTCATCGGATTCTTTAGAAGGACCTTCTTCGAGATCAGGAACATCCTTGAAAACATCCTCCTCA
The DNA here is from genome assembly GCA_014898415.1 of Stromatinia cepivora. NCBI lineage: Eukaryota > Fungi > Ascomycota > Leotiomycetes > Helotiales > Sclerotiniaceae > Stromatinia > Stromatinia cepivora. Next base: position 1,322,268 of record RCTD01000006.1, on the reverse strand, counting down.
TCATCAAGTGCATCAAAACCATCCATAGTATCGCCAGAATCGCTCTTTGTTCTTTTGTTGTCACCAGGCATCTTGAGCCAACACATACGCTGTGGATCAAAGACCATGCCACCAACAACTTGGACATTCTGGGCGGAATTTATGTTGGTTATAAGCGCAGGACGAGGCGTCGAGCATTCCTTTTCTCGATATATTTGTGGTGGTGCTGCTCGTGGTGTTTGGACAGGTATTGAAGCTGTCGAGGTAGTAGAAGCCGGCATGTCAAAGGCAGATACTTCAATTTCATTACCTTCCCATCGATAATTAACGGGGTCATATTTCATCCCTTTCACAGCTACACAAAAAGGTTAGCGGTGGACAGAAAAAGAGATTGGGGTAAATACACACATCTAGGATTATTAACATTTCCCAACGGCTTAATAAGTTGTGGTTTTTGAGGCACCTTATTCTTTTTCGATCTAACGGAACCTTGTGCATGAACAGGACTAAGTCCAGTGGTAGCTGCAACCTTAGCCCTCCATTGGTTTGTAAGCGCAGCGAGAGGAGCTCCAGACCCAGAAACCGAGCGATGAGATGACGTCGCTTCTCGAGCCATACGACTTGCGGCAGTATCGCGAGCAAAGCGCGGTAGTTCACTCCTACTTTTTGCTGGTGTCAATGGTGTCAAAGGTACAGGGGATGCAGTTCGTGTGGGCATAATGTGTTGATGAGCTTTATTGCGAAGTGTAAGCTGCCTTGGCGGACCACGGCCAATTGGTTCTTTGACATACTTTTGCTCTACATCTCGCGACGTAGGTAGATCATCAAAAGCGTCAAGTTCACAACCATCACCAAAATGTCTTCGTCGAATAGGTTTTGTGATTTGCCGCTTCAAAGTAGCTTCACGAGCAAGCATGTCAGCACCCCTAAGAGTTCTACGCGGACTTGGCGATCGCATTGTTTGCCTTGAAAATGTTCTTGATGGAGGACGAAAATCAGCACTGTTAGTTGAGGATTCAGAATCGTTACGGCGAAAATGCCGGGATGATTTCGCAGCGACATGGTGCGATTGAGAAACCGGACCACCAGCAGGTAGAAATGGAAGAGGATTCTTCCTGACAAAGGACATGCTGGACTCAGCTCCAGATCGATCTCTTTCGACAGGATCCTTGGACCGAGACATTGACAGTGGCCTATTGCTACTCTCGGTTTGAGACGGTGGTCTCTCGTATCGTGTCGGCATTGGCTTAGCTGGCGATGGCTGACAAGTTTTCATGGTTGGCATTGATCGCTTAAGCTTCAAGAGCTGTGAACTGGTCGTTGTAGGTTCATTGCGTAAATTCGAGGCGGATAATTTTGAGCCCAGTTCACGACGCCGGGGAGTTGATGGAGGCATTGGATGATTGGAAGATGCCGCGTTAGGTATTCCAATATTATTGATTGAAGAATGAGTTGAATGACTCATCCTAGATTGCGACCTACGATTTCGACTTGGTATTGGGCCGCCACTCTCCGAGACAGGTTCAAGGGACGATGGGATACGTTCATGTCCAAGTGGCCGGGGGAGTCGGGAGGTAGAAGGCGGCGCAGGCTTGTTCGTAAAAGTTAATGAAACAGATGGCTTGGGTCTAGTTGGGCTTTGTTGTTTAGTGGCTTTGACCTTGATGTTACGATTTAATGTGAGCTTTTTCGAATCGAAGACGTCCCCATCGCCAATCTCAAGCCCAGTCAAGAAGTCATCCTTTCCACCCAAACTTTTTCTTGGTTGCTTTACCTCTACTTGGCGTGCAGGCCAATCGTTCTGTTGGCGCTTCTTGAGAATATCATCGAAATTAAGAGGACCGCTGGGTAACACTAAACCTTCAAGACCTTCATCTTCGCTCTCTGCAGTCATGGAACTAGCAATACTGGGACTCATAGCAAATGAATCTGAGTTCCTGTTGGATCGGCCATCTCTTTTCGTTCCGCCAAATCGAGTACCTAAACTACCTTCACCCCAATCGTCAAAATCATCCTGGATACTCTGAGGGGTCTTCGGGATATCTTTACGAGTAGTGAGCTTCAAAGCTCCATCTGAAGGGAGTTGCAAATCTTGTTCGAAATCTTCTTCAGTTTCTGTACGTTTTTCTGGCGTTGGTGATGTGACGGATGGTATGATAGACATAGCATTCCGTTTCTTTGAAACTTTTATGGTTGCTTCGCCATCTGCAAGGAAGTCATCGTCTTCTTCATCTCGATAGCGATCAAGCATGTTTGATGATGCCGTCTTTGTTTTCAATTCAGGCCTGGGGCTAATATGAAATACCGGAGCAGCCATCAATGTTTTCTGAGGACTCAAGGATCCTGGACCGCTCACTTGACGGAGTGTCTCTGGAAATTTAGATCCATCTTGTCGCTTTATCTTCAGTGCTTCTCCAAGCGGTACTTGGATATCCCCATCATCCCAATCATCTGAAATAACTTTCCTTAGTTTTCTTCCACCAAGTCTCTTTATTGTTCCTCCCAGTAACGCTGAGGAAGGCACATTCTCCGGCAAAGGTATGCCGGCCTTTTTCGCCGTAGCGATCGCATCGTTCGTGGCTCGTTCATCATCCTCCGGCAAGTGTACATGTCGTTCCTCATTGAAGTCCGATCTGATGGATAGACGTGAAGAAACGGATTCTCTCCGTGTCGAAACCATTGTCGCAGTGGTTGCTGCTGAAGCACTTCGAAATGTAAAATCATCGCCCCCAATGTCAAGATCGTCATCATCCCAATTCTCCACGTCGTCCTCCACAGGTTTCCGAGGTTTTGATACCAATTGATCCATTTCGGACCACAAGTTGTGTGTCGCAAAGAAGCGCAGGCTAGAATATTGCGAAATAATGTTCCTTCTCAAATACGATCGAAAGTATGAGTCGAATTATGTCAATAGGCTCAACCGCTGGAAGGTCAATGTCGTAAATTCATATCGTAGAAAACTCGTCACTTGTAATTTTTTATTGTTGTCGTTGTATTGAAAAGGTATCCGCAACAGGAACTGCAACCGTAATTTGTTTTGTTTCGTTTCGTGTTGATTGAACAGTTATACCTAGTATGTATGAGTGAATCAGAGCAATCGTGGTCGCAATGGTGATTTCGTGGTTTCGAATTTGTGGTGCTAGGTGTGCTCGGTGCTCGATCTTGGTAAATTGAGTTTGCTGACTTCAATTCAATTGAATTGTTTATCTATCGTATATTGATGTTTTTCTTTCCACCTTCGCTGGTATCCAAACCTCCAGCGCCCTTTTAGGGCAGGTACTCTACCAAAGAATTGTTGTTGTTGGAAATGGAAATGGAAATGGTGATGAATCTCTTGATAGTCGTACTCCTGGCGGGTGGGTATTAAAAGATTGAAGTGGGTTGAAAATTTAGATCTCCGCTGTGTTCACTGGGGATGAGTGGATGAGTAGGATTGATTTGAAGCTCCGTGGCTGGCTAGTTTGAATTTGACCAGCCACGAATTTGATATGAATGAGAAGGAATGATTGGTTGAATTAGTCGAAAGTTCAAAATTCAAAATTCAAAATTAAACGCGTCGCGTACCTTATGGTTACTACGGATTACTGCAGGTTGTTCTCTTTGGTCTTTTATTTTGTTGGATACTACATTGGACCTATCATATCATATCATATCATATTGTTTCGCTATTGAATGAAGTGAAGTTAGACCCTTTTAGGCAGCTAAAGTGAAGAGAGAAAAGGAAAAGGGTAGGTATTCTTCGTTGCCTGATAAGATCTACTTCTACCCTTACCTTACTAAGGTAAGGTAATCTTACGAGACGAGATTTCATCATAACATTTAATCCCAACCCATACATACCCCAACCCATACATACCTTCCAATGCTTGTATTTAATTCAAACAAATGTATGTGATTATATTCTTTTTTATCTTCTTTTTTTTTTCACTTATTAATCCTTTGGATTTATTTTTTGGTTTCATCACCAAAACGTCAATTAAACCACATTTTGATCAACACCAGGGAGATAATCCAGGGAGATAATCATGGCAGCAAAGCAGCTTCCATCGCTTCTTCGTATCACATCGAGCGCTACAAATCAAGATGAAGTTTTTCTTCTTCACGTCGAATCTGCCGGGTCACGACCTTTAGATGTAAAGTTAATTGGGACGGATGGTGAACTCGTATTTGCAGTCTCATGTAAGCTCCGACCTTGATCGTCCCGTGCTGGGGGTCCCGGATTTTCAACCCGGATTTTTAAATTCATGCGTTAATTGCGGGACCTAAATCTAACTTCATTTATTTATCTAGTGAAGCACAGCAAGATATCTACACTCAAAGCGAAGAACTCTCCATATACCGATGAAGAATGGACTCTTTTATTGTCATCCATTCTGCTACATGAGCCGCCGAAGGAAGAAGGGAATGTGACGAGAGGGGTTGAGATTCATGCTAAAGTGGAGAAGAAAGCCATGACCCTTGTGATACAAAAGGTTATCGAAGGAATCAGAGTACGTTTCTCCCTAGTCATTATGTTGGTAATTTTATCATATTAGATGCTAAATATGTACTAGCAACGCCTCGGCGCAATCAAACTGGATGAAACCGAAGAAGAAGAAATTAGTCTCTTCGATTGGTGCGCTCTGGCAACAAAATCGGCAGATTCGTCAAAGGATGAACTGGAAGCGTTACGGATCAAGTACAGTGAACAGCAGGAAACATTGGAGAAACTCAATGAGAATTTCAGGGAATTAAACAAACGAAAATCCGACCATGAGAACCAACTTTTGGAGAAATTTAGCCTCATGTTCAACGAGAAGAAGCTCAAAGTAAGGGACCAACAAAGATTATTAGCAGGCGCCAAAGTCGATCCAGAAAAGGTCGAGGCAGTGCAAAATACAAGATCTGGGAAGCCGAGAACCGCCTGCGCATCGAGAAGTGGAAAGCGTAAAGCTGGAAAAGAAGTGCAGGCTGAAAGCTCAGATTCTGATGATGCATTCGAAAAGATGGACGTCGACAAAAATCAAGATGAGAATGATACCGCCGACGAATCAGACCAACCAGAAATCCAAACCCCTGAGCACTCGGATGAGGAAACTGCTGCGGAAGATGAGGAGGCGCCGCACCCAAAGTCTCACCATCCCAAGAGTAAATATATTGTTCAAGACGAATCTGATGAGGAAATGCAACCAGCACCGAAACCAACAGAAACAACAAAAGTCGCCGAGCTACCAGCTAAAAGAGAATTACCGTTCGCAAAAAAGTCAGCTCCAGTGCCTGCGCCCGAGCCTGCAAATGGTGGGTCTGAGACCGAATCGGGCTCGGACGATGAATTATGATACCATGTTCTATTTTTCGATACCAATTTTCATACAATGGACTACGAATTAAGTCAAAAGAATATCTTGAACTGTCTCGTCGATGTTATTGCTATACCTATGTGATTGGTGGTCCTGAATAATGCGACTTCTCGGAGGCGCATACCATATGCAAATCATTATCACGAATTCAAAACTCCAAATCCTATTCATCATACAATTCGGTTAAGCTCCACAGTGACTCGTGCGTATCCCTGACAACCACAATCTCAAGCGGGATTGGCGATTTCACGGTGGGGTGTAATTGTGCGTGCTGCATGCACAGGTGGGGTCGTGAATACCTAGGCCTGCACGGTAGCTATGCACCACGAGAAGTTGTGGATATCACACCGACATTTTCAATTTGCTGGTAAGAGGGGCGTTACCAGGCGGTGATTGTGTGGCGGGTGATATAAGGCAAAGTCTGGACTTTTGCCAGTGGCTGGTTGGTGTGATAAATGTTGAAGGGCTGGGTGCGAGAGTGGCAGTGGTCAACATCTGGTTTGTGCGGAGAAGTGATAGAGCTTGCTGGGTGCGAAAATATGAGGAAGGCACATAATTGCCAGCCTTTTTTTGTTTCTATGGCAATGCTATTTTTGTTTTGTGCATACATATCATCGATATTCCACAACTGTTTAGTGACAAGCCATAAAACCGCGAGGATCTTTGCAAATTGTTAATATATAGAAGATGATTATCTTCAATTTAACCTCAAAACTTTATCACCGATTAAAATAGCCCGGCCCTTCGGCGTTGTCCAACATGTCCATGATATGTTTCTATTCTCATCCAAATCCCGCTTCTTTATCTACATCTCCAGTGTTGCATCGATGTTTCTATTCGCATAGGTTTCGAACCTGGGACTCATAAGAATACGATACAACAAAGTTCTCGGCGTGCAAAGATTACAATTCATCATGAAGTCTTCGTGATCATGCTTGATGTAGCTTTAATGTTCCTTTAGGTAGAGGCAGTACTAGCAGTAAATTCATGAATTTTACTCGAAGTATGTTTTGTCATTAAGAATCATTTGCGAGCAGTAATCCCGATGTTTCTTTTACATCGATGACACTTCAACCTTGGGTTTACCTACATTTACTGGTCACCTTAAATCTTACCAACCAACTTCACTTGTAAATTTCCACTTTCTAGCAACTAACACATCCAAAACTTCAGAGTCGAGGTCCTGTTTATCAAGTCCACAGCATAAATTCACATAGCATTCCATTATCATCACATTTCATAATCTACCCACCTGCTTTATCCTCAATAAATCAACATATCGATTTCATTTCATCAATCCACATTCCAACACACCAGCCTCTCCATCTCTCTCACAACCAAACCATCAAATACTAAAATACTCATTCTCCTTCCAGCCATCACCATGTCCAGCCCCCGATGTATCATACATATACCTCTTCGGTGAGTATATCCCCATACATTCTAACAGCAAGAATAAACCGGCTAGACAATACAATAACATCAGCCCACCACTGGAAAGTCTAAAGAGTTAGAAGCGCAGAGATATAAGAATTTCGGCTGGAAATCATCAACCTCATTCCAGAACCGGCTGTGATCATAAAATGAGATAAGGTAAGACAAGACCTATGAGGAAAGCTCTACAGGAAAAATAAATACCACCCTCTTCGATTCTCGATTCCCACTGCCTCGACACAAAAAGTATAAGCGAAGCACAATTGAATAGCTACGTAAGGGAAGAGTATAACCATACCCTTAACACCAATCCTGGAGACGGGGAAGAATAGGGTAGAGGAAGCATTGAGTATTGAGGGAGAATACTGGAAAATGGATGGACTGTGTGAGTGTGAATATAAGAATAAGAATAATGATTTAGGTAGGTAAGTATTTTTATAATGAAATGGTCTTATATGAAGGATGGTAGAAGGAAGATAAGTAAAAAAGAGGAAGAGGATCGAGGTATCGGAAGCTTTTCGATCGATTGATTGATTGTATGATATCTTTTTTTTAGTATTTTTCTGGGGTATGTTATGTATAGCTAGCTTATTATGTATAACTGATTACAGTTATAGGTTTAGAGGTTAGTTAGTTACAGGCACAAAGGGAATGAAATCCTGGTTTCAGGGAGGATGGAAAGGGGCTCAAGTAATTCTTTTGACATGAGTTCGTGGATTCTGTTGTAGCTACCCAATTCTTCTGGCAATTCTAGTACTTCATAATTTACTACCATATATCCATGATAACACGTGCTCGACGGGCAGGCCAGTATTTGAGAGTGCAGTGCATGCTATGAGTACCCATCTGGCCATCTTGCATCTCGTTAGATGATAATGAGGAGGAATATCGAGTTGTTTCTGCCAATCTTTGTGTCTGTCAAACTTTGTAGGTGTACTTCGCATTTATTCGCACCCGGATTGTTCAGAATATTGCTGAATGATGATGTGGAGGTAAACATGAGGCCATATCTGAGGGTGAATCGTCCGGTGTCTCCAATTGTGTTCACCACACATATGTATCCCGATTCATACAAGGTACTGTGAGAAAGTTGGCTCTCCGATAGATATTAGATAGCTAATCTATGGCGATACATCATATGATGCTTTAGGGATAAACATGAAAAGAGGGTTCCTTCTATCTTCTTCGAATCAATAATAATTTTCCACTCATCTTTTTCGTATACCATTGTTTATTCTAATAATTCTCCTATTTGAATTATCCACAATATAGACCCTCTAACTCGCCCTCCCATTCACCATGCAGCATGCTATCGGAACACAATTATATCGACATGTCCAATTTGAAAGCACGGCGGCTCATTGACACTGATGGACCTCTTCATGCCCTCCATGGTGTTAAAAAGCGAATTGACCGTCTCCTCATTTGAATAAAATGCATGTTTTAATCTTCCAAAATATTGTGCATCCTCCGCTGTGATATCTCTTGCACGACCGCGTTCAAATCTGTACATGGCCGTTCGTATGGGTTGCCATGCGCTGAATACTTTGGAACTGGCCTTATTTTCAAGGACGAGATAAAGGGCCATGCGAAGAAAGTCCCATACCATATGGAAATATTCGTCATAATAATCTGGAGGTAGAAACATTTCGAAATTCTCCTTGCTGTCCTGTCCGGCCAGTACCAAAGGTTGCACTAGATCAACCAAAGGTGCGTAATTTTCACCTTCCAAATCATGAAGTCCATATCGTGCCAGCACGGAGCTTTCTGCTTTAAAGTATTGGCGTGTGTATAGACGGCGTAGCATATCTGGTCGACGAATTGAACTTCCCGGTACCTTTGCAAAGGTTACTGACTTATCTTCTAAAGCCCGATTTGCCAATTTGTCAGCCTCTGTATTATCCTCTCTCGGAACACTCCAAAAGCGAACGCAAATATTCCGCTCCGCGAGATCGAAAATAGTTTTGTCGATCCTGTCTATCAACTCGCCATTAACCACAGGTTTGCCCATGGAATTCTGGAAATTGTTTTGGCGCCACTTCCAAATCCATGCAGTGACGCTTTCGTACACATATGTCGAGTCTGTCATGATTATGGCTGTGGAAGTCGGTCCATTTTCAGCATCAGCCCTCCAAACATCAAAAAATGAGCTATCCTTTATGAGCTTCAGGGCGCGATAGACTGCCATAAGTTCGGCATAGTTGTTGGTGTGAGCTACCCCTGCAGGCCTTTCGATCGTGTCATACATATTGAATATTGAGCCCTCTCCAAAGAAGATACCAAAAGATGATTCTCTTGCCAAATCAGTTCCGTTATACGGACAAGCTCCATCCGCCGCAACAACCAAAGTCTTTGGGTCTCCGGATATCGTTCTGGCATCATGAACCATGGATACCCTCTTCAATCTATCGTAATAGATGAAGCTTTTGGTATTCCTGCTTGCAGGGGAAAAGTACTGATGAAGGTCAAATTTGCGAGAATATATTCTCCTGTCCTCCAAAGACCTGCTCACGTCGCGTATGCTTTCCCGCAAGAGATACCGATCTAGCATCATGAAATTGGAGACGGTAGATTTTGGCTGCTTAAAAGAGATTATTTTTTCGATGTTTGATAATAGGTTCGCCTTGAAATTTTCGGTGTGACATCGATATCTCATGCCAGCGCAGAGTGCTAGCTAGCGCGGTTGACTGACCAGACTTCTTCCTTATTAGGCGGGTATTTAGTCTGTGCCACGCCATTTTATCAATCTCATCAAAATTATAATAGCATTCGCAATTCCTGGTATAATTCTTTAGCATTATTGATTTTGAATATATAGACTATATTTTTAAATTAATTCTTTATATATATTCAGTAGATTTCATTTTCAAATTATTATTATTTGTTTTGATATCGAGTTTAGAAACAAAAGGGTTTGTATTATTTTTGATAAGGGATTTCATTAAATTTAAAATTTAAACATCAATTCAATATCCGTCTGAATACTCGTATAGATTATTGAATCCTAAATATATTAAAGTAGTGATCTAATTAGATTAAACAGTTTAGTTGACCCGTAGTGGAAACAAAAGTCCAACTGTACTTGAATCCAAGGCTCAATTCTAAGCACCGTAATCCACCCACTCGAACTCAATTACGACTATTCGATCTATACAGGTACTTCTACAGTTTTTGCCCTTATATAGGATATTTATCCCATCAATGTCTTCAAAACTAATTCCACTGATTAAGGTTATGGTCTGTCTGACATTTTGGGGACATGTCAAGATGCTAGACGCAGTTACTGAACGCGCCCGGACAATTTATCGAAATGACATAGTTCTATTTGCATCATTAACATCGCGGAAGCAACCCGTGAATAGCTTTAGTGATTTGGAACATCTTGGTTAAGGCTTTTTCAATATTTCCAGCAACAAATATATCTATGACCTATCATCCGGCGCGAACATATTCCTCCAAAAACCCCTATAATGCTTCTCGCTACCGGTTCTAGCAATCTCCTCCACCTCCTTCGGCGTTAGCTTAAATTGACTAACCTTCTGATACGCTCTCAATCTGTGCTCATTCCCACTCGTAGTTAATGCCACCATTCCTTGATCAATAATCCATCTCAAAGCTATCTCTCCAGGAGTGACTCCATATTTTCTAGCTAGTTCAGCGTAGGTACTATCTAACGGTCCCGGAGAAGCTTTGACGGCCGCTGTCAAGGGAGAGTAGGCCGCTATTGCTATATTCTTTTCGCGGTGATAAGGAATCAGAGATCCGTGTTGAAGGTAAGGATGATATTCAATCTGGTTGATGGAAGGGATAATCTTGGCTGTTTGTAAAATCACCTCCAAATCTTTTTGTAGAAAGTTAGACACTCCAATAGACTTGGCTTTTCCAGATGCATGAATGGCTTCCATATCCGCCCATTTACTCTGTAGGTCTCGAGGAGTTTTGGCAAAAAACGGAGCGTGAACCAAGTACAGATCGACATAATCAAGCTGGAGCTTCCTCAGAGATTCTTCAAAGGCAGCTTGAGTGTCGACTACTTGGGTACCAGTGATTTTCGTAGTGACGAAGAATTTCTCCCGCGGAACACCGGATTCTTTGATCGCCATGCCCATTTCGGTCTCATTGCCATATACTGGAAAGTGTTACAAATGGAAATTCTTCGAACACGTTGAATGACTGAAATTACCTTGAGCTCCATCCAAATGATAGTAGCCAGCATTAATGGCCATAAGAGCCGTCTGCACAATCTCTTTATCGACAGGTCCGTCGGAATTGGATTTATAGTGAGCAGTTCCAAGGCCGAATCCGAGCATTGGAATCTCATTTCCATCATTCAACTTGAGCTTTTGTAATTGAGCCATTTGCTTTGGAGCAATACCTGAATTGCCTTCAGCTCCGAAAGAGCTTTGATATGCTGAAGTTGCAGAATTCATGATGTGGCGAACAGGAACAGGAAAAAAATGGATATTGTAGGCACTTTTTATGAGAGGACGAAAGGATACTTTGAAGACGGAAGGGAATATTGTACTCATGAAAGATTAATGAAATGAAAAAAAAATGGAAGAGGAAAAATACTCATCAATATCTTCGACAAATAAGGGCACTAGGGAGGTATTTCTTCACTTTGTACCTAGCTAGGTACTTTAGGAATGACGATTTCATAGTTTCAACCCCACCTCCACTATATTTATAGTGCTTGAGATAAGCTTACAAAGCTCCGTACAGGGGGAGGTCAAGAAATATTCAGAATGCAGGGATAGGTAATCAACATCCTAACAAGCCCCGACGACATTTGCATTTGCATTTGCATTTGCATTTATTTGTATTTGTATTTGCCCCCCTCGTTCTTACTTAAGGTCCATTTGATCTGTATCATTAACACAATTGTTGATGCTCTCACGACTACGCATACCACGCGTGCGTATAGCTCAGATGGCATCTCATCTCTTCCAAAACAATACTCCAAAGGCCTCTTCCTATGTCGGCACATCTCTAGCAGATCTTCCCAAATCATGGACATTTACCTCATCACTTCCTCCTGATTCTCTCTTCCCAACGCCTGCCGCATCGCACAAAACACCCCGCAATGAAATTGGACCTCGGCAGGTGAAAGGCGCATTATTTACATGGGTTCGACCTGAAAATGCAAAAGATCCAGAACTTCTCGCTGTAAGTCATACTGCCATAAAAGATTTGGGGATTAAGGAGGGAGAAGAATCAACGGACGAATTTAAACAAACCGTTGCTGGCAACAAATTATGGGGTTGGGACGAAGAGAAACTAGAGGGTGGATATCCATGGGCACAATGTTATGGTGGGTGGCAATTCGGATCTTGGGCTGGTCAACTAGGTGATGGACGAGCGATATCTCTATTCGAGACCACGAATACAAGTACTAATGTTCGATACGAATTACAATTGAAGGGTGCAGGAATAACACCATACTCGCGATTTGCGGATGGGAAAGCCGTGTTGAGATCAAGTATAAGGGAATTCATTGTATCCGAGGCTTTGAATGGTTTAAAGATACCTACTACTAGAGCGCTATCTTTGACTCTTCTACCCCATTCGAGAGTTAGAAGAGAAACAATAGAACCTGGGGCGATTGTGGCAAGATTTGCGGAGTCTTGGTTACGGATTGGAACATTCGATATACTACGAGCTCGTGGGGATAGAGCCTTGATCAGGCAACTTAGTACATATATTGCGGAGAATGTATTTGAAGGATGGGAATCACTACCAGCAAGGAATCCTGCAGATGATGGAAAAGTGGAAACCATCGAAAGAGGTATTTCTAAATTCACAATTGAAGGTCCGGCTGGTTTCGAAGAGAACCGATTTACTCGTCTATATCGCGAAATTGTACGACGGAATGCAAAGACGGTTGCAGCATGGCAAGCATATGCCTTCACAAATGGTGTACTCAATACGGACAATACATCCATCTTTGGCTTATCCATAGACTTCGGACCATTTGCGTTCCTCGACAACTTCGACCCTAGCTACACACCCAACCATGATGACTATATGCTACGCTACGCCTACCGTAATCAACCAACCATAATCTGGTGGAATCTGGTCCGTCTCGGAGAATCCCTCGGTGAGCTCATAGGCGCCGGTGCTGGCGTCGATGCCGAAGAATTTATCGAAAAAGGTGTCCGCCAGGAAGCCGCCGACGAACTCGTCGCCCGTGCAGAAGCCCTTATAACCCGCATTGGCGAAGAATATAAAGCCGCGTTCCTCGCGGAATACAAGCGTCTGATGACCGCCCGTCTCGGACTCAAAAACTTCAAAGAATCAGATTTCGAAACCTTATATAGCGAACTCCTCGATACAATGGAAATTCTAGAATTAGATTTCAACCAATTTTTCCGTAAAATCTCCTCCATCCCCATTTCCTCCCTCGCCACCACCACCTCCCGAAAGGAAGTCTCCACTAAATTCTTCCACCACGAAGGCGTAACCGGTCTAAACAATACACTCGAGTCAGCAACCACCCGTCTCAGCGACTGGCTTGAAAAATGGCAAGCAAGAATATACGAAGATTGGGGACCAGATGGCGATGACGAGAATCGCATGGCGGAGATGAAGAAAGTAAATCCAAAGTTTATACCCAAAGGATGGGTTTTGGATGAGATTATCAAGAGGGTTGAGAAAGGAGGCGAGAGAGAGGTTTTGAATAGAGTCATGAAGATGGTGAGTGAGCCTTTTAGAGAGAGTTGGGATGGGGATAAAGAGGAGGAGGAGAGGTGGTGTGGAGATGTTCCGAGGCCGGGTAGGGCGATGCAGTGTAGTTGTTCTTCTTGAGATGAGCTGCTAGCTGTGAGATGGGATGAGAGGCGAATGAGAATATGAGGTTATATATGTATAATGAATGGGGTGATGTTACAGATGACCGACCACATGACTGGCTGGGTATTAGGAATGCATATATTGGCGACAGGAGTTGATAGGTTCACATGGCAAAGTTAAGAGAATAAATAAATACACACTCGATCTTTAACTTTTGAACCAAAGTCCAATTCACACAATCCATGAAATCATAGCATGGATATCAGTATCGGTTTGATAGTTATTCTATATTTCCGAAGGGTATTAAACTGCAATATCTAGTTCTGCACCTTCCATTGACCATCAAACCCATATCCCATTTTCTCACTCATTTGTTCATATTCATCTGATTTCTCTAGAATATCTTCCCCGCATTGAAAAAGTCCCTTGGATCTTCAAAATGAGGACGAATGACAGTCTTCATTCAAGCAAAATCAACTCCCTCCAGCTAGCCGTTTATTTCGTCTCATCGTTGACACCTAGCCCAACTCCCCGCAGTATAGGTTTTTGATATCAAAAGAGACCTTTTTGTCTTTGTCAATAAAAAAACCCCTACTCCATTCATTCGGAATAAAGTCGCTTCATGCTCCAGCTCCACCCAACCCAACGAATGTCCAGTGATACCATAGCCTCGCTCACGAGGCCTCCCTGGTGATACATGCTAAAATTTAAAGAAATTACCGTGAATGCGCGCAAAGAAATCCCCACTCTCTACAATCTCGTAAGCGAGGCTCTAAAACCCTCTTACTTAAGATTGCACTCTCCATCACTGTTCTGATCTGAAGCCCAGAAATTCGCCGCAAATATTTTGATACAGAGCAAAGAGAACTTATCCTGATCCAGCAAATTTCGACCGATGACTCAGTGTGATTTATTGTACAAGGGTTTGGGCATCGCCACGACCTCGGTATCCTCCACCGCGGCCACGTGTAGGTTGTCCATTACCACCATAACCACCTCTTCCTCTGTAGCCCCCACGGCCACGGCCTCGGCCGCGATATCCTCCGCGATAACCACCATTATCAACACTTCCTTGTCCGAAGGTCTCAACATTCTTCTTTTGTTCTTCGCCTCGCCACTCACGGCCGCCAGGTCTGTTGCCGGCAGCTTCTGTGCGATCCTTTGCCTCGCTCGAAATGTTGTCAAAGAATGATGCAGCTTTATTGTATGCCTTAGGTGCTATTTCTTCCTTCTCAGCTTCGGGTGCGGTTGAAGTATTTGGAGGCTGCTCCCCAAGTGGAGATCCAGCAATAGCCTCTTTGACCAAATCTTGTTTGTTGAATTTTGCATTTGCAGATTCGAAATCGAAATCGGCCGCAGGAACATCAACTTTAGCTGGACCAGAAGCTCGGCCACCTCGACCTCGACCTCTTGCTGCAAATCCATTGCTACCCGGTTGTCTAGGAGCGCGAACAGGATCGGTTGTTCGCATTTCGTTGACCTTTCTTGTCAAGTTGTCAACTGCGCTTCCATTGGTCTGTTGACCTCCAACTGGAGGAAGTTTAGCCATTGCAGCAGCAACGGCGGCAGTCGCAGCTTGTGTGGCATCTCTCAAACTTGCGGCAGCGTCGTTTTGTTTTGGCACGGCTGGGGCAGTGGCATTTTGCAATGGAGCCTTAGTTACTGCAGGACTAGCTAATGGCATTGCGGGTTGAATACGACCGCTCTTAGGACCACTTGGAGTGGTTCGCGCAGCGGGTGGGGCTGCGGGCTGGGATGGTTTCGTAGCATTTGCGTCCACGTCAGTTGGGGAAGCCTTGGAAGGAGGGGGGGTTGCTTGTTTGGGAGCCGGTGCAGCAGTGCTGCCAACACCAGGAGCTTGTGCGTCGGCTGGTTTGTCTGTTGGGTTTGCGGAAGTAGGTGTTTGTTGTTTGTTCGCGCCAGGTCCAATTGGTGATGGCTTTTGTTGCTGGTTTTGTTGTTGAAATTGTTGTTGATTTGGTGGTGGAAAGCCATAGCCTGGAGGAGGGGGAAATTGTCCAGGGTGTTGGGGAAATCCATGTCCAGGTGGGGGATACCAACCTGGCGGGCCACCAAATGGCGGCATTCCTGGAAAACCTGGACCAGGGGGACCTCCCCTGCCCCATCCTGCAGGCGGAGGAGGGTAAAATCCAGGAGGCGGATATTGCCCGAAAGGAGCCATGCCAGGAGGTGGTCCTTGTTGTTGGGGACCATTTTGTCCTTGCGGTGGAGGTCCTCGTGGATTTTGGTTTTGAGGAGTTGGTGGTCCTTGTGCAGAGGGGGCTGGACGAGTTCCGCTCTGTAAAGAAGAGCCTTATTAGTAAACCTGCTGTAAACATTCAATGCAAATATATGTTGAGGTATCTAAATCAGAAGGAAGGCAACGGAAAATCTCCACACGGTTTTGCGCTCTCGGAGACAATATGATTTAACATCCGAAATATTTCATCATTTAAAACAAGTTGATATATGGCAGTACCAAAAGCCACTCGGTGCTGGTTTATTAAAAAGATCGCACTTACTCCTAGAATCGCAGGATCATTAGGTACCTGCGGGGGCTTGTTTTCCTTGGGTGCAGGTGCTTCCTCAATTCGCAGATCCTTCACATCACTACCACGGAAGACAATGTACTCGTAAACACTATCCGAAGGTGGAATCTCATCATCCGGGTTGTTCTTTCGTCCTTCTGTTCCATGAGATTTGACATTTTCCAAGGCTACTGTTGAGTTTTCCGAATTGATCTCATGGAGTGTACCGACATATCTTAACTCTCGTCAATACTCGACCAAATGTATCTTAACCATCGGAAATACCTAATATCACTCCTTGATACCAAAGATATCCTCGAACTATGAGCGCGCCATGGTCAGCATGCATTGTGGAAAGTTGAAGACAGTCCTTCAATTTCAGCCTTTGAAAACTCACCCTATGAATTCCGACATGATGCTTATTACGCTGCGATCAGCTCACAGCTAGCTGTAAGTTAAAGAAATGAGTAAATCAAAAGAGAGACGTAAATTATTAGGTATCGGGCAATTGAAATAGTTGATGTTGTTGTGTTTGGGAGAGTTGTGAGAGTTGTCAATGTTGGTGTGTACTTTTGTGGAGGGCATGAGTGTTATTCTGGCGAAAAGCTAAGCTAAGGTATGCGGCAAGGAAGCGCTCGCTTGAACTTTGCGCCTCAAAGCCCCACTTTTGACAAGATTATGTAATATGATTGGACAATATAAAAATTACGGAATACCATTCACACCTTTAATTTTACTACGGTTGACTTTAGTGTTTTACTAGGTAATCACATGTTCTCCTCATCCCACCATCTGGGATTCCCTCAGCCTTACAACCATCCAACCATCATATGGTTAACTCCTCGGAAAACGATTTACCTTCTTCCAGAACTCTACATCTCTACTGCTCTCTATCACTACTTCATATCATTCTCCATAATGGCGACTGAAACATCAGATCAGTCTGGAAAGAGTGACATCAACATTTATAAGGATCTCCAATCATATCCATGGAGTACTGATAATGAGTTCCAGGTAAGCAAGCTCTTTTGAATTCTTCCTTCAGTTATTAGCCTCGGCAATGTTACCCCTCATTATCTTGCCCGCAATAACTTGTTCGAAGCTTCATATTTTCATAGATTCATGTACTGATATTCAACAGGGTGGTCTTTCTGCTATATTGGGCAATGCATCTTCTCCTGAACAAATCCGAGAATTGACACTTCGGGCTCAATGCTTCTATCTTTCTCGAAAGAGGAAAATTAACATCAATTTTGATAAATATAAAGCATATCTTGCCACCCATCCATCCACACCTTCTTCTTCTGATGTTCCTGCGACCACCACCATACCCTCGAATCCTACTCCATCCTTCAACACTTCACATCCCCATCATGAAAATGACCTACCCCCTGCTAGCACCACAGATGATCAAAAGAATGCACCATACCCTCAATCTTTTGCCGAGATCGTCGCTTTGATCACAGCTGGTGGTACAATCCCGGGCATCCGTGATATTCCTGATACAGTTCTTACGGATCAGGGTACCAAGCCAGTTGCACGAAAGCGCCGTAAGCCATGGGAGATAGACGTTGACGAGGAGGCCATTCAAGGTGGCGGAACTTTTGGCGATCACAGAGACATCATTATCCAACAAGAATATCCCACTGATATATAGAGAATATCTATTTGCACATCAGTCCCAATGTATCTCACCTATCCTTAAAATATCGGACTTTATAGGTGGGGATATATCCAAGGCCGGTGAGGTGGGATGCTACGCATTGAGTTTTAATCACAACTTTTTACAGGTTCAAATCAAAAGCGAAGTTGGATGTTGAGTAGGTTCATTAAGCTAGGGGTCGACTAATTTATAATTTCATATATGCTACTCAAACCGGACCCACTGAATTTGTGATTAAATTTGTAGGTTATCACACTGCACCTGAATTTGCTTCATCAAATTTACTGCACACTTCGAATTTCCGAACAAGCCATCTCCTGCGTTCTAGTGGACATTCTGTGATCACTAGCTTCTGTCTAGTGTGGCATATCTATTGGCTTTAAAAGTTTGCGGTATTGTAGGGTCGCAAGGCGCTTGATGTGATGTTTGATGTTTGAAGCAATTCCAAATAAAAGCTTGGAGCTTGGAGGATATTCATTTGGCAAATGTGCTCTGGTTGGAGAGCCTCTCATGGATGAACTCTTGCTTTCATCAGATGTCTTGGTGGAAGACATGTCCGCCCACAAGCATCCTTCTTTTCAAGCTTCCAGTATCATCACAACAGTCTTTTCACCATGATTAGCTTTGAATGAGATAGATTGTGTATCTTAGGCCTAATCTTGATTATTCTATCTTTTTTCTACGTTCGGAATTTTAATTATAGATGGAACGCATGATCCGTTGGACTTTGAAGATTGCCGACTAATGCGCATGTAAATTCACTATGGTTGTCAGGACCATGTTTCAATGATGTCATCTACTCATTTCTGATTTCCTCTCTGAATAATTTGAATAATTTTCTGAGCTAGAATTTTTCATAACAGATTCCGATGTTTTATTAGCAGCCCAATTAAGTTAAAATTTTCCTGCTAGAGCAGATCTTATGCATTTTACATTCCTTGTATGCTTCTCTACTTCCGAAGAATGGATTTACACTCATACTTGCAGTTTGCGGAGTTTAAGGAGATGATTCCATTGTCAGTATTCATAGGAGGCTCGCCAAACCCTTGTTACTGCATATTTTCCTGCCAAGGCCTCGGACATGATACTATAGAACATGCGCAGCTGATGTTCTTTGTCTTTCTATCAGTATATTAGAGTCATCTGCATCTAGCTATGCATAAGCTCATTTCAAATGATACGGTGGTAGGAAATAAGTGGAAGTGCTCAATACCTCGGTCAATGTCGGTTCAAGATTATACACCAGGTGACAGATTCATCCCTGGTTTATACCTCATCTATTATTCACTATAACATCATAGCAAAGATGACATTTGACGTTCAATGCCCCAAATGAAATTAGCAGATGTGCAATAGTCTACGTACCTACTCTAAAAGGCTTCTTCCCCCGCAAAATCACCTTGATCTTTCAATTCAAGCAACTAAACTTGACAATATCAAAGAATAAACACAACTACCTCACTATAGTTTTATATCCTTTCATCTACGACTCTTGTTATTACTTTCAAAACATCAATATGAATGTCGTTTTGTTTATCTCTGCATTTGTTGCTTCCCTAGCTGCAGCTGTCCCACTTGAATCAAGACAATCTGTTGTTGGCTTGTGGGGAAAACCCACTGATGTTCCTGTTCGGTGCTGCTACGGTAGGTAGCACGTCGCCGCTCTTATCATTAGAGTCTCTTACTATCCTTGAGCTCTACCTGACCGGTGTTGCAGGTAATTTTGCTTGCGTCGCTGCACGCGAAGCATGGCAATCCTGTCAAGTAGCCATGCTCCAGGGCCCCAATTCTCAAATCAACGATCCCGAGGCTCGTAACAGAGTAGTCGCTCAATGTCTCTGCGACAATCATATTGTAGATGAGACAGCTAGTTGTATTTCATGTCTCAGTTTTGCTAGCGGTAACTTCTTGGTTCGTGATGCTATGGAGCAATGTGCTCAAGATATGTGCGATAAGAAAACCACTCTTGGTCAATATGAGAACTATGCATTCCAGTTTGGTGGATTTTTGCAGTTCCCGCTCATTCTACCTTCCACTTGGCTTGGTGGTACTCAGGTCAATTATCCCGATCAGATACTCATTAAGGATTAGAGTCTTTGATATCAATCGTAAGTTTATACGGTTCCTTGCACGCATTATCTTTGGCTTAACTAACAAATATAGAGTTTCGATAACTTCCCGGTGAAGATCGATTTCGAGTATGGGGAAAGGAATGGAAGTGTTTCTGCAGTGGAGATTTCTACTTCGAGGAGCCGCTTTTCTCTGCTAGCTCATGATTGAAATAATATTCAAAGCTTTCGGCGGGGTTGTTTCCTGGAGAAATGACCGCTATTCAAATTCAACGAAACGATTTGAGTTTGTCTCAAACAGGGTTCTTTATTATGTAATAAAGAACCTTTACATTTATATGTGGTTGATGCACTTGAGGTCTTGTTCTGTGACCGTGACGGCCGTGACACATGTCTGTTTTTGAAATCTCAGTGACACGGTATAATTATGCGCAGCATTCAAAACCACGGTTTTGAACTGCTTGGGTATTTATTTCCTCATGGTCATCAAGCTGCTCACATAGTTTCGAACTTCGAATCAACCATTCCACCCTTTGCGACTTAATGTAAGAGTTCTGATCCGGACTTCACCGCACACTAAGCGAAATCACACCAAAATTGACGATTTTTCAGTTTTTCAAACCCTTGTTATTTATATGGAAACTTAAGATAATTTATTAAAATCTGTATTTATATAAAGATAATTATTCGAAATTTATTAAATATTAAATAAAATATTTTTGTATATTTTTGTTTTGAAATTATATATACCCGAAATCAAAAAAACAAAAACAATTCCAAAAAAAAATCGTTTATTTTGTATAGGAAAAACATTGTATATTCGAAATTTTGAAAATTACGAATTTCAAATCAATATAACTTTTGAACAAAAATTATAAAAAATAAAAAATAATTTTTTTATGATTCAATTGTATTTAATTATTATATTGTAACATTTCAAATATTTTTATTTAATATTAAAAAAGTTAATATTTAATTTTGTATGAGAAAATGTGGTTTTTGCAGGGATTCTGTCACGAATTCGAATGGTGTGCGGTGAGTAGATTCCAGAACTCTTACAGCTTTTATCATTCTTGCGACTATGGAAGCTTCATCGCAAAACATGCTTAACCCCCCAAAAAGCTGCAACCTTCAGACTTAGTGTCCTTTTCGACGACTAATGTTTCTAAACCAAGCTTTGGCTTCATGAGCTACTTTCATCACAGCCATGGTATTCCGAAGCCCCGCACAATACATCTTTACCCCAATTTATGCCGACTGCCGTGTTGAGTAGTATTAGTGAGGATTCAGTCTGCTATCTTGCTTGCGGGAACAGGATACAAAGCCCCCATCACTCGTAGATTTAGATAGATATGAAGTGTGACGAATCTATCATAATTTTCCCTCCAGGAATGCCCATTTTTTGTACTGGATTTCGAGTATCCTCAGGCTGCTGATCGTTCGTTACCTTTAACCGGACTACTAGCCGTTTAGCTGTCAATCAAAATGGCAACTGGTAACCACCGAAGCTGATTGCTCATGTATTCCTAGCAATGAAAGAATATCCCGAATTATCCTCACCTGCACGGCCAGTAAATCCGCAGACGAATACATTGATATCATCCGAACTACGGGCCGAGAATTCCGAGTGGATGGCCCCATGATAGCTCACCAAAATAATCATAAGGCCATGTTGAAGGTATGTCGCATATTTCTGTTGAACAGGGGAAAGAAGCAGATGATAGTGATTCTTTGGAAGCGCGGAATTTAAGACTATAGCGGCATTAAGGAAACTGGAAGTGAGTAGTCGTGCAAGAATGATCAAGGTACTTCACACCTCTTAGCTGTTTGGAGTCTCTTCTTCATTGGGTGTGCCGTCGCGAGTCATCACGATGAGTGGGTCCACAAACAGATTCGTCATTCAAGATAGCTAATAGACCAGAAATTGAGGAGTTGAGTTTCGGAAAATTTTAGAACTGGAGATGAGGTAAAATTCACAGAACGTTGAGCCGCACTGCTTGAAATTGGCTGTGGAAATGGTCCACTTCCACAGTACATTCTTGAAGCCTGAGGAGTCTGGCTTTTGATTGAACATGTATGCAAGTGAGATAGCGAGGAATCAAGCTTGATGCGCAGTATAAGCAACAGCGAAAATTTTGTCGAGATATAGACCTGGAGTCATCTGACCTGATATAGTCAATTGTGTTCTCTAGCGACAGCAGCACACGCAGACTAGTTTTTTTTTCGA
The DNA here is from genome assembly GCA_014898415.1 of Stromatinia cepivora. Classification (NCBI taxonomy): domain Eukaryota; kingdom Fungi; phylum Ascomycota; class Leotiomycetes; order Helotiales; family Sclerotiniaceae; genus Stromatinia; species Stromatinia cepivora. The sequence goes on along the minus strand of RCTD01000006.1, from coordinate 1,300,240 downwards.
GACATGGACAGAATGTTCAGCTGCAGTTGTAATCTACTGGAGCTCGGCATGAGCTGAAATCCTGCTTGTGTTTGTGGTTTGACTGCGGTCGGTAACTAGATACAGATATAATCTTTGTTCTACTTTCAATATACTAAAGTGCTGGGGAGGATGATAGTTCGTGGTTATGTCTCTTCGTTCTCGGAGCAGTCAGGCTGATATGATAGACGGGTCACCCTTAGCAACAGACTGAGATCACTCAATAACCAAGACAAGATCGGAATATTTTTTGTTACCATTAATTGCAGTGGAAACAGGAAGGACCTAAGATTGTAGCGGTAACCAAAGAGCTGCGGAGTCCTTCTGAGTGCGGAATACCTAGATGGATTGTTGATGTGATAGTCATGCTTGCACCTTGCTGGAGGAGTATCGAGGCAATGAATTATTTGGATGATTGCCTATCTACACAGCCCTACATATATATATATATGTGTGTGTTGGTCCTCCTTACTCTTCGGGACGAACACCACGATTTTGCTTGGATCTGGTAGGGCCAACAGTAAGTTTAAGTGTATGGAAAGGGAAAAGGACACCAACCAAAAGGCAGTAAGGCTCGATGCCTATCTTTATATGACAAGCAATGCTACTGTTATGAGTTATTTCGCATGAAAATGAGTGAAGGAATTAGGATATCTTCAAAAGATCGCAGGACACGAAGTTTAATTCTGCAGCCTTGCGAATGGTGGTTCAAAGGAAATTCCTATGACTAATAATGAGACAGATTATCCATGCAAGAGACCTTCTTGCTCTTATAAATCTATCAATTCGGATACCTGTGCCCGGAGGGTGCAGCCAGAAGAAAATAAGAAGGCCAACTCTCTTTTCTCCCCACACAAGAAGTCTAGTCACGAGCTATTTTCCTTCGGATTTATACCTTTGAAAGGATCAGAGTCGCAGGTACTTAGATTGAAGAGGGAATTGATTTCAGTGTTCATTGAGTCTCAGATGTGTGGCATTAAAATACCAAAGTTCTAAGAGCGGATTCCAATTCACATCCTAGTAATGAGGTGCCGATAGGAGCCAATGCCGGTCTCAATATGTGTTAGTTCATCTACATTCAAGACGATGGGTATGGAATCTAGATGAAGAAAATCTGCAGCAATAGGCGTATGAGAGTTGGCAGTTCGTGTTGGGTCAATTGAAGGTGAGAGTAGAGTAGCTTCCCAAAATACCAGGGCTGTGAGAAGCATAGTATGTTTGGTATGTAGTAAGTATTAAACATTTATGCATATTAGAATTCCTGCCCTGGAGGACTGGTATTAAGTTAAGTCTTTCGTAGCTGCGCTGTTATATAGGGATAACTTTCGTTGGGTAAAGGATTATTATTAGACAAAATGTCTTGTAGACTTAAATATCTATCTCTCCCTGCTCTAATGCTAAGAAAGATTCGACCTTTTACATACAAAAGCTTTTATAGACGAAGATACAGACCAATCTGCTCACTCTTCCTCCATAATTAGTGTGAAACAAACCTTGATCATTTGAAAATTTCCTCTCCGAACGACAAGTCTCCTCTCAACTGCCTAAGTTTCGCTGATCTACCACCCTTCTAATCTGATAGTAGGCTCTTGTATACTTCGAGTTTTGGATGCCGTACTCAGACTTGCAGTGACGACTGTGACTACCGGTACCTCCCATCTATCTACTTCGCTTGCAACCGTCCATGGGCTAACAGGAACTGTTTTATGAGCACCGGTTAGTTGAATGATCAGAAGCCAAAATTAACGTAGATTTTGTGCCAAATGAAGAGGAAAGTACTCACAACCATGATTACCAGCTTCGATGGCGCGCTCTTTGATAAAATCAAGTATCCGCCACGCATCTAATCCCAGTCTTTTTGCTGACCAGTGTTCAACTTGAGTTTGAATTTGTGGTAATGGTGCTGATTTGCGTAGTGCCTGTCTCCAGATTCGAGAGAAGGCTTTCCGGGACGTAAGAGGAGCTTCAACGGGAACGTCTACGACGATTTTGACTTTTTCCGGGGCAGTGAAGTTGATCTCGCCATTGTAAACAGGTCTTTCCGGTATTACTTCTTCCGCACCCAACACTAAGGCGATGGTCTTAAGTTCCGGAAAGGTTAAGATGATGCATTTGACAAAGTCCAGCATGTCCTCCACTTCAAAAAGTGATTTTCTGCGTGTCTTATATGGTATCGCAAGATGACGCAAACTATGGAAAGCTGAGCGAGCAATTGTTGCCCGGCGTAATTCATCGAGCCAAAAGTCCCCTTGAATCCATATGGTATCATTAGGGCTGAAAATGATGTTTCTACCCGTATGTGTTGCATACACAGGAAACACACTGCGTGATCCATCGTTGAATGAATCTTGCAAGGTAGTACAGCGTTCTTCATCAGTAAGTTGTTGCAATGCATCCTCAATGCTCAAAGTAGTCTGTGATCTGGTTATTCCTGGTTTGGTACATCGTTCAAGAAAGGTAGCTCGATATTGATGATTGAGACATAGAATTGGGGGGATGGAGCCACAGGTAAGGCGAAAGCTTCTTCCAAACATATGGTCATACCGTAGAAGATCAGAAGGGATGAAGTTCAGTGTTGTAATGCGTGATTTTTCGAGATACAATTCCAAAATGACAAGCTATTGGAACAAGAATCATCAATTAGCCGTTATTTGGGATTGGAAATGGATTAGAAGGAGGATTCCAATAGAGTGTATTTTAGATAAAGAGAATGATATACGTACCCTGAGTTCGATTGGCAATTCTTCAAATCTAGCAAATGTCCTTCCACTTTCATCCCATGATTGGACAACTTCAAGATCTCCTCCATTGATTTGCCTTTTGCTATTCGTATTAGCTACATTCGAATCATTTCCAGCTGACACCGTGGAATCTTTAAGAAATAATTCTTTTGTAATAGCCTTGACTTTTTCGAAAAATCCATGGTTTTGGTGAAGTCTTTCTGCTCCCAATGGACACCCTGGAACTAATGGGTGATTTGTATTTGTTGTGGGGTCTCCTTCAACCTTCTTCTTTTTGAACATAGATACAAAAGGAATCATTTTGGACAACAGAAAAAAGATACAATGATTCTGAGGTTGTAAGTTGTTTTAATTAATCTGTGTGATATTAACTTCATAAGATGGATTAGCCGAGGAGAGGGGCCCGATATGGTTAGTGCAAACAAATTCTACCATATTCATTTTGAAGAATTAAGGATTAGATCTGCCTGAGTCCGGTGAGAGAAAAAACAGATAGCCATGTATTACCCAATTATATCATTCACAATTCGAATGAAACTAAGAATGAAACTAAAAGGAATGCCTCCTTCTAATCTAAGCCAACCCCCTTTCTTCACTTTGTCCTATATGATAGTAAATAAGCCTTGCATCACGGTTCCATATAGCAGCGGTAAGTATCCAAAGTTGGGAGGGATGGCAAGATGAAAGGCAAGACTGCAGAGGAAGCGGTAGGGACACAGGGGGTAGGGTGGTTAATGCTGAAGTGATGATGGAAAATATCTCGCTAGTCAAATGTAATCCCTCTTTAATCCATTCTGAATTTTGAAAATACGAGTCTCATAACATATTAGTACAGTATTAGAAAGAAAAGAGATCAAAAGGGAATATGAGAGATGTGGAGACACTGTGAAAAAGATTGAACTTAAGAGGAGGAAGATAATGGAGAAGATCTTGTGCTTAATCTGAGGTGAATCTTTTCTAATTGATGATTAACAGGCTGAAAGTAACAACCACCAAAGAGTATACTGTCCCGGTGCATAGGCTCCCATCTTGCTCCCATCTTGATTGGGCATACGACAGAAGATATCACCTGGAGGAACGAATTAGGCCTTGATGTTTCTCCGGGACTTTTTATCCTTCCAATCTTCCTCCTCCCATGCCTTCATTCCCTCAGGACACTATTGAACTCGAAATACAAACTGTGTAGAACTTCAGTCGTTGCATCTGGTTGTTAACTAATACTATGATAGGCACGGTAGAGGTCAATATCACTCATCTATGCTAGTTAATTGAACCTAAGAAGAACATGCCAAGTCTGTAAAGCAGCTATTTCATACCAACAGGTAAGTCTGTAAATGTAATCGATGGAAAGGCCAAGGATAGTGTTGAAGAAGAATAGTGTGAAGTATGCAGACTATTAATGCCAATGCTCTATCAAGTTATAAATGAAGTGATGCAAAATGGTTGTTAAGCAAAAGAAGCTAAGGATGCAAGGTGCTCATCTTTAAAATGCAGAAGGCAGCCTATGAGCTCGTTTCATATATTGATATTGGTATGCTCTTATCTTGAGCTTCAAATATTGTGATTATAGCATTAAGACTTCAATTATCAAACATCGTAAGGAGAAGCTGCAATTAGAGTACTTTGGTAGTCTCGGGAATCGACGGGATACCTTGAACTTTCGTGTGACCAATACATGTGATGACAACAATAGAAGATATACAGTGTTATTGAAATATCGTATGCCATTATTAGTTCTTAATTCATCACTATACCATTAAAGTTTCCCTATTTACGATCCACCATGTCCGAATTCACGCCACCATGTCATCTAACTGCTGTCTTTTTTCTCGAGTTGCTTGTAAGTAGCAGCGGCTAGAAGTTTGATGGTAGGTACCTTCCATACCCGAAAACTCTCGATCATCTTGCGTCTTCCGTCTTCGCCATTATCTACTTATTCTATTGTTAGTAAAGCAGGTCAAGGAGCGTAAAATTGCCAAGGTGCTCACCATTCAACGCTGCAAGGCGAAACTTCCAATCTTGGAGGCCTGAGTGCAAATTGGCTGCTGAAATTTCTTCAATTGGAATCGACGTCGCCTGTTCAGTATACTGGTTCTTCATGAGCGAGGACTTCAATGAATGTGTCAAAGAGGAGACCAATCTGTGCCAATGATCTGGTATCCATTCTCCATAAAGTAAACCAACTATAAGTTCCGATAACAAGGAAGAAAATGCTGGAGAATACTTGGTAACGATGCCATGTTTTGGAAGCAACTTTGACTTGCGGCTCACAAAGACAATTTCGTCACGGATACCAGGGGTGGTAAAATCCAAATCATCTACGATGACGATCAATTCCCGCACGCCCTTGAACCAATGAGAGAGAATACAAGACAAGCGATACAAGTTATTCCTATCCATAATGATCTCATTAGATGAAGTAGTGATTGCCAAACTGAGAACAGACCGGTTGCGAGAAGGAAGGGTGAGAGAACAGCTGTACTCATTCGACGATGACCAGAAGTCAATTTCACGAACCCAGATCGTATCACTAAGAGGGTTATAATTGATCGTCGGAAAAGCTTTGCTTCCGCTATGAAGGGTATTATATTGAATCAAATTCTGTAGTCGGTGAAGTGCTTGGTATCGAGTGAGGTGATTGACGTATAGATGTGGATTTTGAGGACCGCTGTAGACAAGTCGAGTATGACCATGGCATGAAGGATTGTGCTTTAGTTGTCTGCAGGAAACAGAAACGATTCTAGGAGCTTCGAATGCGTATGCCAATATTTTGAGCTAAGTTCTTGTCAGTTTCTTTATTTTCATGGTACCGTGACATAATTCAACGAGACAACTTACTTTCACTTCTGTCGGGAACCACTCGAATAAACCAAATTCGCTCTCATTATCAATTTTCTTGAGATTGCTTTCCCCGAGGCCAGCCCGAGAGTTCTTTTCATTACCATTGATGGTCTCTAAGTAATCAATATTCTGATTCTCAACGCGAAAAAGGTCGACTAAAAGCTTGCGTACAGATTTAAGGCCAAAATGATTAAGGAGAGCGCCGAAAGTATAGATTGCCCTTAGGACTCGATCTGAGTGGGTATTTGAAATCTCTCCATCATGACGAATGGCCTTTGACGCGACGAAGGAGGGAGATGCTTTGAGCGAATATTCCGATGGTGCAAAGTTTGCTGGTAGGGTTTGGCTACGAGGTCGCACGATGACTCGAATTGAAGTAGAACGAGGTTGTGTGATATCATCAAGGGTATTCTGGAGGCCAGATAGTAGTTGAAAATAGGAAGTCATGATGTATAGTGGGCATTGGCTGGTAGACTTTCAAGATTGATGGAGTATGGGATGTATTGGTATTTTCCGAGGTTATTAACAAAGATTTAAAGAATGGAATTTATCCGAGGACAACCTGCTACATTAGGCTAGGTGTTTACTTTGATGATTGGTCTGATTTATAGTGGATTCAAGGTTATGTGATGAAGGTGATGTGTTAGATGTGATCAGTTGAGTGTTAGTTTGTCATATTGAATATAGAAATTGAGTCCTTGTATTGATTACAAAATAGGTTCTACCACTACTCTATTGTTTGTCAGTTTTAATATCTTTCATATCATTTTTACTTCCAAGATCAATAGTCTTCAGTATTGTTGAAAATAACATTCGAAATAAGTTTGACACTTTGTTGGTTGTTTTAACGGCCTAGATGCATTCAAACAAAGAGAAAGAGATTTGATGGAGTCAAACCTCTTGTAAACTTACCGATTGTCTAATACACTCTTAACAGTAATCATCAGCTCTTTCATGATAAATAAGTGAAGTATAAATCTTCAATAAAGCATATTTACCATGCAGATCATTATTGGACAAGTGGCTGTGATTGTTGGGGAAAAACATGGCAGAGCTTGCTTTACCCCTATCATAATCTACTGGAGATCCAACAGCCAGCAAATATTGAGCAATTCATAGGTCTTTCAAACAAACTATCAATATATATAGAAAGAAACACATCAGCATGCCTTTATACTTTTCAAGTCATATATATTGAAATTAGCCCCAAATAACCCGAACCTAGGTAATGACTTCACCCACTCTCCCTTCCAGGTCCGAGCTTTACATGTATATTGAAGATACTTCTATCACTTGGACACCCCATCATGAATATCTACCTACAACTCTGTTTCCTACCCTTCAATCTACAGACTATCAACTTCCAACAAACAAACCTCACCAGAACAATGCCAAAATACACAGATTGAGGCTCCTTTCGTGAATATGAGGAAACTGATGACAAGGAACTAAGGTATAAAATTGAAAATGGTATAGACTTTCCAGCGATTCTGAAGATGATGAAGAAGAAGAAGACATTGCCTTGGATGAAGAATTCGAAAGTAATACTATTGAGCTTATCAATGAAACATTGGGTGGTTCCCCTCACCAAGTTGACCAGGAATTCAAAGTCTGGTTTAAAGACTTCATGAAGAACGAAGCAAATAGTATTCTTTTTGATGGCTTCATGAGTACAATGGGCAAAAAATCACAACTCTACAAACTGGCAGAAGGTAACAGATTTCAGGGGGTCACATCCTCAGTATTAGATTTTATGTATACAATATTGGAGGATGAAGATACATCTGTATGCCCGAAGCTTATTACAAGTTTACAAGTGTCCAACACGCGTTCTCTACTATGAAACAAGCTATCTTTGATGAGGAAGAGGAATCCAACTTTAGGAAGTTCCCAAACCTCCCTCTAGAGATCCAAGTATGTTATAAATCCCTTTAGTGAACTTCTGCATTTGGAACAGCAAGCCCAAAAATGCTCCCGCTAACAACTAATTGCGTAGATAGATGGCGCTTTTAGAACCTAGAGTTGTGCGCGCAGGCATTTGCGGACTGCACCGCAATCATTAGGAAATATATTCGCGGTCGATATTACGATTTTGAAGGCTTGGTGCCACGGCTTTTTGAAAGAAAGCACGTCCTTAAAAGCCCTCACTGCTCCCTTCTTTCCATCAACTAAGAATCTTGCCGTGAAGCTTTGAAGGTTCAAAGCGTATGGTTCTATAAGATTCTCTAATAAGTTATTAAATCACTTAATAATATTAGCCGAACCAATGATCGGACGATCAAGTGATATATTAATAATATTATTATATATTATTAATTTTATTATCATATGAAAATTCAATTATATATTATATCAAATTGATTTATAATGGAATAGAATGAAATGGAAGCGTACAGAATTTTCTTATTTACTGGGTTAAATATTATTGGTTATTATTTCTTTTTATTATATCAAATAATCTTATAAGATTCGATTTAAATTGATCTTATTTATAAGCATAGAATGTATTTGAATTTCATTATAAACTATAAATATAAAGATTTTCTTTAAAAGAATTCTTCGAAAAAATAAACAGAAAAAGCAATAAAAACCTTATTATATATTCTGACTTCAAATTCATTATTATATTCGGTTTACCCTATTAAATCTAAATACAATTAAGTCTTCCATTACTACAATAAATAATATCTTTATTATTATTATAATAAATATTATTTATTATTCGATTAACCTCCTACAAGAGGTTCTATCATAGACGCCCATGTAAAACAGCGAAAGATGGGTATATATCTCTTAACAACATCTAGATCAACTACAAAATCGATACACTATGGCTCGACTACAATTTGACAACTGTACACCGGCACAGAGAAACTGTTGACGATGAAGATATGATAATTGACCCACACTTGAAGCTCGTTAAACCGACACCATCATACGAACAGATACGCCGACTCGCAATACCAGCAGAATCTATCGAATGGTACGACCACAACAACGACCTCCCAGATCTTCTCTGGACCCCAAATTCCATTGCGAAGTTCTCAAACTTGAAACGCTTAGCTCTATTACTACCAGCAAAGACGTCTATCTGGAGCGATGCAGTTTTCGTGAAGCATCAACCAACAACAGTAGCATCAGAATTTATTGAATCACATGGCCCTAACTCATTAGGTTTCAACCTCCCAGAACATCTTGAATTGCGTGGCCTCACTGTTGACTTTTCTTTAAAGATCAATAACACTCTGAAGGACCCTGCAAAGCTGGTAAATAAGCTGTTCCGCCATGCCATCAATTTTTTTGAAACAGATAAAAAACGCACAGTTCCAAGTGAGTAGCGTATCACCTGCGGAAATTAATTAACAGAACTAATTATCAAAAGGGGAATATACAATCCATGAGGAGGAGGGTAGATTCTAGCCATCACTTGATCTTTCCACCTGGAAACGTCCAACTGTCAAATACATGGAGATTAGTACAGTCAAGAAGGAGAGAGTTAAGGCCAAAGCTACAGCTTTGTTTGAGAGTCTTCCAGCAGAATGTCTGGGAGATAAAGAAGAATAGTGTGATACCTCTCGAGAACACAACGGTGTGAGGTTGAGAGGTTGAGGAAGCGTCTTAGCAGGGAACGGGTCTGATTTTGATTTGCGTAAACAAGTATGAAGAAAGGGGATGGCCTCAACCATCTCACGGAATTAGGTAATAGGTTCTCTTCGCCGACGGCGGCCAAATTAAACATTGTTGAAATCTCTATCAACTTTATGGATGTGCAACAGGCGCTCATCTACTCACTGTTTATACAATATATATGCAATAACAGGGCAAAAAAAGCATCCAATCTGACATCCAGATTTCCACTCCATAATAGACATTTACTATCAGGAAAGAAAAGCATATTGATATTACTACCATCTCATATTTCAAGCGGGATGCATGAACGTTGTAACCGAACCTCCAAAAAAAACATTATGTGAAGCTTTTCCTGCGTCTATCCCCCTCCCTAAACTTGTTGCGGTTTGCTCTTTTCTTCTCACTCGTTTTCCCCACCCATCCTCTTGGCATCATCCGTGACCCCTAAAATCTCATCCCAATCTCAATCCCCGCATACGAATATACGCCACCCACCAAGCGCACACACCTCCTTATTACTTATTAACAGTAACGGCATTGGGCCTGAGATCTTATAAGTCACAGATTAGGCGTGTTAGACAAAGTTCCCGAAGTTATCAATAAGGTGTGTGATCGAATTGTAGATTTGATCGCGGAAAGGAATCTAGGCAACGTCGCTAAAAGTCACTTGCATGAAAACTCTCCAACGGTCATGTAAAATACATAAGAATGGTAGAAATTAATACCATAAGATATTAGCCATCGACTCGTAAATCGTAGTCATCATCTTCATCGTACATCTCAAAAAAAAAATCCGAGTGCCCAAAGTCAGTTTCATGCTTGTAGCACACAAGTTAGTATGTTGGGAGATTTTAAAAGGTCCAGTAGACGCTTGTACGATGAGGATATTGAAAGGAGATCAATCGGTATATGTGATTCAGGAAAGAGCAACGACACGGAATAGTTGAAGCGATTCTGAAAATCGATAAAGAGGTGTTGTGGGAGGTGAAGTGGTCGCCAAGGCTGCTGTTTGGAAAGGGGTGAGGCGAGACAGGTGTCTATTTAGAAGAACTTTAATAGAGAAGTGGAGAGAAGGAGTCGAAGAACACGGATTATCACTATTAGAACGATAAGGACAGCATGAGAGTAGTTATTAATCTTTGATTTCATACAGAATTTACATATGGTCATACTTTTGGAGCTTTCCACATCCAGCCCACGTAACTTCTTGATCACTTGGGAGGAACAACTTTTCCAGTAATTAACCTGAGGAGTCGTGCAACAGGGATCAGTTGAAAAAAATATACCAACTATTTCCATTTGTATTTCATAGAACACGACAAGTCGACATGTCTATCGCCGTGGGTCCCGTTGTTCTTCCCGACTTCGGTAATATTGTTCCCTATCCCTATCTTGCCTCTCTCGCTCACGCTGTTCTCTCTCACGCTGCTCTCGCTCAAAGTGATGATCAAAACGCTCTTGAGGTTGATGTTGCTGATACTGCATGTGATGGGAAGTTGCCTGGGCATAATTTTGTTGTGCCGGAGCTGATGCAGATGAAACAGAATTATAGTTCCGGGCTTCGAAGCTGTTTTGTCGTGAAGTGTGCACATGATGACCCACCTGATGAGCTGGAATCCATTGGCTGCGTGCCGGTGGAGTTCTGTGACCGCTTTGTCCGAAGGCCATTGATCGATGGCCGGCCCCAACTTGAGGTGCTGTGTGGAAGTCTACCGCTGTATTTGGCTGCGGTGGCACAGCGAACTGTGATTGGCGACTGTAAATATCACGATCAGACGCTTGAGCCAAGTCATGAGGAGATGACATTGTCTGACGTGTCATCTGGTGGCCAACAGGAGGAGGAGTCGCTGAATAGGGGGACTCATTGAGTTTTGTAATTGGACTGCGTGCATACCCACTAGGAGCATTCATTTCGTTTAGAGGCTCTCGACGAATAGATGAAGACTGCGAAGCAATTACTTGGCGAGAGGGTTGAGAATATATCGGATGATGCTGGACAGCAGGAGGGGGCGCATGACTTCTGCCTTCGTAAGTGGTTGGTGTGTAACTGCGACCCACTGAAGATGAATGTTGATGCATGGATTGGGAAGATGATTGTGGATATCCGTGCTGTGGATTTGTTTGAGAAGGTATCTGATGTGGAACCTGTTGCATTTGCTGGTTCTGTTGCATCTGCTGAGGTATTTGTTGTGACTGTTGTAAACTTTGTGATGGATGTGATGAATGTGATGTATAACGCGATGTTTGCAATGGATGTTGAGGAGGTGGTGGGGTTCGAGAACTTTGCACAGGAACTGCTGGGGTACCACCACCTCTCTTAGATTGTACTTGTGCTGGGGGTGGTGGAGCTCTGCTAGGTTCACTGGTTTCATCGTTCAACAATGACATAATATTGGAAGTCTTCCTTGGTGTGTCTTGTTGGCGGATGGCGGTAACAGCAGCTGGTTGAGGCGGTGGTGTTGAATACTGCTCTTGGATAGGTGGGGTACTAATGCCTGATCGGCCGAAAGCGGGAGATGGAGATTGAATCATGTTTTGAGGAACACCCATACCATCACTAAGCAAACTTCGAACGCCCTGGCTTCGCGCAGCATATTGTTGGTGTGGGACTGGAGGTGGAGCTTGCCTTCGAATGTCCGTTGTGGAAACTGCCGCATATGGAGCTTCAGGTCTTGAAGGTGCCATTGATCCTGTACGGCTGGAGTGCGCGGGATATTCATACTGCTGTGGGTTTCGTACCTCAACCTCCTCTTGCTTCAATTGAAAATTTCGTTGTTCTCGCTTTTCTTTTCGATCTTGCTGTTCTCGCTGCTCGTGATCACGCTCCTGTTTTCTTTTTAAGTTTCGCTCGAGTTGTTCTTGCTTTGATTCTCTTTCCCTTCGCTGCTGCTGCTGTCGCTGTTGATGTTCCGCATGAGTCTCCATTTCTCTCATCTGCTCTCGTCGTTGGTAAGCTTGCTGCTCTCGGACGGTCTGCTCTCTCAATAAAGCCTGCTCTCGCAATAGGGCCTGCTCCCGCAACAGAGCCTGCTCACGCGCCTGCTCACGCAACAGGGCTTGGTCTCGAATTGCCTGCTCTCGAATCGCCTGTTCTCGAAGGGCCTGCTCTTGTAGAGCAAGTCTGTCCGTGGCTTGTTGTTGTTCTTGCGAGATTCGTATTCTCTCTTGTTCGAGAGCCTTCTGTCTCTCTAGAAAAGCTTCCTCAGCAGCGACCCGAGCCGATCGTTGAGAAGCAATAGTGGCCGGATCTGAAATTGGCGAAGCATTTTGAGATTGCTGGGAAAGAGTAGACTGTGGTGTGGAACGTTGATTATCAGTAGTGAAGAAGCCCATGGAGGGACCTCTCGATTGTCTAACTTGTTGGCTTTGCATTTGTTGTGGTTGTGATTTTAATTGAGAGGTGGTTGTTATCGGTGGTGGTGCTGATGCCGGCTGTTGCTGTTGCTGTTGCTGTGATATTTGAGATAAGCTCTGTTGGTTAGCTTGATGATGTGAACGTTTGGAAGGCAAGGAACTAGGAGTTATCGTCTGATTCATTGATTGAGGAACCGGTCCGGCTTGAGCCAAGGCTGGAAACCTGGTACTCAATGTGGATTGAGGAGGGGAAGTTTGAGGGAGAATTATAGGTTGACTAGCAGATAATTCATCTAGATCCATAGCAGATGCTGATCTCGATAGGGGTGCAGGTGTGGGATCATATCGTCGCTTTGTTGGGGCAGAAGGAGTGGGCGCTGGCCCAGTAGATTCGCCTCTGTCACGTTTCGAATCAGCCTCTCGAGTGATCTGCTCCCATTCTTTTTTGCTCCCAGAATCGACAGAGCGCTGATAGTAGTTCTTGACCTGTTCAGCAATGTTAGCCTGACGCTTACGGCCAGTTTGGCCTTTCGTGATCTCAAGCCAATCGGAAAAAGTTTTTTTATATACCATGGTATGAGTTTTTGTTCCCATATGTTTTGCAATTGCAGCCCAATTTGTGCCGAAATGTCGTAGCAGTCCAGGAAAGTCACCCACTTCCGGGACACTCCAGTAGCTAGAAGTTTGTTGTTGAACAGCAGAACGACGATCAGGCTGAGACTCGCCACCTGTTGGAGGGGCAGAGCCAATGCGTTCGGGTGCAACTGGCGCCTCTAGATTAGCTGGTGCAGGTCTCTCAGGTGGCATAAACTGAGGTGGAAATGTTGGCAGTTGATGAGAAAGAAGACTATCATATGGAGCATAACGAGTGGTGGCAACGGGAGGCCTGATCGGTGTAGGCTCGGGTGCAACAGTCGTTGAAGGAGGATTTGGTGATTCACCGTTACGACTCGCAGGAGAAGGGGCAGCTGCTAACAGTTGACCGGCCTTAGGCTGCTTTGGAGCTTTTTCTCGAGGAGTTTTGGCTTTTCTCTTGGTTGGAGCTGATTCGCCATTTGTGTCTCCTTTCGGAGTAGCTACTTTCTTCGCCGGGGTTGGAGCCGGGCTAGCACCTTCGTTGTCCGTGGTGGGTGGCGGCGCTTCAAAATTCCAAGTTGGAGCAGCAGCTCTTCTAGGTCGACGTCGTTCATTTCCATTCTCCACATCTGGCGTAGCCTCTGTTTCATTGCCGCCTCCGTTCTCAATGTTGGTAATGAGGGCGCTAGATTTTTTCGCTCCTTTCCTTCTGCCGGTTTTGACTTGGTTCTTCTTCGACTTGAAGACTGCCTTCCACTCATTTGTTGTTTTAACAATGTAATAGTGCTGAATGCAGGCCTGGTAATCGCGATGCGGAAGGGATTGTGCAATAATAGAAAATTGCTTGGCGAAATTGTGATACTTTTCCTGGAAAATCTGAGCCTCTTCCTCCGTAAAATTATCTATGGACTCTCCAAACTCGAGCATACGAAACGATCGCTCAAATGGAACCCTGTGCGTAGTATCCACAAACATAGTTTCTTTGTATTCTTCATCCCAACACATGTCCGGGATAGTCGCTTCCTTGGAATTTGCCGTCTGTTCCCTGGCATCTTGTTCTTGCTGCTCTTTCGATTCTTTAGCTTCACGCTCAGATTCACGAAGCACACGTTCGATATCATGATCCGTCGCAAATCTACTCCCAGTGCGCCGTTGGCCCTCTGCTTTGAGATCTAAGCCAGTTGCCGATTTGCCTCTTTCGACCAATTCCTCGGCCTCTCCTTTCTGTGCTTTAGTAAATACCTCTCTACTGCGCACAGCGATCGGATCCATATCCATATCAGTAAATCTACGGTACTTGATATAACTCTCCGACCACGACTTGCCCTCTTCTTGTTGTTCCCTCCATCTCTGCGCTATTTTTTCCTCGATAAGTCTCGTAAGAGAAGATTCAGCATCTGCGTCAACTTCGAGGGAGTTCAAGAACTCGGAATCCTCGTCCCATTTATTATAATTAAATATAGGTAAAGTTTCTGGAGGAGGTGTCTTCGTATCCCTGGGGTGCTTAACAGATTCAAGAAGTTTAAACTGGCGATCCTCTTCAAGAGCAGCTTCTTGTTGAACAAGTTTTTGACGGAGAAGTTCGAATCCGGCCTGTTCAGCTTCATCTTCGTCATCATCACTTTCTTCGGGAACTTCCATAGTAAGTTCTGGAGCTTGTGGTACTGGTGACGGTATCTGTTGTCGCACATAATCATAAGGTCCGGCTGGTTCTCCTCGACTACGGTAGATCTCCCCTTCGGGATGGGCAACGTTATCATTACCAATTTCCAAGTTGATAGATCTATCCTTTTCATATGCCTCTGGGACTACACCTTCCATCGGATGATCGCCACTTATATCTTCCGGCACCAATCCCGGGACGGGACCCGTGGTTTTTGGGCTAATCAAAGAATCATCTTCAAGTGCTTGAGCGTCTGGCAGAATCTCGGTATCGATAGGGTCGATAGATGGTAGATGACTATGCAGTGGCTTGGGTTCCAATGTCTTAACCTTCTCAGGATCAAACTTGGATGCTTCATCTGACATGGGCAATGGTATATCCGCATGAGCCCCCACGATCGTCCCCTCTATATGGGGTTCCAAGATATGCTTCGAGTGGTCTTGCAATGACTGAGGTGGTCTCTCCAAATTTGAAATCTCCACACCAAGAGCTTGAGGTTCCAAGCTAGTAGTATCTTGAGTGACGTTTTGAGCGTCGCTAGTTTCAAGTCCAGTGGTTGGAAATAGTGATGACTTAGTTGTAGAAGGCTGGATGTCTGCAGGCTTGATGGTGGCAGGTTGAATAGCAGGGGTTTCGAAATCCTTGGATGCACCACCCTCTGGAGAAGCTCCTTCGGAAGCACCAGCTTTAGAACTACTCTCGTCAATGGACTGGTCCTTGGCAAATACTGCATCCGCTTCTGTAGTTATGTGATGAGGTGGAACATGGCCGCCATTTTCCGCTATCTTGGTCGGAGTTCGGGAATCACTTTCCAAAGGCGATTGACTTCTTGCAGGCGGCGGTGATGTGGAACGAGGAATTGCTGGCGTAGATGGATTTTCATTGGTGATGGAATCCTTTGCAATAGCATCATTGAGGACATTGGAATCTTTGGCTGGTGCCGCGGATTGTAGTGGGAGATCCCCAGAGAGCATAGCTGGCTTCTCAGAATCAGCAGCTTGAAGCTGGCGCATGGGGTTTTGAGATCCTTCGGATTCCCCGGCGTCGGTAGTTGTCGTTAGGGTGAATGGTGTCTGAGGTGGTAACACTGCATGAGCAGGATTTTCACTATCAATAAATTTATGTTCAACGGGATTCATATTGAGTGTCGAGTCCGGCACTGCGACAAGCTCTTGCTGAGGTGCGGAGTGATGTTCGGGCTCAGGCCCGGACTCTAATGTGCCCTCCATCGTTGTGTCAGGCTTATCATTTGCGCTTTCTAGAGGAATGCACTCTTTCAACACGCCTGAACCGTCTCGTCCATCTGGGACAAGAGGCAGGTCTTTGAATGAATTAACAATGAAGAATTGGTCAAGAGGTGGTAGGTCGGGCCTGTTGCGAGCATCGTTCATACTACGTCGAACCTCCGCCAATTCACTCTCAAAATTGATCTCATCCTCTGGGTCATCATCATTGAAGGGATCTAAATCAGAATCGGAATAGTCATCAGTAATCGGAATCTTGGGTGGCCGTCTACCAAAAAGGGGTTTTCGCTGGCGATGTTGTTCATTCACTCGTGCTGCATCATCAAATTTATGTTCGGGCGTTGCAACAATCTGTGTTTCCGACCTGGCATCTGACGGCGGATTTTCAATAGATTGTGGAATAATAGACTTTGCAGAAATGTAGTGATTACTTGGAGCCACACGGCCGGCATGGAAACGGGGAGCAGTCGGGACAGATACTCCTGGCACAGGACTTTGACTGACCGAGGCTGATGCTCCAGTTGATCCAAATGCAGGTACTTGGGGAGGGGGTGCTACGTAAAGTCAGCGTCATATTAAAAGGCACGCATGCACCTTGTGCATGGACAAGAACCAGGGCGACGCGGGAAAAAAAAATGGAGAAATGGTCAAGATCATGGAACTTACTAGCTGAAGGTTGAGATCTGCGAGGAAAGTTTGGTTCCGGAGACCGACTACGGACTTGAGGTCGATGGTAGGGTTCATCGTAGTAAGGTCTACCGCGTCCACGTCCTACTCCACTTCCCCGAGCCCTACCATAGCCATGCACAAATGGTTGAGCTGACTCGGAGGAAGGCGAGGTAACAGACATTGGACCGTCTCGGGAACCTCTTCTAGCACGATCCAGATCCAGGCTTGAAGGCGCATCACGATTATCTCTACTATTGTAATTAGGAGATCTTCCTCTTCCAATAGGTGAAGAAGGCCTTCTTCCTTTGAAGCTGTCCCGACCGCCCCATTCTCGATCACGGCTTCGATCATCGCGAAATGGAACCAAGGGTCCTCTATTATCTCTTCGCATATCTCTATAGTCCCTCTCTCGCTCGACTTCTCGGCCACGGTCTCGATCCCGATCTCGGTCGCGATCTCTGCTTTCATCCCGCCAGCCACCTCTTCCACGGCCACGACCTCTGCCACCTCTAAAATCACCTCGATATCCAAAGTCGCCCCGATACCCATCGCCAAAACTGTTGCCGCGAGGGCCGCTCGGGGGATCGATATAGCTTTTCGAGCCAGCCCTTGGCCCACGAGGGGGATCACGTAAGGATGTATCTCTGTTTGTATCTCGCGGAGGTATATGCCTATCTGAAAAAAGTTCTCGATTTTGGTTGTGGTTAAATGCAGCAGTATTCGCTCTTGAATTCGATGGTGATCGTCGCCTTTCTCCACCACGCGCAGCACCTCTGTATGTGTCCGAGTCGCGACTGTCGAGATATCGTCTTGGAGATCGCTCTACAGGGGAACGATCTCGAGGGGAACGTCTTCCATCAATTGAATCATATTGTGTATGCGGTCGAGTCCTAAAGAGTTAATGTTAGAGCCAATTGTTTAATGGAGAGTGTCAGAGTGACAAACATTGTATGAGGTATGTAGGAGCGGAAGACTCTGATTTATGACAATTCCTAGTGATCTGGAGTCTTCCCCTAGTCTGTATCTTATTGACTATTTAATATGGCCTTGTAGCTAGTACCGCTCTGCCGGGCCAGCGCTATTCCAACCAAAATGGATTAGAACAACATCAACAAAAGGAGAAGTATAAATGGTAGGTATTGATTTTGAGTGACTATTAACGCTGAGTATGGACCGTAAGTATAGACGGTGAGAGCCACATAGAATTGAATGCTTAGAATCTTTGAGTTGTCGCAGATGTTAATTCAAGGAATTGAAGTTCTGAAGTTCTCGAAATGGCCTTGTTCAAATGAGGCTACGTGCATCTGCGGCCCGATATCGAATGAGGTTAACTTCGAGCATGGGCTAGTCTTTAAAACCTTAAATTATAGGCACCCGTACAACACCAAGATTAAAATCGAAATATGACAACTCTTCGATGTTTCAATTGAGATCAGACAATTCAATTCATAGCATATTGAACTTCGGAATCCTAATTTAGATTTGACAATAAAGTTGTCTTTAGACTTTGTGATTGGTTGCTCGTTCATTTTCTCGAATCACGAGTCTGCTTACTTTGAATCAGAAAAGGTATATAGCAAAGCTGATTGGATCAAAAATCTATTCATCTTTAATTACAGATATAAAAATTCCTTAATAATAATTCGTATCTTGGATATAGAGTTTTATATCCGAACAGATTAAATAGAATTTAAAAAAAATTAGATATTAATTTTTATCTATATATATATAGATTCTTCGATTGAATAATAGATTTTAAAGAATAGTATTTATTATCTCTTGGATATATTCTCTTTTCGGTAAGGACTACCAGGTACCCCATAAATTCAGCAGGCAAGAGGGGCCGAGAGTCCGTGCATCGCTGCGCAAGCCACAACATTGAAAGATTTTTCATTACCTAATCATTAAAGATGTGGCTTGACGATTACGCACAGACCCTTTGTGCAGTAGTGATGACACGTGCATGCAGAGCCTCAAAAGCAAAATGTTACACTGACCCACTACATCGCTTATTTTGATTGATTCCTCTCATCAAACTTTTTGATTGAAGTTTACTCAAATATTGATAGGTAGAGATATATGAAGATATATATTAATTATTCTGTACATATTTCTTAGACAGAATAATAAAAATCTTCACTCTCCTGAATAAATCTTGGTGAGATTCAATGATTCCCGGTCTACACTTTTGAAAACATCCGCAACTTCGAAAGCCATCATCAAATTTTTCGTTTGCATACTAAGAGAAGCCTAGACATTCACTTGAGTAAATCCAGTCAACTTCCCCTCTTCTATACCAAGACTTACAGGAAAACCAGACGCTTCTTTGTATTTTATACATAATTTACTCAAGTGGAACGATCACCCCAATTACTGCTGTATTAGCTACCATTGGTTTGTGGTTCAATCACGTGAAGAGTAGGGTCCATCTTCGAATTTCGACCACTTGTATGCAGATATATTCTACATTTTGGTATTGGAATATCCAGAATACAGATCTACCGAAAATGGCATCAACATCCAATAACAATGGAGCACCTCCCTCCTCCGTCATGGATGCAGTTCTAGTCCCCTCAAATGAAATGCCTGTCGATGCACAAAAAGTCGAAGAACTCGACTTCAACAAGTTCGCCGGCCGTCCTATAATCGTTGACGATCTTCTAAGTGGTATGAACAATATGGGATTTCAAGCAAGTTCTATTGGTGAAGCTGTTCGAATAATCAATAACATGGTGCGAAATCCCTCTTTAATTAACAACACGAAGCTAACATTCCCAGCGTGCATGGCGTGATCCGGAAACTTCAGATCGTACCACCATTTTCCTTGGATATACTTCCAATTTGATTTCGAGTGGACTTCGTGGTACTCTCCGCTACCTCGCTCAACACCGCCACATTTCCGCAATCGTCACCACTGCCGGCGGCGTTGAAGAAGACATCATCAAATGTCTTGGTCCCACCTACATGGGTTCATTTTCTACTCCTGGGGCCGATCTACGCGCCAAAGGTCAAAACCGTATCGGAAACCTTATTGTCCCCAATAACAACTATTGCGCATTCGAAGACTGGGTGATGCCCATTCTCGATACCATGCTTACGGAACAAGAAGAATCGAAGAAAAATCCCGACACCGATAATCACATCCACTGGACCCCCAGCAAGATTATCCGGAGATTGGGGAAAGAAATCAATAATGAAGAATCCTTACTTTATTGGGCCTACAAAAATGACATTCCTATTTTCTGTCCAGCTCTTACCGACGGATCCCTAGGCGATATGCTTTACTTTCACACCTTTAAATCTTCCCCGGCTCAACTCCGCGTTGACCTCGTTGAAGATATCCGCAGGATAAACACCTTAGCCGTGCGAGCCAAACGAGCAGGAATGATAATTTTAGGTGGGGGTGTAGTCAAACATCACATAGCGAATGCATGTCTTATGAGAAATGGAGCCGAGAGCGCAGTGTATATCAATACTGCACAAGAGTTTGATGGAAGCGATGCCGGAGCAAGACCAGATGAGGCAGTTAGTTGGGGAAAAATTAAGGTTGGAGCTGATAGTGTTAAGGTGTATGTCGAGGCAACTGCTTGTTTCCCATTGATAGTGGCAGGCACATTTGCAAAGGATCAGGAGAATAGCGGATCTCAAGAAGGTCAGAAATCTTCGGAAATTTAAACATAGAATAAAATATGATTGGTATAATTTATACCCCACGCAAATGATATGTCATATTTGGTGAAGTCGTATCATCTTGCGATGACTTAATCATTATTAAAATGCAATAGAACCAACACAATGATAAAGTCAATCAATGTTCCTACTAGCTAGCATCCTTCACTGCTCCCAGAAACCGCTTTACAAGCTCCTTTCTTAATCGTGCCAACCATACACTGTGAACGACATTCCGGAATCTCGCTGAACCCCATCTCATCATTCCAAGGAAAATTCCCTCAATCTCCATGACTAAAAATCCAAGCATACTCCGCCATCTCGCCAACTCTAAAGCCAACCTAGTACAATAAACACATCACGCCATCGATCCCAATTAAGTTTCGCATTAAAAAGGATTCTCTTCGAGAATGTATACCCATGTAAACCAAAAAAAAATAGGGCCCTCTTCAAAGACCAACAACCAAGTAGTCGGCCGATAAATCTAGGCGTGCCTTAAGGGAGCTAGAAATACTTCCCATGCATACTTTTCATCATTTTTTGCTCTTCCTGGAAGGATAAGTAGGTCCAAAATGAACTAATAAATTCTTTATATTCTTCAATTAATGATCTTCAAAATCAATTTATTTTTGAAGATCATTATGCTCTTCAATTCTTTAAGATTTGAGCTAAAATCGTTAGTTTTGAGTTAAAATCATTGATTTTAAATTAAATTTTTTTAAATTATTATATATACTATACAAAATATTATCCTTGCAGTATAATAGTAAAATGAATGATTTAAGTAAAAAAAATATTCAAAAATTCGGATATGATTAATAATAATATAACTAATAACAATATGATTAATAATCGAACATAAATATATATATACTTCGAAATAATTAAAGCTTCGTTTTTGCTTAACTCGAACTAGTTTCGTATGATCTTCGAATATTGAGAATCTAGTTTTTTGACTTTTGCCTAACAAATATATGTACATAATGTTCTTCCCATATAAATTTGGGGTGCTTCCAGGAAGAATCATACAGGAAGTATTTTAAGGTTCTCTTAGGGGTGGATAATTAGTAAAAGTCATAATCAAAACTATCTAGTAGCTCTTTCACATAAGCAAATGTCGCCTTTCAACACCAATTATTTATCAGGAAATATTCAGTGCCAGGCTTAAGATTATCGGGACAGATCATAAGACAATACGTATTTTCATAAGGTGGAAAATGTGATTTCTTTTTTCTTTAAATAGTCGACAACTGGTTAGATGGGGCGTCGGTTGTGTGATATCATATGTTCCGAGGATTTTTTAGTTAATAATTAGATCAGGAAAGAATAATATATGTCTTCTCTTTGTATCTAGATTATGAGGGTAAATACCTAGTAAATTATTTATCGTGCTTGAATGCAATTTTTCTGATTTGGAGGACATCATAATTCCATCTTGTACAGAGTTAGAAGTCGGCAAAACACCCATTTTGAGTTCAGGGTAAATGCCTTGATACATATACTACAGCGAAGAGCTTTCATTGAATGCAGGCTTCAACATATTCAGAGGAAGGTTGATCTGGCAATGTGAACTATGAGTGACGAAATCACTGTAATTGTCTAGAGAACTTTCAAGAAGGAAAGGGTTGAGGCATTAGTACTTGGGGATTATCATCAGATATAAAAGAAAGAGTAGTTGTTGTATGATTATCTGCTGGGTATACATAGTAAATGGCTTCCGGTATATTGTTCAACAGACTATTTATGTATTCATAAAGCTTTTGACTTGAAAAATCACACACATCCTTGGCCGTCCTCCCTTCCCCCGACTTCGCATCCCACGCATATCCCAATATTATGCTTTCTTTTCCTCGGATTATGATGTCAAAATAACTAACTTAAACATCATCACCCTACCTTAATGATTAACCAGCAGCGACAAAATCTCAATCTTCCAAAAATTATCTATCTTCGTACTTTGCATTCTCCGTTATCAAGTCATAAGGTCAAACATTTAGGTATAGGTTGAGGAGATTGATGGAAGGGATGTTAGTAGTATCTTTTTTAAAGAAGCATGGTAATTGAAGCCGGATATACTGATAATTGGTCACGCTAGGCTCAAACATTTAGATATGCATTCATTAATGGGGATTGAGTATTATTCTATTAAGAGAATGAGAATTACAAATGAATTCGGGGTTGGATATACTTTTCATTTAATATGGTAAGTCAAACATTTAGATACAGGATTAGTTGCTTCGGTCATCGATGAAGCATTAAAGCATTTTATATTTGAAAGAGAGAGAGGAAGTAAAAATTCCTAAATACTTCATAATTTCAGTATATCTGAGCATCTAAATGCAGGTGAAAATGGTTCACGGGTGAGTATCAAAGATATTTATGCGGTTCTGAATGAAATTTTGTATTGTCCATTATGAAGTTCAGCATTCAGATTGTAAGAGTTCTGGAATCTACTCACTGCACATTATTCGAATTCGTGATAGAATCCCTATGAAAGCTATGTTTTTTTATACAAAATTAAATATCGAATAACTTTTTTAATATTAAATAAAAATAATTGAAATTTTGAAATATAATAATTAATTATAATCGAATAATAGAATATAATATATTTTATTTTTTATAATTTTTATTCAAAAATTATATTAATTTAAAATTTAAAATTTTTAAAATTTCGAATATATAACATTTTTCTTATACAAAATAAACGATTTTTTTGAACTTTTTTACTTTTTTGATTTCGAATATATATAATTTCGAAACAAAATTATATAAAAATATTTTATTTGATATTTAATAAATTTCGAATAATTGTATTTATATAAATACAGATTTTAATAAATTATCTTAAATTTTTATATAAATGATAGGGGTTTGAAAACCTGAAAAATCATCAATTTTGATATAATTTCATTTAGTGTACGGTGAATCCGGACCAGAATTCTTAGATAAGGATTTTTTTTTTGGTGAATGGAATGCCGGCGAAGCACTGATATTACTGATAACATTTCATCCAAGAAATAAGAATAATAATAAGATCGTAAACTTCCTTTTAGTTATTGGTGATACCTAGAATCGTACATTCAGAAGTGGGCAGAGGAGTCATATCGATGACCCTGTGACAACCTGTTGAAGGGATAAGGAGAAGGCTCTTAGATCCAAAATATAATTTTCATCATTCATAATCAAGTCAAACATCCACAAGCAGGTTGACAAACTGCTTTGGTTGCAGCAACGTTTTATACAAATCAAACATTTTTTTGGTAAAAAAAAAAGGACACGACATTCAGCTGTACCTTCCTATCAGCTCACGAGGGCAGCCAGAATCTCTCGTTGGGCAACCCATCCGATCCAACGCAACAGCAGGCTGCCCTCTATCTTTCTTTTTGAACTGAGGAAACATCTCCTCCTTCGCTCGCTCATTGTCAGCCCTCAGAACTTTCATCCTTTCCTCCTGAGCCCTCTTCTTTTCCTCCGGCGACAAAACAGGTTTGGGTGTTGTATTAACACCGGTAGCTCCTGCCTCGGTGGCTCTCTTTGCTTGGCCTCTCCTGAAACCCTGGGCGGAACTCTCTCCTTGCTCTTCTGCCTTCCTCTTTCGGGCAGCACCGGCGCCAGAATTTCTCCGGTGGCTTGGTTGAGCAGGTGCCTTTCTACGAGGCGCCTGTCCACCAGATTCTCCACGCTCAAACATAGAGCCGTTCCTGCGACATGTTAGTAGTGGCAAGTCACCAAAGTATTTTGTCCAATAGCCCGGATTGTAGTCCAACAATTTGAGACCTTTGAACATTGGAATTGTTTAGAACATTCAAATTCTTTGAATTATTCATACAATTAAAAATATTCAAATCATTTAATATGTTGAATTCACTTCGAATATTAAAGTGTTTTCAGATATTGAAAGCTCACATCTAGCGCAGACTATTGAACAATTTACACTAAGGAGACATATAACTTACAATCTGTCTTCTACATCAAGAGCATACTCTGTGGTATACCCCTCCGTATCGTCTTGGGAAGTCGTTTCCCCGGACCTATCTTGCATCATCGCCGCCAAAATTTTGGCACCGGCAAGACCCTCCTCATCAAGAGGTTCCCCTCCATTTACGGTGACATGCTCAAAATATCGAGCACACATGTCACATTCGGAGACCCCCCCGCAAAGGCGGCCGGACTCGTAGCTACTATCGGCTGGTGAACGGGGGCTAATTGTGAGCATGGTCTTGGCTGCATCATAGACGCCACGTGCGACAGACAAATCCGTAGCCATTTTCGCTAAATTCAACCCTTTACGATTGATTATTGGTGTAAGACTATATATATATCACAGGAATTGTCAGCTTAAGCTACTGCAACGGAACTTTCGTACGGATCTCTTCCTCCAGGGAGTCCAATAGTCCGGACAACAGAGGACAATGGGAGGCTCTTAAATTCTTGAAACCAATTGGAACATTCAAACCATTCAAAATATCGAGTCATACTCAAACATCCAAAGTTCACATCGCGTCTGCCAGTCCGGGATATTGGATACCCCGAAATTGCAGATTGATTTGAGATCTTCCAATGTTCGAAAGTCTTTGAACCTTTGAAAATGATTCGATTGTTGAAATGGATTCAAAGTATGGATAACAATACTGCTCTTGTAGTTTACTACAAGGACACTCGATAATGCCATATAGAATTTTATTCTAAGAAAAGATCTTTGTAAATGCAGTACGAATAACAAGAGGTACTTACTTTAATTGGACAAGATGTCCTTTGAATTGATTATGCGTTGAAATGTAATAAAATGTGATAAAATGAAATACTTGATGAAACCAAGTAGGAAGTTCGAGTATCTGAATGTGGGCGAAGAAAGAAAGGAGAAGTATGAAAGCTGGGGTGCGGGGCACCTTTTATAAACAATCTTCATGAGTTTTGCCTCAAAAAATTGACTAAAACACATTTTCTCTACGTTTTTCAAGTAGTGTTTGGCATCAGTACGTTTACGGTACAGAGGTTCAAACCAGTAGATCACTATTGTGTCTAAGGGAACTTAAAATGCATTACACATTATTAAGATGCGTATTAGCTGGATATGGGTTGGAAAAAGTGCAATCACATCTATCGATGTGCTGCTTTGGTCGCCTTAGACGTTGACGGCGACTTGGTATTACGATTAGTCGCTTCAGACGGCCTAGCTACAAAATCTCGAAGATCAGACGACTTTATTAGCAGTCGAAAAGCAGTCGCCCAGGTTGAGTGGCTACCAAATTACAAAGGCCGAACGACCTACTCAACGCTAAACTCAGCTGTGGGCATAAAATTTGTCATTCAAGACAACTTAGCCTCCCTCTACAGCCCCTCAGATGGTTGAGAGGATTCTAATCCACACGGGCGTGCTTGGCTTGGTCGAGAGTACATGAATATGTTTATGGCCTCTCAGTTAGATATGATTTTGAACATTTTGTAAGTTATAGGTTTCAATGTTTACAATGTATGTATCAATAATCATAGTAGGAGCCATGGAATTTCCGTGCTTGAGCCCCGGCCCTGCTCCACACTTCCTCGGCGTGATGGGAGAAATCTGTCCCATGCCACTACAAAGGTCGAAAGAGTTACTCCCTTACCCGGAGCTCTTTACTACACCGAAATAGGTAATGATTTGAGCCTCTAGACCTTTTTAAGTTTATTTCCTCAATCGATGCTGTTCCACCGAGGCTCGGGGAAAATGTGAACATCTTTTTCCATAGATTTAATGATGTATTAGGTCGATGAAGTTTGTTTCGGCATTTGAAACTAAAACTTTGGTTCTTCTTTCCCATATCCAAAGAACGACAAGTCGTCCGAAAAACCTTCCAAGCTATAATCGTCTCGTTTAGTGGCAGCTGCTGATTACTTAAGGCCGATTTAGATGGGACTTTGGAGAACGGGAATCATTTTTATATGATACCGATAACTTTCGCAATCATCACTCTCTGAGAATAAAAAATAGCTGGATGAAATATAGAGAATGGTTTCAATGTTTTTATAAGCTGTAAATAAAAACTTCCAAGGTCATTACACGAAAGACAGGGATTGGCTGAATTTTTTGAAAGAAAGTGAGATACTGTCACTCTGCTGCCCTGTGGAACTGTGGATTTAACCGGGCACTTATTCAGTAGCGCATCAAGCCCACTTACCTAGCTTACTAGTGGAAAAATCTGGACACTTTGAGATAGCGAATCTGTGGCCGGGAACATTTGCCAGGCAAGTTTCACAGTAATATTAATGTAAAACTCTGCTCGATAGGTTCGATAGTGAGTACAACTAGTTGCGCACTGCCTATTCGGGCTCACGGCGATCGTCGTTTAGCATGTTTTTTGTGCAGCTGGGAGAAAATAGGAGAAGCAAATGCCAAGCACCCAATACTCGGTTAGTCAAATTTGTCCCTTCTGGCTCCTTTAAAATTGACGAGATCTACGTGATTTGATCGGAATCGATAGAAACTGGCATTGAAGAACATTAAGACTTTACTTTATCACCGACTAGGTGTTCTTTGAACGTACGCTGCTTTACACTGTAATTAACGATACGACTGGCCATTCAAATTGCGCAAACGGATGCATTGTACTCTAGAATATGAAATCGGCGATGAGACAAATGAAAACAAAAATTTTCGTTTACTGTTGCCTTCATACTCCTTCGGATTTTCTCGGCATTTGACTGTATTCGAAATACGTGGCAGACTAAGAAAGCCCTAATCCTTAGCCCTAAGTCCGGTGAATTGAAGGAGTTTTAAACAAATTTGTGCATCCTTCGCGCAATCTTTGCCAAGGTCACTATGGTTTGACTAGAGGGAGGTATTTTTGAAGGTGACTCAGGTGAATGAAAATACTAAGAGCTTAGTCTTCAATTAGATATGCCGTGCAATATCAAATAATGAAAATGGATGCTTTGATGACGTAATTACCAAAGTCTAGAGTCTCTGTGCCATGCCATGAGCTGATACTTCAAATTATACATTCAAATTTCCAGATAGAGGCTGACAACGAAACAGTACATGAAATGAAAGTGGTTTTTATTGAGTAACTGTACAGTATGGTTGTGTGTATCTGGCTAAATTAAAAAGTTGACTATATGCTTTTTGATACCTCAGAAAACAAGTTGCTTTTCTACGAGGGTGGCTGACAAGTTCATGGAAGTTTCAATTTCAGTGTATCCAAACTCCACTTGTATTGGCACTACTACTGATGACATAACAATCGTAGGAATAAATACTGATGGTCCGAAAGGCATCCAACATATATGATTTGAGCACCGGCCACGCTCGGCCTTCATCTTTACTACTACTACGTTCGGCTGGGATGGCCAATTACACTTGCTTGTTGGGCATAACTAGGTGGTGGCGTGCTGATCTCTAAAATATACACCAGCGAGATATTGGCTGTAACTCATAACTAGCCCACCTAGGATTTACTAACACATTAGGATCAGACAAAAGCACTAGGAATGAGCATTGAACATAGGCATGGGTATGGGCATTGGAGGTTTAGCATTGCAACGAGACAGGCATTTAGGAATGAACATTTGAGAAGGGCAACCAGGTTGCGCATGAGGAAAAGTTAAGAGTAAAGCTTTCTTGCCATTTTTGACATGGCCCCGGGTCTTGAGGCACACTACTTCACCTCAATTTTCCCAACCACACTCGCAGCTTCCTCGCTTACACACCAATTCGCCATTTACTTCTTCAAAACAGATCCATTCAAGATAGAAAGTGGATCCCATTATTGAAAGATATACTGCACCAAGAGAAAGAAACATACAAAAACATTCAGAATAGCAGCACCTTGCCGGCGCTAAAGGACAAAAAAAAAACCCCTTCGGTAGAGATTTTTTTTTTTTAGATTCGAAGCAGGCATTTTCCGCACATCATGAGACTCCATTTGACCTGACCTTTGCTCTCTCATTAGCAAGATCTAAATAAACTGCCTTCTATTGTATAAAATTACCGCTCTGTATAAGGCATTAAAAGCCATCTTGAATTCCTGTTAAAAATTCCAAACCCCGGAGTTATGCCGAAGCTGTATCGATTAGGAAACGCCATCCTCGTATGGATTTCTTCTCCAATTCTCTGAATTTTTCAAAGCTGACTACCCACGATTTTCGTGTCTCTTAACCACCCCAGGTATCGTGCTCATTCCCAAACTATTGCCCATAATTCTCCAGCATAGATACTGGACACCCGCACTCAGATCCTCTGCGATGCTATGTCCTCGAACCATGCCATCACCCAAGCCCCTCTTGGCTCTCAATTCCACCTCCGACAAGAATTTTACAATTCAAAAACCTGCCACCGAAAACCATCAATCCGATTTTTAATTTGAGAATGCACCAGCTGCCAAAAACGAATAGTACCACAATACATTATCGTCTCGGGGTTTCAATGTGTCCCAAAAGGCTTTCCCGCCACTTTACATTCATTTATTCGACCCATGAGTACCTGCCAATTCAAAACCCCGACATCGACATCGACAAGGAATGTTAAAATATACGAATAAATTTGTTCCTCCAGTCTGACAATCATAAATGAAATCTTCGACTAGCAAGCAATTTTCCGATTGATCTCATCTCGCCCCTAAATGCCACAAGGAAATAAACGCGACTGATGCTATATAGATTGCACGCATCAACCGTCCACTTGATACTCATCATTCATGCCTGAGATACACCCCCTTTACCTTTTTTACAGCCTTTGCCAATGATATCAATGATTAATTGCATAGGAGTAATATCTCCTCATTCCCGTGCACTTCGACCTCCCACTTTCCAAGAACTTCATAATCTAGAGTTCGGCAACAAAACCACTCTTAAGATTCGGTCGACTAGCCCCCCAAGTCAGCTCCACATCCTCTTGCCTCTCGATGATTCAAAAAGTGCCTCATCCTTTCGCCTCCTTGAAGTCAACGGGGAAGCGACTAAGGCATGATGGCAAACTATGGTAAGGTGAGGGCAGGATAGCGGTAGTGAAGTTATGGTAGAACCTGGGGTATGACAGGAGGATAGACAATAGAGAACGATAGGCAAGGCAGGACGAAGGTGTGGTAGGATAATAGATATGGCGATTCAATAATGGGCGATGGCAATTCGATGGGCATTCCAGGATGATGCCCTTTCGGTACCAAGGCGATGTCGGCTCCATCGTAGAGCAATGGTAATTCGGTGGGTTATCCAGGACTGATGGCGATTACTCATAATTTTCAACAAGATAGTCATTGTAGAACCATTAAAGGCATTTATCTCATTTGTTCTTCGCCAAATTACGCCATAAGTCCCTCTGCCAAAATCTCGGAATCGTATTCGCTTATGCCTCCCACCCCCCCTTTTATATTTTTTCTATCCATTGTATTCGAGAAACAATATCGCACAGCTACATTGATCCGACCTGCCAGTATTATCGTTAACATCGCCGTGAGATTCCATCCATACATCATCTCCCCACAAGCGGCAGCGAGTCGCCCCGTCAACCAGCAATACCCCACAAAACGTCAACCACCACCACAACCAAATCATCAACCACGACCTTCATTTCTTTCCTCCCCACCATTCAAGCCCTCGTCCGGGTTTGTGTAGTATTATGTTATTTTTCAAGGGACACTAATGACTGTGTGAGTAATAAAAATGTAGCCTCGCTTAATCTTATCTTAGGCCAAAATAGGGTCTGGGAATGTTGATCGGAAGAAAGTTCACCCGACATTCAACTACAACTACAGATGCTTAGTAGATCCATCATTCATTTTGGAGATGTGAAAATTGCAGAATTGAACCGATCAACTGGAGACGAGTCGCAGTTTGGGAAGTCAGAAATGGGCAGATTTGTTAGGGGTTGGTTTAGGGGTTGGTTTTTGGGTGGGATTTTGAAGAGCGTTGTGTACTCTGTATGTTCTGGACATTAGCAGGCATGAGCGTGTGCGAGATTCCCTCCAGTTCATCTCATCTTATAATAGGGATGAAACACGGTTATAAGTGGAGAAGCAAAGTGTTTGGGAACCTGATACACAAGCAAGCTTTGGAAAATTCTATATGGGTATTAGCTATGTGCGAATTAATAATCATGATATGATCAACCGAACCGCAACAATCCGGAGTACATTACATCTGAATTTATTCCTACACTTCCAACGTATATCGCTATGTATGAATTTTGCTAGCCAGCCATGCTATTACTATTTAGTAGGCAAATAATCTCATATACCACGGATGATCATCATAATCCTCCCCGCCCTCTTCATTCTTTCTGCGTCTTTGCTCTCACAATAATTGATTACTGGAGGATTGATACACAGCATAATACAACACTTTTATTCAACCAGTCATTCACATAAACAATCACAAACATTCATTGATTCTTCTCACAAAATATTCCAATACTATACGGATTCAATCATTCATTCCGCCAAACTCAGCATCACATTTCCACACCACCAGCCCTGAGTTCAAAACGTCCAAAAACCAAAAATCAATATACTCTACATATACATTATGGATCAATCAATTATACAAAATTATTTCTCCCAGTCAAACTTGATATTCTAGTAATTCACGCAATCTACGAACCTACCCAACCAGTACCCCGAACATTCTAAACAGCCTATAACTTTACGCATCACACTCTATCCGCTCTAGACATTCACCACCGTACCATAGACCACACTGCAGCGAAAAAGAATCTCAACGCATCACAACAAAGCGGAAGCACCATGACCCACAAAATCTCAGGCCTCTCCTTCCTCCATACACCAAAATCAAGCATTCAACACGCAGCAGCCTCTAATAGTATAATTGCAATGCAGATCCCCAACTCATATCACACATATATTTCTACACACATTTATACTCAAACATAAACCTTTGTATGCATGCACCTTCGCATAAACCGACGTCGGTATCCACCGACACTCACACTTAACCCCTTAGATCCTTCTCCTCTTTATATTCGTTTAATAATCAAATCATCAAGTCATCTTTATCATCCATCTATATAAACCCTCGCCCCGAAAAATCTTTTCTTTTTAGACATAAGTATAGAACCATCCCTCTATCCACAATATCTACAATAAATCCGGATCTAGCAGAAAAATGAGAAATAAGAAAATAAGAAAATAATCAAAAACTCGATCTAAATATTTTATTAGTGTAATAATAATAATATTATTATTATTATGTTTAATTCCAGCAAAGTTCTATAATCAGTATAGGATTTCCAATAAATTCCTATTTTTGTAAGATTATCTCTTTACCCTTTTCTTGCGAAATGATCCGATTTGATTTTTTTTTGGTTTAGATTTATATATTTATATATTTATATCATATTATACATACATACATACATACATACATACATACATACATACATACATACATACATACATACATACATACATACATACATACATACATACATACATACATACATACATACATACATAGCTTATTACACCCCAATTCATATATTCATCATCTAGAATCTCGTATCAGAATCAATACCCAGCATCCCATATCCAGTATCTCTAATCCAATATTCAGCACTCCGCATCCAGTATCAAACATATCAAAATCACATATACCCGCTATCAATAGATCCACTTTAATACATACGACCTCCGCTTCTCATGTTTCTCTTCCCTTCTCATTCTCTCCATACTAACATAAGATCTTACAATCACGCAAGATGAAAAATAAAAACAAATATCCTTCCAATCATTATTAACTGACGAATTGGCGCAAATGTTGTTATATTCCACATTATTATATTACAATACCAATACAATAAAAGAATATATAAAAAGACTTAAAACAAAACACAAACGCAAAGGTATAAATAGATCAATAAATAGATAGATTTAGATATACATGAGAAAGGAAGTGTGTCATTGGACAACCCATCTATTTGCATGGATTGATATCTGAAGTTATGCAATTTCTCCTAGTCTGCATCGAATGTGAAAAAGATACCTGACGCAGATAGATATTTTTGGGATTGAAGGAAGATGAGAGGAGATGAGATATTTACAACGGGAATATGTGATGAACATGATGTATCTGATGAACATTGAATAAGGAATTGAATGTTATCTCAGAACGGACCAGAGTAGAGTTATTTATATTTTCTGCATGAACATGATTCTGAAGACGTGAAGTGTCATATATTGTATATTGGACGATAAAAATGCATACATGATCTACCTACCTCGAACTTGCACACTTCACTGATCATAAAAGCCGCGGAAGTTCTCCACGAGAGTAGATTGTTTATGTATCTTTTATCGTGCGGTGCAACCAACGTGATATAAGAAACTCGACTCCTTTTCATCAGAATGGTAGATGGTAGTTAGAAACTTCCTACGATGTTCAGATGGAACTCAAATGTGGAAATGTGATGCCTGTCCAAATTTAAGTACCTGCCGAATACATTGTGAGATGTGATGCTTGATGAGAACGAGAGCCAAAGAAAAACAAGATAACAGAGAAGCAAGAATAGCAAATGGACTATTTAGACACGTCCAAGTATATTTGAAAATGTGACTTGGAATCATCAGTCACCGGAACGATGGGGAGGTTGAGCGATGCCTGTCACACAAAATGACATGATGTCAGCTTGTTTTCTTAGATCAAAAGCATCAATTGGCAATCCACGCGTCTATTGGTACACAGACGCGAACTTAGATTTCCAAGTTTGAATTCACGACATCATCGTTCACCGCACAGATCACTACTATCTCAAAGCTGTTGCTGATCGTAGTTCTGGGGTCCTTCCTCCTGTATGAGATAAAGGTCTGCAGCGGGATCGACAGCATCATATGATGATCTCTCCTCGAGTATAGGTCTCCGCCGATGATGATATTTGATGAAGTTTGACCCACCCCAGCTTCATGATCATAGGAGAACTTGCCATCGATCATAAATTAACCAAATCGAAGTTCTCGAAATTGCGACTGCGCAATATAACAAAACGTGTGACCTCCAACAGTTTCTAAATTGTTTCGACGTAATTGCATCAATAAACCTGAAGTGAGACTTTCAGGCTCATAATCCTCGTAATTTATTCTGAATTGCCAATCAACGGTTGGACTGACCTGAAAATATTCTTCAATACATCACATGATCAAAATGGTACCGACGAGCCAAACCGAGTAATGTAAGAAAACAAGGTACATCTGCAAGTTGGAAACATTGCGACGATTACTTACCTATCGGATAATTTCTCGTCTTTTGATATTGATAGTGGTTTCTTATCTTTTCAGCCTTTTTAAATGGGATATTTGACATTTTGATTCCAATTGGGGGAGGAGGATGACAACCAACTGTTGATCCTGTTGGTCGATGAATGACTTGATTCTATCTGCCGTCGTTGGGACGATTTGGTTGACTCAATGCCGATGACAGACTTTTCGTATAGGATAATTGGTAGAGGCAAAGAATTCAGCAGAATTTTTTGCTTTTTTTTTTGGTGTGCATGGCTTTCGCGTCCGTTTGATTCCCTTTTGAAGAACCCCTCGAAATGATAAATGATGATACCTAGGATATTTCGGTCCCGATTTAATGTCTTGAAATATCACAAGTTTGATTATCCACGGATCAATAGAACAATAATGGAAATGAACTTCTCCTTCGAGAATTGGAAGTCCAATAGACCAAAGCATTGAATCACTCCTTGACCCTGGCAGTACGGAGTAAAGATTCATATTGAAGAGAGCTTGGTAACGAGAATAGGGGACCAAAAGGAAATCGTTGCGAACAGACCACATCATGTCTCCTTAGTATATAAATGTTTGATCATCATATATCGGTTTGATTGAGTTATGATGGATCCTTGAGAAAAAGGGGTTCGACATCCAGGATTTTTCCAATCGAATCAAATCTTTGCGGTGAGCAATGGTATTTCCTTCTTGTGATTTCATTGGTCGTGTGTTAGAAACAATGTAAATATATGCGCGGGCCTCGACCATTTCGAATCGGGAGTTCCCGATTTATTTGGTACTGAAATTCGAATATATTTATTCCGAAATGAGAATTTCGGTTCTTCGTATTCTAGAAGGTAAAGAAAACCGGCAGAGTGGGTTGTGTAATAAGAGTGTCATTTCGATGGGAACAATAAGTTTGTAATTGTGAGATGTAGGACGGTGAGATAGGGAGGACGGGAGGGAGGGGGGAAGTTGGAGGTGGATTGACTGTGATAGTAGCTGAGAGTCTTGAAGATAATGAAAAAGGAATTATTGTTTGAAGGTTTCATATTGTATTGTCAAGGAGATTTGAAAGAATTTGGATGGAGTCCTATAGGCTATGGAATTATTTTCTTTTTCTTTTTCTTTTTCTTTTTCTTTTTCTTTTTCTTTTTGGTTTTGTTTGGTTTTGTTTGGTTTCTAATGAGGCCTTTTGTTTTTACTGTAAATGTAACATGCCTTCATCCGATTCAAGGCTTTGTAGTCAGTCTTCCTTTCTACCCTACTCGAATAGATTGTAATTTAGTGTAGGGCATACATCAAATTATGGGTATACGAGTATTTCTGGAGAATAAGAAAAAGAAGTCTATCAGAAGCTTCTCCTAAAAGATCTATGGAGACTTTTTAATATACCAAAATTGAATAGTTTGGTACGGAATAGATGGAACATCTGTATGTGGATTGATGTTGATCCACTTGCCGGTAATTATCTCCCATCCATGACTTGCATCTAAAAGCATCTCGAATACTACCACTTTCTATTGCCGAACCACGAAAATTAGTTTGTAGACTTTGTACCGTTAAAAGGGCTAATCTCTGACCCTTTTAGCTAGGTAGGTGTTTTCGGATGAGTTATGAAAGTATGAAAGTATGAAAGTATGAAAGTATGAAAGTATGAAATACTCGTACTCTAACGGATTACCTTGACATAAATCTACAGAGAACAAATGAACCAGCTGCAGGAGAGCGCACCAATGCAAATCTGTCCCACATAAACCAATCAAAACTTCATGATGCATGAATATAAATCTGATCATATTTGATATTGATAAAGTCAAATTTGATATTGAGAAATGTACCGACTTCTACCACCGAACTTCCGAAGGAGTAATATCATCATGAAAGCAAGCGGTTGACTTGACTAGTTGAATATATTTGGGCCTTCATTTGATATCTCTATACTTCGTAAGTTCCAATAGCTTATAGCTACTCAATAAATGCCGAGTTCAGTCCCGGGGCCAATAAAGGAAGGATATCCAGTAGTTTGGTTGTTTAGTTATCGCAGTACGTGAAAATTATACTCTGTACATATTGTCACTCCTGTGATATCCTCTGAACAGCCTCATTTTGCATTCCCATCCCTATGGCTCTGACATGGATAGAAATTATTTTCGTGACATCTTTCAAGGTTTATTCAGGATTCAGATGATATACAAAGTAGAACCTACTCCTTCAAGATATCATGCTTCACAACATTTGAACTCAACATAATCGATAATCGGAGCCACCAATTTTTGTTTGTATAACCATCAATCCCAAGCAAACAGGTTCTTTCGGTTCCTTACCTTTGGTTTACTAGAGTACAGACCCGACAGATACCCTAAACTTTCTCTCTTGTCCTTTAGATCTTCTTCCGTGTATCTTATCTATATGGGGGACTTTGATATATATACAGTATAGATCAAAATGAGAGGATGAATGAATTAGTAGTACAGGAACGAAAGTATAAAATCATGAAGAAAAAAGCAAATTTAAATATTGAATCATTCCAATCGTTTATATTCTCCCAGTAGGTATTTGAAAGTAATCTTATAGCATCTGTTGATCAAAATAGATAATATAGGAAAGCAATAGAAAAACCTACTGAATATCTTTCTTTTTGATATAACTCATCTACTTTACTTGCCTTATCAATCCATTCATTCATTTTTTTTTTTTTTTTTGGGTATCTATCTTGACCTTACTTACCTACACTTCAAGTTCATTTATTATAGAGATATCCGAAAACTCCTTTAATTATATTAGATATTAAAAGTTGAATCCTAGATAGGAAATCATCTAAATTCATTTCATTCGTCTCATTCGTCTCATTCATTAATTATCATTTATTTCATCCCCATTCTCAGACCTCGAAACTTTTTCTCCCCTTCCCCTTCATTTTATCATCATTTGAACCGATGGTGGATGATGAATGGGAATGGTGATGGTTTTAGTGCCTAATAAATCAACTAATCCAATTAAAGTTTAGCTTATGAAGCAGTTACTTTCTCTCCCAAGTTAATAAATCATTAAAGCAGATTTCTCCCCCTTCCATTAAACTTCCAATCATTCCCAAGAAAGTCTTCCCTCTTCCCTCTTCTCTCCTCTCTCTTCTCTCTTCAAAGATTCTTGACATTTCAAAGTTTTTATTCTTTTCCTTCAACATAATGTCCGAATCAGCACTTTAAAGTATTCTTCAAATTTACAATAGCAACAAGACTACTTACTATTCAAGAGCCCCCAATCAAGTTCTTGTCGCAATCTCCCCACAGTAAGGAGAAACCCCCAGTACGAAATACCTATCATCAGAATTATTATTCAACCACCAACCCACAACGAAAAATAATTTTAACCAACTACAACATATCTTTAAAGCTTGATTAAACCCTCAAATTACTTATACACATATCCGCGAACAAATATTCCCCTTGGTTTTGTGTTAGATATTACCACCTGGAGCTCTTTTTTAAACAAAAAACTTTGGTTATTGTGCGGACACTTGAGATTAAAGCTTTGACAAGCGTGCCACCGGCTCCTTGCATCACAACAACAAACTTTTCATTTCTGTTTCTTCGCAACTCAAAACTATCTGCCGCTCATGATGAGTCAACAGTATTCCGAGATGTTCCAAGATTACCCGCCGAATCGATCACCAGCGTCGAGTCGAGCTTATGGCAATATGACACTCAATCGCCAAACGTCGCGACAATTTATGGATAATTATCAAGTACCTCTTCAAAATGGAGGAGGACTTTACGCTTCTGATGAAGCTCCGCAATATAACGGAAATCAAGCTGGCTATAGAGGTCCTTCCAGTAACATTAATTACGCCTACGAGAGTCAGACGTGGAACTATGGAGGTGCAAATGGAGCTAGCACAGTGGGAGCAGCAGGTCGTATGAGACCTCAACAACAAGCTCGCAGAGCTGAAATCCCAACTGTATGTTACCCCTTTTTACATTTTTTGATCAACACTTTTTGCGCGCTCTCGAATTGAGCTGACATTTTATAGACCTGGATGAATTCAGGCAATCCATCCCTTGGTGGTCCTATTACCCAAACAAGCTTGCAACAGCATAATAATCTGTCTGGCATGTTTGACCAACCTCAACATTCCCATCGTTCACCACCACCTCCAAATCAGCAGAGCGATCACGAAGAGCTTATTCCAACCGCTATAGTTATTAAGAACATCCCCTTTGCTGTTAAGAAAGAACAATTGACAGAAATGATGTCTAACATGGGATTGCCATTGCCATATGCCTTTAATTATCATTTTGATAATGGTGTTTTCAGGGGTTTGGCATTCGCTAACTTCACCGATGCTCGCGAAACCCAACAAGTCATAGATGCTTTAAACCATATGGATTTGCAAGGACGAAAGCTTCGAGTTGAGTATAAAAAGATGCTTCCAGCGGCGGAGCGCGATCGAATTGAACGCGATAAGAGAGAAAGACGTGGTCAACTAGAGGAGCAACATCGCGCACCAAACATGATTTCCACAGGCTCCCTTCATACTGCCGGATCTATGACTTCGATGAATTCTGGCCTAAGAACAACATCCCCTTCACCTGTAAACATGCGTCAAAATGTTGTCACACCTAATAGTAACACCGCAGGTAAGTACTAATTCTTCTCTCACGCGCACAATCAATGAACTAACATTTTTGTTGCAGAATATGATCTAAATGATCCAACAACATTAGGTTATTACACTGAGCTTCTTCTCTTCAAGAATGATCCTGAAAGGGAGGCTTATACCTTCGCACCTACGGTTTCTCCCGCGGATCGAAGAATTATTCATACTTTGGCACATAACATGGGACTAGACCACCATTCGCAAGGGCACGGAGAGCTACGTCAAGTACAAATAATCAAGACCAAGCATACCAGCCCACCTTTGAATCAAATTCAAGCTGGATATTACAATGAATCCCAGCGTCGTGGACTTAACCGAGCTGCGACAATCGACTTCAGCGAACAACGAGCCAATGATGCTGCTTACCAAATGCATACACTCGGCCGACAAGGTTCCGGTCTTCTGGACATTCCAGGCTCCCCAGGGGTACGTGACCTACTTAATGGTGGTCAAAGTCTACGAGCCGCGAAATCGTTCGCCGACTTGCGCTCTTATTCGCCATCACCTGTGCCATCGTCAGCGAGCTTCCCAGCTAATTTGAGCCAGAACATCGCCAGATTCCAAGGCAATGATTACGGTCTCGGATCGGTTACAGGCGGAACTCCCAACTTGACACCCACATCAGCAGGACCATTAGGCCTTAGAGAGGACGCATTTCTCGCCAACGGCATGAGTAACATGTCACTTGGATATGACCGTCAACCTCGTTCAACCGTACCTGGACGTATTGGCCAAGAGAGAGATAACTACACATCAAATGCTGGTCCTATCGGAAGCCAGCGTCCAGTCAATGGAAACCTCGAAGAAAGCTCCAGAAATGGTTCGAGTGCAGTTCCAGAGAGACAACCAAGGGGTCCTACCAGTGACCAATGGGGTTCTGGATTTTCTCGCAATAGACAGAACGGTCATGCTAGCAAAGGCAGTGATGGTAGGTTGTGGAAACTATCATTAAAGTATTTCAAGCTAACTGAATGACAGATTCATCAGAGCGAAACGGCTTCACCTCCGCTTCTCGATTCATGTAATACTCTTGAAGAGATTTACGACGTTATGAACATTAGAGCTACTGACGCGATCTATTCCTACGTATTAAAACGTCACATTACTGGCGATGTTTAGTTTGTCATTTCTCCGCAGGAGCCCATTCCCTTTCATGCAATCTTTTTCAGAGCCCTCGATTGCCTTCAATAGGCTCGTCAACTCGGCTCTTGTTACTGTAATTACATTTGTGACCTCGATTTCTCATCTGAGAGCACCTGCGCTCTAGACTCATTTTGTATCGCGGTATATACACGTTTTGCTTAATATTATCACCGATTGGCTTCCGCAAACGACGACATAACGAATCAACCAGGATACCATTAAATCGACAGGGCAACCTTGACGATAACGCTACTATGACTTCCTTCCGGTATCCATCAAAAAAACAAGGATTCGGATTATTTTAACGTCTTTGGACATCGAATAATAATAAGGGGTCTGCCACACCCCATTTTCTACACACGATTGACGATTTTAACGTCCCGTCACGCTATAAAATTATAAAAAGTACCTTGGTCTAAAGTTCCAGATATCGACTAAACCAATACCAACACCAACACCTACTCGCTGGATCTCGAGTTGAATTTGTAGGGCTGACTGAGGGTTATGGAATCATTGTACTTTAATTGTTTGCTGCTCATGTTGGTCATCGAAGTTTGAAAATTCTTGTACTGTTGTTGCTGGGGCTATTAGTTTGGGAGGGGTAAGGGGGAGGTTGGGGTTGAATGCCATGGGGTGCATATCTGATTTCAAGGTGCATTGAATGCTGGTTCTGATTGGATGAAAGGGAGAGTAGGAATCCGATGCACCTTTTGCGCTTGAATTTGTGCTGCAACTGATATTATCATGTTATCATGGCGTCTGGTAGTGGGGGATAATAGGATATAGGGAAAACAATCACTCATCATCTACTGTCTGTTTTATCATCAATGCCATTTGTAAATTTCCTTAACATTTTCACTTTCCCATTCCCTCGTCAAATGAACTATGGATTCCTCCTTCACTAAAACGATCTCAAATATTTACCTTCCCTCACCGCTATCTTGACTCCACTCGGGTCGGGGCTTCCGATCCATACGGGAGGCAAATAAACATCCGAACTCTTGAAATTTGATATAGGTACTGAAACATTCCCATGTGATTCAAGGATTCAAGGATTCAAGGATAGATGATTGTAGATATGAGGTTTGATTTGAGATGAATGAAAGTACTGGTAGTGGTATACGAAGTAGATGGAGATGGGTAAAGGTGTCTGTTGATGTGATGTGATTTTTTGGTTTTGATATGGGATGGATGGGATTTGGGGAGTAGAGGGGCTTATGAGTCTGAAATGACTTTTAATTGGTTGTTCGACTCTCAGTCAGCTGAAGGCTTGATATTGTGCCTTGTATATAAGGCAATATAAGCAAGCTCGAGCTCAAGCTACATTGAAATTTAGCTCAAATTGAAGTCAAATAATTTATCAACATCTTTTCATCACATCCATCAAGGCCTCATTAATTTGCTGGTCTTGCCATTCCCTTCTAATATCCAAATATGTCATCACTTTATAATCTCGAGCCTCAACCTACCGCATCATGTATTCTCCATACCACATCCGGCGATATCTCTCTCGAGCTTTGGGCGCAACAAATTCCCTTAGCATGTCGCAATTTCCTGCAACATTGCCTCGATGGTTATTATGACAATACTATCTTTCATCGACTAGTACCAGGCTTCATTCTACAAGGTGGTGATCCTACTGGTACTGGATCTGGTGGAGAATCTATCTACGATGGCGGCGAATTTTCCGAGGAAAATGGTATATGGCCTATGGAGGAGCGAAAAGGACAGAATGCGGGACCGAGAGGAGTCGGTTTCAAAGATGAATTTCATAGTAGGATCAAGTACAATAGGAGAGGATTGTTGGGGATGGCAAATGAAGGGAAGGATACGAATGGGAGTCAGTTTTTTCTGACTCTGGGAGATACCCCGGAGTTGACGGGGAAGAATACTCTGTTTGGACGTGTGGAGGGAGAAACGATATACAATCTGGCGAGGATTGGGGAGGCAGAGTGTAGAGATGGGGAGAGACCGTTGTATCCTACGAAGATTACGGGGGTGGAGATTTTGGTTAATCCGTTCAAGGATATGGTTAGGAGGGAGAGGGTTGCAAAAACTGTGATACCGGAGAAGAAGGCTCCGGAGAAAAAAAAGAAGAGGAAAGCGGGGAAACAGTTGTTGAGTTTTAGGGACGATGGGGAGGAGGGTATAGAGGAACTGGTGGTTAAGAAAAAGGCGAAGTTTGATACGAGGATTGTAATGGATGATGAAACTCCAGATATTGAACCAGAACCGGAACTTAAGTCCAAACCCGCGTCGAAAAAGAAAGCACCAAAACCACGATCATCAGAATCTCCCAAGTCATCGCCAGAACCAGAAGCAACAGTTTCTCCTAAATCCTTGCCCAATAGAGCCGCAAAATTTGATCGAGATATTTCCTCCTCTCCAGAACCTCAAGTTCAAAAGGTTACCTCTTTGCTAGATCGAACAAATGCACAAATCGCAGAACTCAAAGCATCCATGAAACGAAATGTTCAAACGGCTCCTGAGCCGGAAAAGAAGAAATCTGCTTTAGAAGCAATGATACCAGAAACATCGGTTCGTGGACGAAAACGTAATGCGAATGGGAAGTCAAATACTAGTAATGATCAAGCGTCCCTAGATATCCTACGAGCATTTCGAGAAAAGTTAGAAGCTGCACCGCCTGAAAAGGAAGTGGCTAAACCTGTATCACACGAAGAAGCTGAAGCCAAGCCCGGTGAAAATGGAACTGCTGACGATGAAGAAGCTGCATTATGTGATTTACA
This sequence comes from Stromatinia cepivora, assembly GCA_014898415.1. Lineage (NCBI taxonomy): Eukaryota > Fungi > Ascomycota > Leotiomycetes > Helotiales > Sclerotiniaceae > Stromatinia > Stromatinia cepivora. The sequence goes on along the minus strand of RCTD01000006.1, from coordinate 1,258,086 downwards.
CTTCATCGCGAATTGTCAGTCGTGTCAATCATGGGAAGCGCAAGGGGAAGAAGAAGAGGATGACGATTTTAATGATAAGGGATGGATGTCTCATGCATTAAGTTTCAAGGAAGATAAATTAGGCAAGGATCTTAGTTATAGGAAGAAAGCTGAGGAGGAATTAGTGGTTATTGATCCCAGAGAGAAAGCTAAAACGCTGAAGGAGGAAATGAGGGCAAAGAGGGAAGCGAAGGCTGGAGGTTCAACGGGGAGGGAGTGGGATATTAAGAGGAATGAGAAATTGGCGAGAGGATCGGCGTTGGCTGGGAGAGGAGCTAAATAGAAGATTGGAATGGGAATTGCATGGTGTGTATAGCTTAGATACCCGGAGTAGCAACTGACAAGTTCAACGGCAATGATAAAAAGAGAGATGCAATCCATGGTGTACATGATCCAAACTCCACCTTCCAGAGTAGTAGAACAAGAATATTCTCTCGGTTACGATAAGGAGAGCTAAAATTAAATATCTCCTTCCATGCGTCCTCGTCCTCTAGAATACAATTGAAAGAAAAGAAAAGTGAAATGAATATCAACTATATGTCGAAAATATGAATACCGGTAGGTAGGTAAATATAATTAATTCCTTATTAATATTAAAGTATCTCTATGAGCTTATGGTGCATAACCGTATATGAACTCTAATAGGTATAGGTATAGGTATAGGATGAGATAGTACCAGTTGGGATTGAGATTGATTGATAATTGGATTGAAGGTGGTTGGATTTTTGGGTTGGGATTTTGAGGGAATGAGGGGATGAGGGGATGGGGATTTGTTGATTGTTATTTAGTTCCGTGGGGATGGGTATTAGGTAAAGTAAATAATAAATAATAAATAGTAAATAACTGGTTAGTACTTATAAATAGGTACCTAAATATCATAGATATTAGATATCGAGATGGGATGAAAATATACCTAAAAGGTCTTAGTAAAGTCTTGGGTCGGGGACTCAGTGGTAAGGCTGTCCGCCTTGCATTTATTAGTCATCATTATCATCATCAGATTTTATAAAAGATTAAGTTTTATGAAACTGGATATATTTCCGGGAGTACAAAATTTCATCGTAAGTTCGTACGTTAACCTTACAAAAGATGAATTACCATCAATTTATTATGATCGATCTCTTTTCTCCCCTTCAATGAAACATTTTATGAGGAACAAATCTCATTTACCAATTACCAATTACCAATTACAATAATTCTCAAATTCCCATTCAATTGATTTATACTTCCAAATGTGGTGGTAAAAGTCTCAATTTAAATCAAAAAAAGAAAAAAAGAACAATAAAATTTTTAAAAACCATCCCAAACACACAACGAAGAAGATTAGCACCTTTTGCATCATACATAACCCCACTAGCTTCCATCAACCCCCTTCAACCTTTGTTAAGAACAAGAAGTTATTCTAAGAATCATCTCAACACATCCACCATTGACTCATATCTTCCGACCATACCTTTGATACCCGCGTTCCAACATTTATAGATATCTACTTTCCTTCCTGCACATTTCCATCTACTCATCGCCGAGCCACTACCAGAATCTCCCGCGACAATCGCAAAAGGGCAAACATTTTCCACCATAGAGTTGTTATTTTATCTTCGAGTTTGGCGTCGCACTTTAATTTGATTGAAGAGGCTAGGGAGGCTGCAGGTAGCCTCGACTTTGGACCCGTGTATCGTTTGCTACGGCAGTAAGATACGGCAGGACGATTTCCTTTCCTACATACCCACGTCCCTACACACTACCTCTGCCTCTACCCACGCATACACCTACACCATCTGTAAAGATCAGTTCCAGGCCAGACCGCGCAGAAGTTCATCGAATGTATTCTCATATGTCTTCAACAAATCCGAGAAAAAGAGCTGCACCGGGAGCCTCGTCGACTGTTCAGACACCGCAAATGCAACAGACGTACAATGCAGGTAGCCAGCTACCTAATGCAGACTTTCTGCGCTGGAATCAAAACCCCGATACTCAAAATTATGCGGATCCAACATCAAGCAATTATATGAATATTTTCGGAGCAAATGGTCTGCCGCAGACGACCACGGGTTTTGACCATCCCATTAACGCGCAACCTCATTCTACACAATTGGCTCGTAGACCAAATATCAATAATAATCGCCAACTTGTCGCGCAGCGGACGTACGATAATTCGGGTGATCCTTGGCCATATGGAGACGACACCATGATGGATTCACAGAATGGACATGGGCCGAATGGAGAAAATGATGATATTGAAGCTTTGGAGGAAAAGGCTGCGGTTGCGAAGAGAGATGCCCAATCAAAGCGAAAGCAAATTCCTCCATTCGTGCAGAAACTAAGCAGGTAAGCGCCCCTCCTTTGAAGTTCATATCAGGATTGTTTGCTAACTTTCTTTAATAGTTTTCTTGATGAATCGAAGAATACTGAACTTATACGATGGTCCGATCGAGGCGATTCATTTGTGGTGTTGGATGAAGATGAGTTTGCGAAAACTTTGATACCGGAACTATTCAAGCATAATAATTATGCCTCATTCGTTCGACAACTCAACATGTATGGTTTCCATAAGAGAGTGGGACTTTCTGATAATTCGATGAAGGCGAGCGAGAGAAAGAATAAGAGCCCTAGTGAATATTACAACCCTTACTTCAAGCGTGGACATCCAAATCTTTTGTGGCTCATTAATAAACCAAAGGGTGGGACAAACAAGATTAGAAAGGGACAACCTGGAAGAGGAAAACCTGAGGAGATGGTAGATGGAGAAAGTGATGATGATGCAAGAGAGATTGAGGATTTTGGACCAAATAATTATCCCAACAATGCAACCACAAGTCGAGCAATCTCAGTTGCGCCAGAATCTGGACCATTACAACGACGAGAGATAGCATTGGTACAGAGTCAAATCTCCGATATTCAGAAACAACAGGGTGCTATTTCACAGGCCATCACACGTCTAAGAAAGGATCATAATCAACTCTATCAGCAAGCTATCGCTTTCCAAAATCTTCATGAACGTCATGAAAGTTCGATCAATGCTATTCTTACATTTCTTGCTACTGTTTATAACAGAAGTTTGGATGGACAAGGAGCTGAAAATATTACTCGAATGTTTCAGAACGGTTTGAATCAACAAGGTCAACATCAACAACAAGGCAATGTCGTGGATATTGGTGACCTAGGGACTCCTCAACAACAGCAATCTCCTGGGAGTGTTAGTCCGGCTCTACGCAAGGCACAAAAATTATTGACAGCAGGACCTACGGATCGAGAAAAAAGTCACGTTTCCGAACCCTCACCCGCTGTTTCTAGTCCAAGAAATCAGTATTCCACACCACGTTCTGGAACGGTTGAAGAACTTTTCGAATCTCCTAGTGATACCACGACAACGAAAACTGAACCACAGAGGGATATGTTAAATCTGATCAATAACGCCAATGCACAAACTCGATCTGATAATAATGCCATGGAATTCCCGGATATGCTGACTCACTATGAAAATGCAAATGGCAACTCCCCGCTTACTTCGGAACAACGAAGCAACATGCTCAATATCATCGCTAGCACTTCTTCAGCCCCAGGTTCCAATAATGCACTTGTGAGTCCAGCACCTCAAGCTCCCGATTTAGCACAAATGGCCTACACGCAAAGTGAAATCGATGACTTGATGAGATTACAACATCAACAAAGTGATCGTATCGCGAATCTTTCTACGGTCCTTCAACCACTCAGTCCTTCGGGTTCCATTCCAGGTGTTCAAGGTGATTCATATTTTAACGGGACTGATTCCATCGATCCTCATAATTCAAATCTAGACTTAGATCAATTTTTGGATTCGGGTGCATTTTATGGTGCGAGTAGTCCGGTGAATCCGAATTTTAACTTTGATGATTTTGGGAATGGTGTGGATGGAAATGGGTATGGAGGTGGAGAGAGTCATTTTGATGCGAGTATGGATGGGGTGACTGATGGTAATGGAAATGGAAATGGGGTGGGTAGGATTTTGGAGACGGTGGCTAGTAGTGAGACGGCGAGTCCGGCGGGCAAAGGTCATGGGATGGTTGATGGGAATGGAAGTGGAAGTGGCAGTGGCAACGGCAGTAGTAGTGGGAATGAAAATGACGATATTACGAGTAGTAAGCGGAGGCGGAAGGCTTGAGCGGAGGCGGAAGGCTTGAGCGGGGTGTGGAAAAGGACAAGAGTAGAGATCATGGGCTGGGCTGCTGAGATTGGGTGTCAAAGGGCGTTTTTTTTTCTAGGAAATGGGATGGATGGATGGGTTGATTGATTAAGAGTGATTGACAGTTGCGGATATCACTAGGTACATTAGCTGGCTTTATGGTTTTGGCTCGTGGAGTTTGTGCTTATCAGTCAGTCAGTTCAATTCCATGTGCCAAGTTTACGTTTGGAGCGAGCGGAGCAGAGTGGAGTGGAGCGATATGAGATGATTTCAGATGAGAAAGCTAGGAAAGGAAAGCAAAGTACCTAAGGAAAGAAAGAAAGAAAGAAAGAGAAGAGAAAAATTCATGTTCATAGCATATCAATCTATCAATCATCATTGGCGGATATTTGAGCAATAATTGACAATAGCGAAAAATGGAAATGGAAATGGAGTGGTGGGTGGGTGGCTGGGTGTATTGGGATGTTCTTTAAGGAGAGTTGGGATGGGTTATAGTATGTATGGCGTTTATTTTATTTTTCTACCCCTCTTTTTGTACGGATACCAATACCAATAGCGATATCTATATTAAATATTTATGTGAATGGGGATGTTGATGGTGATGTAAATAATTCGTTTAATTGATTCTTAATTCTCTTTCTTTCTTTCTCCCCTTCTCTCCCCTTGTCCCCCCTTCTTCCTTCTCTCCTCTTTCTTCTAACCCCCTTCGTCTTCACCTTATTTACAACTATTTGCAATTTACAATTTACAATTTATAAAACATACTTCACTTCACTTCACTTCACTTCACTTCACTTCACTTCACTTCATCTCACCTCACCTCATCTTCTCTTTATTAAGATTTATTAAAGATTTAATATCTCTCTCTCTATTCTAATCTAATTTAGTATATTGAGCTGAGAGAGATATAAAATAGAATAGAATAAGATTTAATAGGATGAGATTTTATTTTATATATTCGTATTGAGGGTTTGGAAGAGAGGGGGGAGGGGAGATAAATAAATGAATGTTTTTTTTTTGGTTTTGATTTTGGGTTTTGGGTTTATTAATTAGAGTGGATGAATGATTTGTTTATTTATTAATATGATTTAAAATAAACCTTTTAAAAATCTAATAGATGTTAGGATATCATTATTATTCACAAGATGAAATTTGATAAGAAAAATAAAATAAAGAAATGGGTTGTATGTAATGAAGGAAGAGGGCGTTGTCAGAGCCCAGAAACTTTAGTGGTATCGATGGTTCTTACAGATGTATTTTGTGTGGGGTGAGTGGGTGGGTGGATTAGCGCGGGGTTTAGAATATTAAGATTAGCAGATATATTATGTTATGCTTTTGAAAAATGATTATCCAAGATCTTATTTAAGGGAGTTGATATAATATACTTTTGTTATTGTCTTAGTGGGAGTTAAGATAAGGGGGGGAGAAAGGGAAGGAGGAGATAGAAGAAATATATACACATCATTAATAACTTCCATTCGATCCCCTTCATCTCCAGATCCAGACTCAAGATCTTCAGACCATCTAATCCGCTTCCTAATATCGATTATCTCGTTCATACCCCATATTCCATGATTATGACTGTGAGATTCCTTAATCGTGTGAATTCAAAACAAATAAAGTAGTTAAACCAAACCAACGGTCGATCCTAGAAAAGCTAGATAATTCGCTCAATCCGAATTATGTTGAAGTAGAAACAGGGTATTGAATCTATCTACACACCATACTTTTCTCACTAGACGAACGGATAGATCCTGTGAATATATATTAGGACAGCTAAATTATGCCAGAAGCACCGGTGGTATTGTAAATCTGTACATGCGTTCTTTTAGATCTCGTTGAAACAATGAATATGCGTATGTAGGAATTTGGTTGAGTAATAATCTGATATCTCAACCCTGAGATACCGGACAAATATTCGAAAATGCCGAAGAGGTGCCCTATATTTCCCAATCCGTACAATTCTGTACTTGATAGATTCTTTTTAAGTACCTAATAGAACGAAGAAAAATCCTGATATTGTGTACGGGCAGCTCATCGGCGCCCTACACTGAGAACCAGCCACAGTTATTAGTTCGGATTGGTGTTCGTATGGATATTTGCGTAATTGGTGTGAATGGCAGTGAAAATCGTTGTGATTTCTGGGAATGACCGATGTGCGAATGAATATTTGTATACCGGCAATCCGCTTCAGTCTGCCTTTCCATATCTAGTTCAATCCGGGTGATTATGTGTACTGAGTGATGCGATGAGAATCCAAGGGAAGCTCCTTATATGTTTGACTGACTCATAGCATACTGCATAACAATTCTCGAGATTATATATCTGCTTTCAGGACTTAGACTATCCAGGATCAGGAAAATTTGAGCGTGGACCAGAGAACAGCGTGACAATGGGAAATTGAGACTCCTATCATTTGAAGTCATGAAGTGCTTTCTTTCGCCTGCACGAGAAATAATTCTGAAAATTGAAATTCAATAGAATTAGGCACCGATTTATTCAAGTTCTTACGTGCACTCCACTCGTCATCGCGTAACCAAGAAATAAAAGTAAATAATAAGGAATACAGATGAAGGCATCTTTGCAGACCAACAAGTAATATTGTTCTTGAGAATACCGTCTGTAAATCGATGCTTATCAACCATGATAGGAAGGATAATTGAGATTCATCATGAGCTCCAAAGAATCCGAGGCGAAATCTCGTCCTTTCCCAATTTAGACATCGTATTTTTGTAAATATTTGCTAGGACCTGACAAGCTTGGCATGCATCATGCAGTTATTTCCTCCGTAAATCCGTACATCCATAGCCTGTACTATTGCTTACTTAATCTGACATGTCAAGTTCCGCTTGGAATATTATTATCCATGAAGTTGCTGCCACCTAATGGGACCAAAGAATTTAAATCCGAATAATATAACTTCAATTCCTGCGTGTCGAGTTGCAACAATTTATGCCTGGCAATTGACTCCTGTGAAGCTTCAAGGTTGGCAGCACACGCACCGAGAAATCCCCCGCATCCGATCGTGTAACGTGGGGTGTACGGGGTAAAAGTGTTGGAAATATAAGTTTTCAGTTGCTCGTGATTTCTGCCCATAATCTGAAGTATGTACCTCTATTTGCGACAAAATAACGGAGGATTGTGCAAGGATACCAGTAGATTTGTCCTGTATTTCAATGTGAATAACTGTGATGAATTATTTGATGAGCAAAATCATTTAGTGAAAACGTATAATGAATGTACTCGCATACTGCGAACCAGAATAGAAGATTGGCAGCGGGACATGTATCCCTTGTGGGAACTCGGCGATTGCAGTCAGTGTTATGCCTATTACAGGAATCATCCGAATGCCCCGGTGAGCAAAGTGTCTACCCCTTTGCCAACTGTTCTGCGCTGTACTACCATAACTATGCGATGTTTGAACATACAATCAGTACTTTCGTAATTCGTCATCAGATGATCGGGAATGAGAGGTATGTTTCGTAATGTGGTAAGAATAAGTTAGCTGCTAATTCTGAATATCCCGACTGGAAATCTCATAGGCAGGCCATGTGGGCAGGCAGCCTTATACCAGAAAATTTTCCCCATTTCTTTATGGTATAGAAAATGACATCAGCTTTTGATTAAAATCAAGCTTGAATTCTATCTTTTGAACCTCGATCGACTCGTGCACCGTTGAATGGTCTATTTGGTCTGGAAAATTAGCATGAAGAGTTGCAAGGTAAATGAAAACCATACCCATGAGCGAGAAAAGGTATATCGGACGATATATAAGAATCTTTTTTTGTATCACTCCAGCCAATTATAAATATTGCTTACTGTATTGTTAGTCGTCTCAATTAGCTTATCACTATCACTAACAACTTAAAGAAGTCGTTACCACGCTAATATCAATCCGACCTAATGTATGGCATTGATGGGGCGCCGATTGCTGAGGAAAAGGGGCTTGGGCGCAATGTACGCGAGCTTTGCAGACCTGACTATATATAATGCTTGACCATAAAATAGATGATTGCAAAAACCAGACTCGAAGGTTATCAACATATGAATCCCTTTCGAGGTCGGATCAAATTTGTGCTATCGTCCTTTTGAGGGGATTCCTAGGAAAGGCGACTCAAAGTTCGCAATATGGTCCGAGCCGTTATCTTGTGGCTGATTGATCATCTCGATGCAAATATCCGTTCTTAGGACAACCAAAAATGGTCTGTAATACGGCATAATAAAACTCCATGTATATGGCTCATCTCATCAGTTTCTAAAATAGCATGGCAAGTTCATTGGCGAGTCCAAGGGTCAAGGAGCAAAACGTACAGCCCGGAAAAATGGAGAAATGGAATAAACTCCGAATATTGCATGCATATTGCCATGCATATCGAATTGGTTGTCTACTGTAAGCAGAATCATGGCGTGGTAAATTTACAGCCGTTATTTTTGTTAAGAAAAAGAAGATTGGAAGAGTCTCGCTAGATGATATATTGGTTGGGATTTAAGAAGGAGGGAGGTTTGGTTCACCAAAAGACCTTTGCTGTTTTCTCCCGTTCCTATCACAACTTTAAATCACAAGTCTGTTTCTTGGATTAACTCACTGCAAGCTTGATTGGTCTGTTCGTTCATCTTTCACTAAGACCCTACGATCATTATTTCAGCGTCAAGGTATGCTGGGCCCCTGCTTTACCTGCCTGTCAAGCATGGTTCTGCATGCGCCCACAGTGCCCGTTTTTGGAACAGTAATCCCGGTTTATTCAAGACGAACGCAGTATGGAGCCCGATAGACACCATAGTCATAGTGATGAATCCCAAAATCTGACTTGCGGATGCTTAGCCTTCCGGCCATGCAACGCGTTTGGTCAGTAAATTATTGATTAATCATTTATATCCTACCGTGGCCTGACTTGATTGTAAGATAGAAAGTATATGAGCTGTCAAATGAAAAATATGCGGAGAATCCAACTCTCATTTTAACCTGTTCGTAAGTTTAGCCAGCCCGCACTCTCACCGACGCCTCTATACGACGCCATCCTCGGAACTGATAGTTAATTGTATTTTCTTCAACGGACAACACGAATGTGTGGGAATTTTGAAAGTACATGCAGTACTTATATTTTTAATTGACTAGTCATCAACACTCGCTCATCCCTCGTAAAAATGGTTAGAGTTTCAACAAAGTCGGTCATAAAGAAAGAGATCCCTAAACGTTCACGAGCATTCAGTACAAGAGCTAAGACGGGTTGCAAAACTTGCAAGTGAGTCCAAAGCCACATATCCTACTTTTTTTGATCTCGAACATTTTCCGATATGTCGTATTATGCTTCTGATGGATGGATCTTGCATCATCATCAATAGCAACCATGTTTATGGCCCGCAGTCTTCCGGCAGAAACTATGATTGACTTGGCTTTTTTCGTTTCTTCAAGGACGATTATTGTACCTGAACCGGTCAACTGACGTCTCTCTTATAGAGTCCGACATGTGAAATGCGACGAAGGAAGACCTGGATGTAAGAAATGTTTTCAGACGGGTAGAAAATGTGACGGCTATGCCCACTGTGCTCCTGGTCCGAGTCCTGAGTCAAGTGCAGTCTCGTCTGCTATCGTCTCGGACTCTTTCGGCGGTGTCGCGTGTCAACTACCTCCAACAATTCCTGACTTCCTATCCCCATCATTATCTGTCAGTGACCGGGAGCAGCACTCTTTCCATTTCTTCCACACACAAAGTGCACCTCAACTAGGCAGTTGTTTTGGCTCGAAATTCTGGAATCATTTCGTTCTAAAGGCGTCTCATCGTGAGCCGGCAGTACGACATGCAGCTATTGCGCTCGGGTCTTTGCATGAGAGGTTCGAGTTGGAGGACAAATTTATCTCCAAGGTGAGGGGTGATACTGAAGAGAATTCCTTTGCTTTAAGACAATACGTAAGAGCGATAAATTGCCTGGTGCAGCCGAACATGTCTGTAAACACCAAACATACATGTAAATCGGCGAATGTGGCGTTAACGGCCTGCATATTATTCATATGCTTCGAGGTAAGTGTCATCGTAATAATCACTATGTGTTTCACTCGTTGGATACTAACTGGTGATGCATGTGAAGACTTTACGAGGGCACCACGACTCTGCTCTCGCACACATCGATGGTGGAGTAAAAATTTTCTCAGAACTACAAGAATCAGGAGAATTAAACGCTATCCCAATTGAAGATCTTCCTGAAGATCACATTCCCGTCTCGATATTTCGTATGCTATTTGGCCGACTGGATACGCAAGCCTCGGTTTTGAACTCCAGAGCACGCATAATTGATGGCGGATCTGGCTCGTCACCGAACTCTATCCCAGAAAAATTTCTGAACGTTGAGCAAGCGCGTGAGGCATTGGAATCGATTTGGACATTCAGCGGGAGAAATCTCCTATCCTGTTCCATGTATAATGGCGTCCCCCTTCCACTCCCTACCAGCAAGGAAGCTAAACTTCTGCTATTATCCCGTCTCGAGAGCTGGAACCGAGCATTTCAGTTATATTCAGGCACAATAAACGAGACTAATAGTCTTGAATTAGTCAATCCAATCGAAAAGAGTGCGAGGAACCTACTCCGCATGCAAAAAACGATGACGCAAATATTGGTCACAACTTCCACAACTTATCCTATGGCATCCAACGAACCGAGTGAGCTATTATGGGATAAATTTCAGTCAAAATTCGAAGCGATGGTGAAATGGGCCTCGGAATTTATCCACACGCCATCCAATATCCGAAGAGAAGGTCGCAAAGCAGCAAGTTTTACACTGGACAACGAGATTCTCCAGCCATTGTTTCTAGTAGCCACAAAATGTCGGAATAGAAGCATAAGAAACAAAGCCATTCTATTACTGAAACAAGCTGATAGACAGGAAGGTTTGTGGAATAGTCTGCTGAGCGCAAGAGTAGCCGAGAGAGTTCGAGATATTGAGGAAGCTGGTCTGAACGAAAGAATAGAAATAGTTCCAGAATCAAAACGCCTACGGAATATTACTATGAAGTTTGAATTTGATGGTTATCATGGAAGAAGAGCGTGGCTTGCATATTTGTCTCCTTCCATGTATGAGAGCGGAGAATGGATTCAACTTCATGAAGGTGATATGCCATCTGAGATGTTCAGAGTACCGAGTGAGTGGACAGCTTCACATATTCAGAGTTGATATTTCTGATCTTGGAAGGGTCGGTATGGAGCATTCCTTCAAATCTTCATAAATAAGTAGTATCAAATCAGAATCGCCCTAATTTTTTGCGCGGGACTGGAAGTGGAGATATCTCGACATGGATGTTATTCTTAGATTTGGAATGGATGTTCAAATAGCATAATGAACTAAAGACATCAATAAAGATATGTCTTCAAACTATCACGTTTATCCAGGCAATACTCCTTGACCCAAAAAGTATGACTTTCGGAATAAGTCGAAATCAACCCAAGATAGCTTGAAGTCAGCTCTAGACAAGAATCAATTGTGATCGGAAGCTACCCACCGCTGTTGACACCAGTAGCAGACTTGGTGTATTCAAATCGCGGTATGACTCGGATGCAGTGCCGCACTAGAGTGTGAGGGAACTGCAAGCATGCAGATTGATTGATGCCTATTTACTATACCTGGTCAAATATTAAGTATTCAGGTACCTTGTAAATGTGGGCAATCAGCAAAGGATAGAGTTATTGACACCTCCGATTAATGCTACACGTACGTACATGTAACAAGGATAAATAGTAAGCCTGCATAAATGCAGCTTGCAGCAATAAACCTTGAGGTATAAAGACCACTACCCGGTCATCTGAACGCCACCCCCCAAGATATCGATATTCATTCTAGATCATCCGGGTCTTATTGAATTTGTCCAGGATATGAGGTTGGAGTTTCCGAATCTATTGGAATACCGGGATTGGAAGGTAAGATTTCCCAAGCTTTTGATGATCATACCACAAATTTCAAGGTAATATTAAAGATTGAAATGTTCATTCCATGTTGATGATGGTAATGATGAGGATAATTGTGGTGTACCTTTCGCAAGAGACATGAAGAACGTAACTATCACGTGCGCCTATTATGTAACATTTGTTTATGTAATCAACAAATTGGTACGTGAACCAGATTGCATTCCATTCCACTACTCTAGATTCCGTCAGAATTTATTGATGTTATCTTATCGATGTAATATACACATCAGACTCTTCAGATAAGTATAGTATATTGTTTCGTGATAATTTCTAGGGATTCCAACCCAATTTTTTCACATTCCGAACTACTTGGAACCATATATTGGATCATTCTGAAAACCCTCTCGAATCAAGCATAGCTAATAGCTTCAGAACTCCTTGCGTCAGGCTCCAGGCCCACCTCAGCTTAGTTGCGGTCTAGGTTCCCTAACTTCTAAACCTTTCTGAAGTTTTGCATTGATCTTGGCAGGCGTCACGCCCGGCTCACTTTCATCACCCGGTTTTTATTATTTCCTTGGTTGGTACGTCCATCTAGGACTCATCTGAAGGTCTTCAAAAATGAAGTGCCATCAAGCCAGGACCCCATACCATTCAAAATCAATTGCTCGCTGTTATCTCTGGTAAAAGCCCATGGACGCCATATGTTATCGCATGGTCATGGAAGATGGTGGGTATTTCTCCCAGCCCAAGTTCTTGGGTTTTTGTATCTGCAAAAATAATGAATCACCGACGACCTAGACTATTCCATGACGTGCTATTCCCTTTCTGCGGAAAAGAAGACGGAACATAACTTGTGTCTATCAGATCGGTTCAATCAGTCACCACCATATATACGTTCGCCATTGACACTACGACTCTCTTCACTATGTGTCATGCATACTGTACTCTTTCGTCACCGCCAACCACTTTTTAAGACGGGGGTACAACAAGGAAAGTGTAAAACAGCAAAAACTTGTGCTGACGTGCCGACCAAAGATTTTGTCACCCAGACTATGGAGAAGATGGTAGCGACCTGCTGAGATGCATGATTGTTTAATACTGGCTGAAATACTGAAAGATGCTAGAAGCAAATCATTTACAAGTAGGCGGCTGACCACCAACGACTAAACAAATTTCTAGCACCGGGCAATTTTAGGTCCTTGAAACGCATGGCCCTCATTTTCATTTGGTTTATCTTTGTTCTTTTTGTTCTTTACCGAAGCATGTTATATCCAGTATAAATTCCGAAGCCAATGAAAATCGTGGCATTGGATAAGATTCTTGTTTGAGCATATCATCCTTTCATTGGGTGGATTTCCCATCGGACTTACCAGTAGTTACTGGGGTCTATTATTCTGGACATTTAGATCCAACAACTGTCATTGAAAAACAACTATCGCAATAAAAGTTTGGAAAATCAAATGAATCAATGTAAGTTTCTATCCAGGTTTCAAGTAGTCAAGTATATCTAGAATCTCAAGTCTATTTCATTCCCAGATCTTTTTCATATCTACAGCTAGTAGCTTACATGTTGACCTGGAGATTAGCAAAAGAAATCTAGTGCTCAGCTACTTCCGAGGCTTGGTCAATCTATATACCATCCGTCCCATCACCAGATAACCAATCGTAGGACTCTTCAACATATCATGAACGTCCAACAAGTTCAAGTGAATCTCCCGATGAACGGCCTCTATAGTCATGAGAAAAATAGTATAGCAAACGAACTCACCTCATGCTGACCTTGGCACCATAACTCGGCCAGCAAGCCCTTGTGTTCTTTTAGGACGTCATTTTCAATCCTTGATACTTAGTTCCAACGCAAATTCCTTTGTTCCTTGCCTCGCTATCAATGATACATCACCCGCATTTCCAATTTACTTAGTGGGTACAAATTTATGAAAGGAAGGTCACGCCTGATGAACAAAGACTTATCAACAACAAATGAGAGAGGCTTGATGAATGATTGGGAGTGAAACAATTGTATGAAGTACACCTTCAAACCTCATCAGCAAAGGCATTTGTTTCCTATTCAATTGCTTGTTGGCGCCAGATTCATTTTTTTCTTATTTTCCGATGCAATTTCACCTCAACTCTTGATTAGCAAAGTAGGATTACCGTCTGAATCCATTGAACCTTTTGAACCTCGCTATTGACGTTTTCGCCGAAACCTCGGTTTGGTTTATCTCACCGGTGCCACGAGACTCTTTTCAAAGAACTAACGCCACATCGATGGAATGTTTGACTGAGGATCTCAATTCTTGTCGAGAAGAATTGCCAAGATTATACCTGAAATCTCTATTGCTTCATTATTCTTTCTTGTCAGCAACATTGCTCTGGTGTTGATCAGATCCCTCTGATTCACATCAACGACTGCATTGTTGAAATTGCTTCCTGATATCAAACAAAGAAATTCAACGTAGATTTCAACACCCAGCATATCCCATTCCCCAAGAAATACACACATTGTCAGATCATTGACCGGCAAGAACAACGAGAATACCATAAGAAGGTATGATGGATCGCCGACCACAATACATAACAGTACCCAGCTATCCTTCTCTCCTAAAACATGGAACATCTCATTCCTCACCCCTCTCCCCCCTAACCCCACCTCGACGGCTCCACCAACGCAGCCTACTGCCCAGCCCACCCATCTCACCACATCTCCTCAGACCCCCGCCCCCTGTCCCATACCCCTGGATCTGGCGCTGTCACATATGTCACTCGATCTACCGTCTCGGCGTCACCCGTCGCTGTCGTAAGAAACTCCCCATTACCCCCATCAAACCCCTACTAACACCAACCCCTCTAGTCGAAGACGGTCATTACTTCTGTTCCCTCCCCACTCCACCCCCATCCCCACAAACCCCATCCCCCATGTCCCCATCTCCATCCACCAGTTCTCTCACCTCCCTAAACCCCACCCCCAAAAAGAAAAAGAAACGCCGTCGCCAACCCCGTGGCTGCCGCGCCGAATTCGATTACACAGGCTGGGAACACTACAACCGCTGGCGCCGCGAAACCTCGCTCCTAAAATCCGAATCCCATGCCCTGCACAACCCACACTTCATCCCCCCCTTAAAAATCGGCAAAGACTGTTACCGCGACTGCGATTTCCCCTCAGAATGTCAAACGCTACACTTACGATCCGCGGTAACACCCAACACGCGGAAAAAAAGCGAACCAGAATTGATATTCCCCATTTCTCCAATTAGTCCCGAGGAACGTCAACGTATAGATGATGAACGCGAGGATCAACAGTTAATTTTCGATATAGCCGCTACCACACCCCCAGCTACTCATGCACCTAAAGAAACACATGGCTCTTCTAATCTCATCCCCGTCATTTCCTCCCCGAATCTCAGTATCCTAGTCGAGCGTGAACGACGCAAGAGTTTAGAAGCCGAAAAACGCGGATTAGAACACGAGGCGCAATTTATTGTTAGTCCTTTAACGAGTCATACCGCTTTTTCGGATATAGTCTACGGAGGCAATGGATCTTCAAGTCCGAAGGGAAAAGAACGTGAAGATGAAGGAGAAGATTCGGATAAAACAAGCACGGATTCATTAGGCGTTCTGTATCCTTCCGAAATGGATGACTTGGGAGAAGAAGAAACGGAAGAAGATGAAAAGGGATATGTGCGAGAATTTATACGGGTGAAGAAACGGAAGAGTATAGCGAAGATTGAGCAGCTCACGGGATTGAGATTATCCGAGGTGCAGTATGGAAAGATGGTGGGAGAAGTAGTGGATGGGGATTTGGAGGGAGAAGGAATAGGAGAGGGAGAGGGAAGTTTGAGCCGGAGGGCAAGTGTAGAGATCGAGAGTCCACCCAGTAGTCCGTTGAAGACGTTTTATACTGTGGAGGATAGTGATGATGAGGTTACCCCGTGGGATGGACAGAGGAGATTGCACTCTTAATTGTCCTTGTATCTCGTTCGAGGTGTCTTGGCGGATCTGGAGTCGGGTGTTTTCTCGATAGAGTGTATTTTGCGAGTTTGCCGGAATGTATAGCATCAAGCATTTAGGTCGGCATCCATCTTCATCGGGTACTACATAATCATAACTTTGAAAATCACCATTCCAACTGTAAACATGAAGCAATATCCGATCTCATTCAAAATCGATAGTGGTACATTGGTCTGAAGTGATTCCACAACCCAGAGAGAAACTCGCACCCGAATTGTGCTTCAATCATGGATCACACATATAACCCGTTATAATCCTATCTGGTAGTGCGAACCATGATAAGCAAGCAATTCCATTATGAAACCAAGTAAAAAGTAGATATCCCCATGACACCATCAAAGTCTGAACCCTTAGAAAGAGAAGAATGAAAAAGCACAAAAAAATCGAAGTGCGTGAATGAATCGTGAACGTGTCCGTTTGCGAGAATCATGCGGACTCGGCGGTCTTCTTCTTCTTCTGTTCTACCTTCAAAAGTAACGCGCGGTTAATGTGTGGTAGCACCCCTCCAAAGGCGATTGTTGCGCGAATGAGGGTATCGAGCTCTTCGTCACCACGAATGGCAAGTTGTAGATGGCGGGGTGTGATACGCTTGACTTTGAGATCCTTGGCAGCATTCTACATTGGTCAGTGAATGTTCTTGTAGGCAGTCGTGGGGTATTAATAAGACTTACTCCTGCGAGCTCAAGAACTTCAGCAGTAAGGTATTCCAGAACAGCCGTAACGTAGACTGCGGCCTTTGCTCCCACGCGCATCTTATTTTGGGTGTTGTTCTTCAAAAAACGCTTGACACGACCGCAAGGAAACTGGATACAGCATTTGTTAGCATGTTGTAAATCTAACAGATGATGCGCAACTCAAAACACAAGAAGAGTAGTCCGAAGTCGAAGTTTTCCAAGGATGAGAAAATTTATCTCGCGTATGCATGGCTTGTTGATATTCGTGGCGCGTCGAAAATGCCTCCCCAACGAGCTTTTGGACAAAGGACCAAGTCATAGAAAGGAAGGTATGTTCGTCAAAATCCATATATGTCGTGATGGTTCGTAATTGTTCCAAGGGATTATTCGCAGGTCGACTATTGACGCGATCTAGTGGGGTGTAGATATTGAAAAAATTGGATGGTTTCCGTCTCTCCGCGGGGCCGGACCACCAAGTTTGATGGTGAAAAGAAAAGATAAAACGCAAAGTTTCGCAATACTAACCTGAAGACCAGCTTTGCTTGAATGACTTTGTTGCTTCTTGTTTCCATCTGCGCCGACCTTGCCTCCAGATGACTTTCCACCAGAAGATTTTCCTTTTCCGCCGGCCATAGTAAAATATTGAGAATGAACCTAAATATGAAGGTAAAAGTTGATGTTTAAGGTGCAAATTTTGATGTTTTATGAATTGCGAATTCGTATGTTGATGTTTGGCAGAACGAAGGCGCGTTAATTTGCGAAGTGACAGTAATAAGGTAGAAGGTATGTAGCCGTTCTTTGCTTGCTTGGAATCCTTGATGATGACTGGTAGCCGAAGCGAGCCTTGTGTGAATCTGGAAGATGGAGAAGTTCAAAGAGGAGAGAAGAAGTAGAAAAGCACCACCGATACTTTACTGGGCAACTTTTAAACTTCCTAGAATGATAGGAAATGTAATAATTATCATATATAGATGTATAAATGATATGTGAAGAGGGTGTTGAAAGAGATATATGGAAATCAAGTAGGAACTCTCACTACCATAAGGAAGCATGATTTCGCCATATGGTGGTTACTTTCATGGCAGCCCCACGCTGATAATGAGAGACTTACCTGTGAAGTCATTAGATGTAGATGAAATAGAAGAAGAGGTTGGAGAGAGTTGTTAAGTATTCATGATGGTGTGATGGATTGATGTTTGTCGTTGTCATTGTCAACTTGGGGCAATCAAATGAATTGGAACCTGAGGTATTTGATCACGTGAGAAAACGTCCATCGCGCACGGATCATTTTTGCACTTTGGATTTTCCGATTGTCAACAACATTCTTGAGGTTTTACTCAAGGAAATGAATAAATTTGGATTGGACGATCTGGAATGGCTTCTTGTAGTATACCAGAAACACCCAATTCATCACCATGGGGTTTGGATGGATTTGTGTACTTGCTTCTGGGTGTACCCAGGGCTATTTCCTGCAAACTTTCCGGCATGGAAAATATATTGCTCCAAAGCATAACATTGCTCTTCTGCATGTTGGCCATCATTAGAGAGTTCTAATTGGTGACTTTGCTGGATGTTTTACATTCCGGTTCCCAACATACTAATCACGAAAGTTCTGGCGATCTTGTTCTCTCATACTGCCAAGATTCAGTTGAAGATTTTAAATCCCGCCCAATCTGTAAATTAGTTCCCCACATCCAGTTTCCACTTCAAATCAAACGTCGGCATCACAGCACCCGTCGAATACAATGCAAAACAACGATTCGTCCTATCTATCTAAACAAGCGCTACACAGTCCAATATCTCACCCATCCCTCAACCTACCCATCTAGGGCCCCAACCTCGGGGAAGATTCGTAAAGTCCCTACAAATCCATTACCATTCGCAACACTTGCATACCAGAAATAAATATCCCATACATGTGTGCGCTTGGTCTAGCCCTCGGTTGCATAGCTAGCAGTCTAGTTCTACCCAATGCCATTCTAGTGTGTGTCGTATGATCATTGAAGCCCTGTATCTCGGGGCGGCCATCTGGATAACTTCGTGGTGTACGTGCGACTGGTGGTGCCAGTGGTGCGATAAGCATAGTCATGGGTCGACCGATGCACATGCTGCTGTAGAGCCATGGATTGCTCATTATGATGTTTGGGGTTGTTGGATAAGTTTCCAGTTGACAAGTGTTTGTAGATGTACTGGTCTTAAAGCCAAATATCGTTTCATGTTGCTTGGTTGGAAGTGAAAAGGTCGGAGGGGAGTAAATCAGGAAAGGATTTTATATCTGGCCGATAGGAGATTAGGGAAGGAACGATGTTGATAGTTTCGTTCATAAATTACGAAGTATTCATCTTTCCTCTCCGTTTCATTTCTCATTCATTCCGTCTCTTTCAGACTCCTCTCTCTTTGGCAAGATCATACAAAAACCAGTCTCCACGAGTTACTTGTCCAAGCAACATGAAAATACACAAATCAAATCATCAGAATTGTTAGCATAGCTGCTCTTGTGATTACACATTCCATATGCATTTAAATTCTTACTTTGTATCTCTAGCAGCAGGGGTATCTTATGGAATTCTGGGGCGAGCGAAAGGTGGAACGCCTTCAAAGGTTCGATATAATGGTCCGATGAATTATAGAGACATCGTGGTGCATGGACGAAGAAAGTGGAAACCTAGAAATCCAGCCGCATGCTAGGTGTATGCTATCCAAGTCATTCATTCCGTTTTCTCGAAATGAGTGCTGCCATGAAAGTTTTTTCCTAGTTTAAGATGATCCATTCTCTATTATTTCGCTAAATCCATTCCGATGACATTGCAAGTCTAGCTTACTTAGGTCATTTGAGGATAGTTTTCCTCAGCTTCAATATCTCTAATCATTGTTAGTGATTTGAAAGTTCAGATTATTTCGAATGGTGAATTTGCTTAATTGTTTGCTTGAAGATGTTCAAGAGTTTTCGTCTTATAAAGTTTAGGCGGTTCTATTTCTGTACTCTTTGGACTTACAGGATGACTAGTGATATCATCCCACTGTTCCAGGTTCAGTAGTATGCTGGGAATTTGTAACGGCCACTGTATTCACAAAAGCGGAGGGCTCGATTCAATATTAAATTTCACTATGATTATTAAATACTATCCATTCACCTCAATCGTTACCATTGTTGTTACTAATAAGTTCCACTTACTCACAGTTGATAACCAATAAACCATTCTTCCACCCTACCCCTCTCCAGCACCCAAATCTTCACACCCCTCACACTCCACCTCCCCACACCTCTTACACTTAATCCTCAACCACACTTTCGTCCCTGGACAAAACCCATGTATGCACGGCGTACAGATACTAAACATCCCTCCCTCCCCAGTAAGCGTCTCTCCTTCCACAACAATCTGTTCAAACACCTTTCCAGAACATTTAACACATCTTTCTCTCCCACATTCTTTACAAGCCTGCGTCCATCCGAACGCTCCATCCCATTCATAGGCAATCTCCCTTTCTCCATTATCTACTTTGCCTTCCTTTCCTTTCATTTCGCAAGACTTAGCATCTTCTGCTGTCCATGAAAATAGCGATAAACCACTTGGTCGATAAAAATGACCAGCTGTTTTGTGACGATTAATGAACACACCAGGCCCCCAAGTCACACTTTTCGACCTCTCCACCGATCTGCTCTCCCTGGTCAACCAACTCGAGCTTCTCGGCCCAATGGGGTCAGGATATTCATACAAAGGCGATAGAGATTTCCCCGGCCGTGGCGGACTCCCAGAAAACAGCGAAGAAGCCCGTCTAGAACTTCCGGTAATAGTAAGAGATCTGCGAAAAGGATGTATCGATAAAGATGAGGGCTCCGGAGCCAGAGATGAATCCTCGCCACCTTTCGAACTCGCATGTCGTAAATTCGGATTCGAGACGGATCGAGATCGAGATTGTCCACGAAGAAGAGTTTTAGATCGCGCGGTAGAAGAAGATAGAGTTGAGCGCGTGCGATAAAAAGAATAAGGGGATGAAAAACAACAATTTTGATCGCCGCAGTGGATACTGCGGTATGTATCTTCCTCTTGATGCAGGGGGATGATGTCGGCTTTAGCTTTAGCACGTCGTTTCTTGGCGATGGAGCGCGAGGTGAAGGTTGAGAGGAGTTTGTTGACGGATTTGTAGGTGTGGTATTCGCCGGGGTGGATTTGTGGGATGCGGGGAGCGGGGGTGGGGGTTGAGGGGGGGGAGGAACTGGTTGAGGAGCTGGGGGCGCGGGTTAGGAAGGTGCGGAGGGGACTTAGGGAGGTGAGGTTGAGGAGGGAGTGGAAGGATGGGGTGCGTTGTTTTTCGTGAAGGGGAGGGGTTGCTGATTGTGGAGGCTGCTGCATGGTAGGATTTGAAAGAACGTTGGCAAACAGAGATGATGGAAAAATGGCATAGGATTGTTAAAAACGTAAATCAGAAAGCGAGACCGTTCTCGAAATCGGTGCGGTGCTAGATAATATGGATAAACTCGGTACGATTAAAATGTGCTCAATGACTTTGAAGATTTGTTTTCTTTTTGTTGTGTGTAAGAAGATATAGTTTTGCTTTGACTCTCAAGGTGACTAAAACAGTACAGTATCAGATTGACTAGTATGAATCACTACCGTATATTCACGAAATGTGAATCATGGAAGTAGTAGCAGGATAAATAATTCACCGACTTGCTTGGAACTTTTAGATTGCTTGAAGTTTTGTTTCTAGGGGCATGCAAATGGAGGTAAAATAGAAGGATAAGTAATGTGATGCTTTAAAAGACTTGAAATTCACGTCGACGCCGGTTGAAGAATAGTTAACTTTATGTTCTCAAGCACGCCATAAGAGGTGCCTCCGACCTTTTGTAGAAGTGAATAGATGTGGAAAGACTTCTGGATGAAAACAGAAATTGAAATATATATCGCTTCTCCTGAGACATACATTGAATCTTTGACTACACCTGGTGTATAAATGTTGCCTCTGTCGTATGCCAGGTAGCGGCATTGTCCCAGTTCTCTCGGCCAAAGCAAATAGAATTGATCTTGTATATCTCTAGTTTCTTTTCTTAGTGTGCTCCTTTCGTGAATCGCACAAAAAGATCAGATTGTACGTATGCTCCAGCACTGAATGATTTCCATGTTTTAGTGGGGTTTACCAAGGAAATATCAAATCTCCTAAATAACTTCCTAGTGTTAGTTCCTTATATCATCTACCGTGAAAAGAACTTACTTCCACAAGGACCTTGCCCATCTCCATCATAGCTACTTTCTTTCCTGAACATGACCATTTCCCTGAATCAAAGACTAAATCGGCTGTGACATTCATTTTTCTCAATTTGTCAATATCGTCAACTTCGAGCCACCTTTCTGGTCTAAAAATATCTGCATCTGTTCCAAAAGTAGCTTTTGAATGTGTGATGGCAATTGAACAGAGTGAAATATCTGTTCCACCTGGAACTTCAAAGCCATTGATCATATCGCCACCTTCGGGTACCGTTTTGGGTAAAAGACCAGCAATGACAGTAAACTTTCGGAGGCCTTCTTTGATAACTGCTTGTAAGTAAGGAAATGCTTTTGCTTCAGTATCAGTTATTGGGGAAGATACTTTGCCATTTTTGACACCCTCATCTATAGTAGCTTGCAAGGCCGTGTAGCAAGTTGGTGAGGTCGTGATGTAAAGTAACATAGCCCGAATTGCTGTGGCTGTTGTGTCTGTACCGGCAATCCTGTCTCTTCATTAGTTCTTTAGATCTGATGAGTGGGAAAAGAATAGTGAAAACGAACACTTGAAGCAATGTCTCCGAATTGGCTTCTTCTTGCGTGAGACCATGTTTAATGAAGGAACCAAGCATGTCATTCCGAATCTTTTTAGATTCTCCAAATCTTTCCGCAACAATCTCCCTCGCAACCCTGTTTCCGGTCAGCTATTTCCTTGAAGATGAATTACCAGCCTACTGGATCATTTTTCCAAACCCAAATTTATCTTTCTCTGTTGGTAAAAACGGCTTTACAACGAAACTTCGTGACAGAGTTAATAACCACGGCAAGACACCTGCGAATACGGCGGCGGGTAGTAGTTTATCAACAGTCTTGATGTAGTCATACATATCGTCATCTTGACCGATGCATCCGAAGGGCTTTCCAAGGGCTGCATCTGTAATCGCATCCAATGTAAAGTACTGCACTTTTTAGGCAAAGTCGAAAGGCCAGAAATTAGTTGATGTTGATAAGTATTTTCTCTCTATCAAATCAATGAATGCATTGAGTTGTCTGTCAATTGATTGCTCTAGGTTCTCAACATCTTTGCCCGAATACTAATCAAAAAAATTAACAAAACTCCTCATCTATGGAATAATCGAGAACGAAAACTTACACCTGCAGCGGTTTTGCTTTTCAAATCGGCGTGCATTTTCTCATCTGTAGTCGATAACATAGTGTCTCGATCGGGATTGAAAGCGAAAGAACTATAAAACCTTGATCTTCGATATCCCAACTTCGCGGTACTCATGCGTCGAATGACATCAGGATCACTACGAATAAGATCATTTGGCCCTATACGTGCCAATGGATCTTACAAATTAAGTCAGGATGGTAAATTTCAGCTCAAAGTCAGGTGCATTTACCGTATGTTTCGCATACATCATTCAGTACTTCTGGAATTCTTCCAGATAATGCTACTCGTAACATCCATAATTTCGAAAATGAAGCAAATCGTGGTCCAGGAATATGGCGGAGGCGAGACCATACGAGATATCTGTTTAGTATGATGGTTGTAGTGAAAATTATGATTATGAACCAGTGTAAGGATATTCCGCCCAGTAGAGACCCAAAATCCTGAAGATATGGCATTTTCTTGATAAGAAATCAAGGACTTACTCTCACGTAGTTTGGGATAAGTGTGGAAAATATATAGCCAAAGCATGGAAACCTACACATTGCGTGTGTTAAAAGTGGTATTCCCCATTGTCTCCACCAAGTAGTTCTAGGGCATATACGTTCCATGCAATGCCCTAATTTGTCCCACTCCGATATGCATGATGCATGAGGTACAAGTAGGTATGCCTAGTACAAATCCAAATGTAATGCCGAAGCGAGGTAGTAATACATGCTCGTGAAGATGAGAGAATGAATCCCGATAGTTGGCCGGAGGTAGTGAATTTTGAAGTTGTCACGTGCGTGACACCAAAAATATTTCTTCGTTTGCTTGCACTTTCTTTATTCGATTTACTCCGGTTTCACCATCAACCATGTTATATATAAAGCTCTGAGTTGAGAACTTATTAGATATATTAATTAAGGTGTCTAAGTTGTACGAAAAATCATACTATTCTATCTAAAAAATGCAGCGCTTCTATCCGGGTATTGATACTCACGACGCCAACAAAATGCAACGATGCAAAACAGTCTATGAATAAGAAACCATAGACAAGCATACCTCATATCAATCATCCGTCAACATATAAGTGTATCCATCATCATAACACATTACATTACACCTCCAGTTTCTCTTCCTCAATTGAAGGCGCTGCAGTGGTAGCTGCAGTACCAGACTCTTCGTCTTTTGGCTGACTCTTAGGCACACCAAAATCAGTTGGAGCATGGCGGGACATTTTCCTCAATCTCTCACCGTACTTGTAGAACAAGAAAGGAATTGGTAAAAATGCGATAGCCAAGAAGCCCAACAAACTACCAGCCCATTGCACACCAAGATTGTGGAACATTGCTGTGGCAAACAATGGGAATCCGGCACCGAAGAAGGATCTTAAAAAGGTATTGGCTGCGATGGCACTAGCTGCCACGAATAAATATGAATCGACAAGGTAATTCAAAGCCTGAAGGAAGATGGTCATGATACCAGCGCCAGTTAATATGCCACTGACAGTTGGGGCGGCCCAACTGATAGATGGATAGTTTCCTGTCCATGCGAACCAGAACAGACCACAAGGGAAAAGACAAGCACCGACCATCATTGGAACAAGTCTCTCCTCTGGAACTGGTATACCGTTGTTTTCCTTGAGTTTGCGATTATATCTTGGCTCGAAGGCAATGACGATACCACAACCGAGAAGAACACCGACGATCATTCCCAAATATGGAAGTGTTGCAACTGCTGGTTCAATTCCACGGTATTCGGCGAACACGATTGGGTAGGCTTCCAAGAAAAGATATAAGATACCATAGATGAAGGCGGTATAAATAGTGATAAGGAAAACGATTGGTTCTCCAAAAAGAAGCTTGAATGGAAGTAACAAGTGTTTCTTGATAAGATCATCGAAGCTGAGAATTTCCTCTTCGCTGATATGGTGAATGGCGAAATTACCAGTCTCTTTTCGAATCTTTGCAGCTCGACTCTGGAGAAGTGTTTTGACATATGTTTCCTCAAGGAAGAGGACGTCGAGAATTAAAGCGAAAGCGCCCATGATACCTGTGATATATTCGGTCCATCTCCAACCAAGATATGACTCGGTGATGAATGCTCCAACAATGGGCGAAATGAAGGGGCCGACGAACACTAATGCTGAGAAAGCAGCAATGGCAACACCTCGACTTTCATTTCCAAACATGTCGGCGAAAGCACCACCGACGACAGTCAAAGGACAAGAAGCGAAAACACCTGCGAAGAATCGACATAACATCAATGTTTGGAAATCCTTTGCCGTTGCTGCAGCAAACATGAAGCAGGTGAAAATAAAGCACGCTACAGTGATAGGTTTCTTTCTACCATAAAGTTCGGAGATCGGACCAAAAAATAATGGACCTATAAGGTTTGTTCATTAGCCATACTGTCTAATATAAATTGGAAGGATGGACGTACCGGTTGCAAAACCACAGATATATAACGTCAAACCGAGAATAGCCACGATCTTACTGACACCAAATTCATAGGAAACTGGTACCACAGCTGCCGAGTACACAGATGAACCCCATGATGCAATAAGAGTATCGAATCCCAGAACTGCAGCAGTTCTCATCTTCCTTCCGAAAGTCCATGATTTTGCACTGGCGGGATCATTTTCATCTGTTAATTCGACGAGGTAATTGTTCTGCTCTCCAACAAGATGGGGTGGTAATCCTCTATCTTTCCCTAATCGATATGATTTATGGGTCGTTGCGATAACGATGGGTTCAGAGGGATGGGGTGCTAAGTCGAACATTTTGCACGCAAAAGATTAAAAGTCTAATGGGAAATGATTGAACGATCACAATCTTTGAGGCGGATGAAAGGAAGGCATCCATGATGGATGCGAGACATCCTCCTTTTTTATGTTATTATTTCTATCTTTACTACTGAACAATCTCCGGGTAGGATGCAAAATTCCAGTGGCCATTTATGATGGAAATCCACATAGGATCCACAAAATCACTGACCCACTGCGGCGTTACCGCCCAAAAAAACATCATCGAACCTCGGCAGGCTCAAAATTTTCTTATATCTTGCGAGCTTTTACCGCCAGACAATCAGATAATCAGACAAACGGGAAGAAGGTTTTGTTGTTTGTGATCCGAAATCCTTCCATTGGCTGTTCTAGATCTACAACGCTTTGATGCACGGAAGGTGGCACTATTATTCATGTGTAATGAACGTGCTAACCTAACCATGGTTTTACTACGGAGTATAGGATATCTATTGTGCCAAGATCAAACCTTTTCTTCGCAAATCTGTCTTAGGGGTTTTTTTCAAAAATAAATACGGGAGCCTTGAGGCTATTTGACTCAAGTAGACCGACACTCAAAACACACGACTCTAAACACACGACTCAAAACACACCACTTTATCAACATCAAAATGAGCCGAGGCACAACTGTCAATATATTGCTTTTGGTGGGCAAACTTTTCGGGGGAGGAAAGGGGAATCTTTCTTTTACATGGACACGTAATTTTTTTATGTTAATTCCTATCATTAGACTCAAAAGCTTTTCACCTACGAAGCGCCCTAGCCGTTCTCGGGTTACAAACTCCGATACAAAACCTGAAAAGATACGAAACCAAGATATGGGTATCATGACGCCCAGACCTGCTGCCAGATAACCAAAGAAAAAACTCCAAAATCAGACTAAGCTGAAAACCCTCCAGCGATGCTGATCGGTACGCCTGTCAAACTCACCAAAATTTATCGACAAATCCAGCCTCGCTTCATTTTTACCGGCGTTGATGGATCATTCGTGTATTCAGCGAACATTCTCATGGTCAATTACATCGGAATACACATCTCTTCACCCACTTGCCCGGATCGCCAGGGACAATGACGTATGTTTCCCAGCAAGGATTTTTCGCAGTCCAACATTTATCCGCATAGCAAAAATGTGGGCTGGTAACAAAACGTCCTTCGCTCTCTAAGGCGCTGTTTGAGAAAGCTCCAATGATCTTATATGGAGGTTCACTGGCCAGATCAACCTCAAAATCCTGGTAATCACCTCCAAGCTGATTGCAGTAGCTGTCGAAAAGCCGAACGTAATCCTTTAATCCATCTCTGATTCTCTGGGGTGAGACGTTGACAGCCAGGGTGCAGTGACCTTCGGCAGCGGGGCTGCAAAGTATTGATCACAAGCTTCAATGGAAACTTCGTTTGCAGTAATTGGGGTCGCATTGGCGATGGAGATGGTGAGAAAGGGGACGGATAGAAGTGCAATCATGGTGCGCATGATGTTATTTGGATTGAAGAAGAGCATGTTGAGTTGGTGGAAGGTGTTCGGATTTGATTTGTGACTCGGCTGAGGTAGGGTCAGTTTTGCTCTTCCCCGAAAAGCGTTTATTTCTACTTACTTTATATGTGTGTACCTATTGAGTTAAAGGAGAATTGTGGAGTGTATGTGAAAGTGGTGTATGTTTGTTTGGAGAATCTAACGGTGTTGATTCTTTGTTGGTGTGTTGGTGGAAAGTTGTATTTTGGGGGAAGCGAAAGGCAACCTTCATGGACGTCGAAGGAGGCTTGGGCTCCAGAAACGTACCATAACAGTGAGTGTTCAACCAGAGAACTGCGCCATCAGTTTCGAAAATGTGGTATTATTATTGACCAAGCCCGCTTCAACGAAAGATCTGCGCCATCCATTTCGAAAGTGTAGTATGCGTACAAGCCAACGCCATTTTGATGAGCCTCTCTCCAGCGCGGTATTCAATTTCCTCAAGTACTACGAAGAAGTTTGTTCAAGTGAATACAATACTTCGCCTGATTTGCAAATTTGTTTACGGTGGCCCTCAAGTAGAGGTTTTAGAGAGGCCCGTGATAGGTTAGGGAAGAAGGAAAGGTGTAGAGGTTGAGCCATACTCGTTCTGCAGATGCACGTTTTACTATTTTGGTACACTACACGTCAGATCTTAACCTCAGCACCACCACATCTCCATTTACAACAAGTCGAGGATTTGATTCGGGATGTTTGAATTCACTCCATTCACTCCGAACGTTGTTCATATTCGTTTGGCTGCAATGAATGGATTTATAAATGCTGTAGTAATAGCACAGTGTAATCTCGGCTGTTGCTCCCTTGAGACGTGCAACCTTGTGTATTTTATGGTTTAATCAGATCCCCTAGTTGGGGTTGGGCTTTTCGAAACGCGGAGCATGATTATAAACAAGGGAACGGAATCACAATGACTTTAGTGATTGTTTGCTCCATTTGATATGAGAAATTTCAATCAATCAATACATGTAAAATCTCATAAAGTTGTAGAACTATTTTATTCGATACAGATAAAAAAGAAAGTTTTAGACGAAGATGATGACCAAATCAATCTTCTTCGATTTTAGCTAATCAAAAACATCTCAGGTTCAGCTCGCGAACTTTAAAAAAAAAGCTTATATAATATGAAGAGCTAGATAAAAAGTTTATTATTAATAATCGGCTCGTACAAACGGCCCACTAATCGGGGAAAGCGAATGGCTCCGGAAAGCGAATTGTCCCTCTACCGATTTTGGTTTAAAACATATCAAGTACATTAAAATCCCTAAATTGTTATTGAAAATCCTTATTTTTTTGGTACACAACTATGAATTTTCAAACTAATATAATAAATTTTTCATTGTTAGATTTGCATTATCAAATTGAGATCAATGATATAAAGATTCGAAAATTGATCAAATTATTCATATATTATAGCTAGCAGGACAATTCGCTCTCCCCGACTAAGAACTAGTCGGCCGTTTGTGTGAGCCGACTATTATGCTTAACATAACTTCTAGCCAATCCTACCCCTAGTTTTCACGTGGAGCTCCCTGCGGGGAGTATGCCACGCATTACTCGAGTACTTCAAATGTTATCCTCTTCACAACAGGATTGGTCAATGGAATGTAAGTGGAAAAGTTTGGTATGTGCAATCTTCACAGATGATGGAGGAACAATAATAAATGCCCCTCTATCAGAGAAAGTTAAATTGTAAAACCTTCATTCAGGCCATGTTTAATTGCTATGTTTCATTACCTGTTTTCAGGAGGTGGAGCGGTCCTAGAATCGAGGAAAAATAAATACTCGTTCACTTCCAACAAGAAGGAAAGGATATTACCTGTTCTTTCACATACAAAGTCGCAAGGCAATCCTTGAACGAAACACTTAATTCTAATTCATAACTCCGGTATCAAAGAGTATGCATATTTCCCTCCCCTGACAAAATATCTTCAGCTAACCCGATACCAGGCCTCACACTCACAATCGCCCAATTCGAAATGCAATTCCCGAACACTACTTCCCACTCCTTCCGGGTTATCTTCGCCATGGCTCTCCTCACCCTCTCCACTTCTGCTGTCGCTCTTTCCCATACCGTCAACTATCCTGTTTCTGGTAGCGCACCCATTTCGCTCGCTGATGAAATGCCGCATACGGAGTTACAGTAGAGGGACCTCATAATCTGTTGGAATCTTCGGGGTTGGCACAAGGTCCCTTTTGTGGAAAATTTTCTTTCGCGTAAAGCACACCCGTGTTTGGAGCCTGAATCTTAACGTGCCATTACTAAACTATCTCTCGTCGGGTCTTTGGGAAATCACCATGTTTTATATATATACTAGTGACATGAACATAGAAGAGGAATGGGGATTGAGAAGTTCGGGTGAGAGGTTCAGAAAGAGATGGGTTTTTGTGCGGGGATGTAAGTGGTCATGGTAATTATCCTACGGCTCCTTGAACGATGTCAGAGTTTTTGATTGGCGTTACCAGATTGGAGGGCGTAGTATTGGAAGGCGCTTGGATTTGAGGCGCGGTTACTGTACTTGAGATAAATATTAGTCGCCCTCACTTGACTTTCAAGTATGACTACCTGGGTAGCGAGTGTTTGATTGCGGTCTAAATCTCTTGTTGTTGACATTTGCCTGCTGAACTTGCATCTAAGTAAAGATCTTAACCTTTTTATTCTATCAATCGCCTCACTTTTCCTCTTCTTTTGCGGAGACCTCACTCCCTCACCATTACAGTGGTCAGCCAATCAACCAATCAATGAAGAAAATTCGGTGTTGATGTAAGATTATTTATTTGCCGTGATGAACATTGGCTTCTTTATCATCTACAGCCTCATTCCTTTCCCTGCGCGGAGGCCTCGCTGTTATTGTATGATTTTTATTGGTCGATTAAGGAGCCACAATGCTTTCTCACTTGTCGCTTTCCCGAGTAGCAAATCTATCCATTGGTTTTCTTAAAAGCCACATGTGCAGCCACCCACAAAATTGAGCCGCACCTGCTTAATTGGGTTCTCGCGGAGCCTCCATCCCAATGGAGGTAAAATCTTCAATTCTCCAACTCTTCCATTCCATCTTGTTCATCAAAACTATTCAGCTCCAAATTTCATTTCTACTTATATATTGCATAAGGGGATATACAATCCCATTAACTCAGATCTAACAGCATTTTGCTGATCCAATTTACGAGCAGAGGCATAGATCTCCGCATAACAACCTATCTTGAGTTGGGATGATTGGCAATTAGTAGGCTGCGCAACGGGTACCCGCGGGGCGGATAATGGCTTTGACAGATAATCCGTGAGTATTTATTGGGCGGGGCGGGTAATTCAAAATCTGGATGGGTAATCCATAGGGCGGATATAGATTATCCGTGGGTACTTATTTATTTGTATATTGTATAATATTTTATAAAACTAATATAATTTTATGATTAGTATAAAAATTAGTATAAATCTAAGCTTGGATCACTTTTGGATTATAAAATGATTTAAGAATAACTTCAAATTTAAGTGAAAAATGAATAATCTATGAATAATCCGTGGATTATTTATAAATAATTTATATATCTATAGATTATTTGTAAATTATTTATATATCTATGGGTTATCTATAGATAATCTATCTATCCATAAATAGGTAGATTATCTGTAGATAATCTGCAGATTATCTGTAACAAAATAGATAATTTTAAATCTGAATGGGTAACCCACAAAGCGGGTAGGACCTTTGATGGGTACCCACAGAGCGGATTATCCGCGGATAACCTATGGGTACAGATAATTTTTGCGCAGCCTAGCAATTAGGTATGTAACCTCACGAGTATGAAAGTTGCTCGCTCATTAAATTACAGTTAGAAACGGCGACTTCTACAACAGCCTTGTAGACTTCACCCCTTTGGAAGCATGAAATCAGTGAATAACTGTTTTTGTAGCCGCGCTGAAACGATACATTTTAAATCTAAACAACATAGTGGCAAATCTCAATTTATATACTATTCCGAATAGTCATTAGAATCATTTTTAGTTGATGGTATCCTAAAAAAGCTTTCAATTTTTCAATTTTTCAATTCTTCAATTTGAAGCTTTTCAATATTCAAAACTGTAAGTTATTTATGATTTTCATGAAAGTAAGTGAATTATTTCAATTTTATCAAAAGTAAATCATTCAAATTTGAAAATATCAGTAAGTTTTCTTCTCTTTTGTTTTAATTATGTGGAATAATTATAATATATCTTCAATTATGGTGATAGTAATGCTTTTGTAGGGAAGGAGAAAAGGAGGGGAAAGGGAAGAGGGAAAAGGAATGAAAAACTACAACCAACGAAAATGAAGGGCATCTTCCTTTATTCATTCAATACTTTCAAATTTGAATTACACGCTAATCTGAAATCCAGGAATTGAACACAGTCACAATCTCAAAAAATGGTACCTTAATTTTCCTCCCAACAGTAAATCACTGATTTCGGAAACTGTTGTTAAAACAATGAATCACTGATTTCCTGCTTCCTTAGGGCACATACTTTGATTGGGAGAGTTTTCAACCATTCGACAATGATCCTTGTTCAGAATTTCTCAATTTCTCCATCGACAAGCCAAGCTCAGAATCATATCAAGATGTTTACAACACTCCATCTGTGATTGCGGATGCCTTATTGTTCACATTTCCTTTCGAAACACTTCCAAATGCGTCCATTGATGGCTCTGATTTCAGCCACCTATGTGATGCGCCATATCACATCCAATCAAATGCTACAACTCCTACCATGGACACCAGTGCTTACAATCAAACCGATGCCAATCTGTACAGCCAGTCTTCCCCTTCCACAAATAAGTCTCCTGGAAGTTCTCCTGGAAGTTCTCCACAAGGAAATTCTGGGAAGAAAATCTCAAAAGATGCAAAGTACTTTTGCACTGTTTGTGGACAGGGGTGCCAGACAAGGGTGATTCTCAGGTAAGCATAATAGTTCCTTCAGTTGAGTTGAATGTATTCTACATCTTCCAAGAGCTTTTTCTTCTCCCCTCAAAAGGTGTCATCTAATGTTCACATCTGAATTGAAAATCATTATGATTCTTCTCGGAAGTTTGACGAAGACCATATTCCAATGTGTGATAAGCATGTTGAATTAATGTATATTTCTTGCCAAACCATAGAGATGAGGAGATATAGGGCTAAATCTGCTCTTATTATAAACATAAATACTGACTATTAACATAAGACTACATCTTAAAATCCACGATCCCAATCTCAAATGTGATTTTCCTTACTATATCCAAAAGCCTTTCGCAGAGAAGAGAGACCTCGATCGACACCTTGCATCTCATGGCATTACTGGTCCATTGGCGTACTTTTGCTTAGCAAAGAACTGTGACATGTCCATTACTAATGGCTACAAAGGCTCAGTTCGAGCAGACAACATCAAACGACATATCACTAGACGACACAACACACGGGACAAGATGTCCAAGCTTTACAAATAGAACGATAATAATTATGTGACTTTACAGAGGGTGTTGATGAAGTTGTAACTTTCATCAATAATGTCAGAGAATTATTAGCAACAGTTTTTACTACCACACAGCATGACTACTTCCTACTATGATGTGACCCGAAGTACCTACCACGAACCACTACTCCATACCTCTGATTACTATTATCCTTACTTTACCCCACAAAAACACTGGCTTTATGGACAAATATCAAGCCAGCCCTCAAATAACCACCTAACGTCGTACCTACTATGAGCAGGCACAATATCAACAAATCCAGCAGACCCATTTGCAGCAATAGAATTCACAGCAGTCTTACATTAGTTCATACACTAGAGATGAGCTTCAGGCATATTGTTATCTTCTGCAGCAACATGAACGGGCTTTGCTGGAGCAGATAATGTAAGCAATTTCCCAACAGTTTCCGATGAATCCATAAAGCAACTCTTCAGGATTACAAAGCACACCCAGTGACATTCCATCAAGAAGGTTGACGATCAGTCTAGTCTTTGAAGATCTCGATGGGAGCGCAAAACATAGTGCAAGATTCCTCTAATGCCGAACATCATATCATGATTGACATTGGAAAACCGAATGAATCACGGAAAACTTAACCTCCATTCTGGACGAGCCTCCGGTGACCAAAATAGATTGAGCGAGCTCGATGTGAATAAGATGTTACGCAATTATGAGCTTCAAGAAGACATGCATATCTCTGATTTACATTTAAAGCCAAGCGTTTCGCAGTTGGGAAACAAATGTACTAGGTGTGTTGGTTTGGGCTTGAATAGAGCGACTCGACTGAATGGATTTATGATTAAACCTATTACAATCACCTGCCTTGATTGGAATGGAGATGGATAAATTTTTTGCGGAGAGCCTGCGAAAGTCATACCGGCACTGAGCATTTGGGATACTGAAAGAAATAAGGCCTCGATCTCCGTGGACAATAATGAAAGGAAGTATAGCGAATTCCAAGATTTCTCTGTTTCAGGGCACACTATAGACTCCAAAATGTCCAACATGCACAAGATTAAGCTTCAGGCCCGGCGCGAATGATTCATGGAATCCCTTCGGAAAGATCACAACACAAGATAATTCTCCTGCTCGAGTACGACTTCAGGAGGCTGGAACAATGATGAACGAATCAATACCAACCGCTAATGAAATCGAAGATGTTGAGAAAGGTGCAAAAGTCACTACTCCGCAGAGTGAATTCAACATCGGCAAGAAAAGGGATTATTCGGTGTTAAGCGAGCTCGATATGAGCAAGATCGTACATAAATCCCAAGCTCCGTCATAATGTTGATTTTGACTCCGATTTGCATCTTAGACCTAGTCTTGCAGGAGATAAGGGGCAAAAAAAGGCCGAGAAAACTGATATTTCTGGAAAAAAAAATGGCGCTACCACCTTAAAAATATCTGACTAATCGTGCATTTACATTCTCCCCGTGGCAGCGCAACAAAACTGCCTAACCAAAGAGCTCATCGACACTTTACGCTCGTGCCGGCCTTGAAGGATCTGAAACAGGCATAACAAAGCTTTTCGACTAAGGCTCCATATAATTACCGAAAGATGACCAAAGCGAAGTTGGATCTACCGCACGTGGGCTGAGAGTAGTATGAATTAAAGTTTCTCTTCAGAAATTCGACCCGAGCCACCGTTCCCTTCTAGGAGTGATTCAGGATGACATATTTGACGCCGTTTTGTGGGGAATCACTGATACAAGGTGGACATCTAAACTAACGAAACCATCCATAACCATCGGATTTCAACCCTTGATACTTATCTAAACCAACGAAACCATTTATAATTATCGGATTTCAATCTTCGATATTTATTTATATTGTTAATTATCTATAAATAAAATATAAATTATATTATATTTATTTCATTAAATCTCTTTAATTTATTTTAAGTTTTTAATTTTTTGGAAAAATATATATTATATAGTTTTGTTTCTTTTGCGTATAAAATATTATAAATTGAAATTCATTATTAGTTTTCAGATTAAATAATTATATGACTATTGAAATAAAAAATGAATATAATAATAAAAAATAGACAATAAATAGATTTTAGATTTTTAATTAGAATATATTTGAATTGAAATTTATATTAAATTTTCTACTACCAATACGAATGTATACTATTGGAAACCCGTAATCGGGCCGAAGTTGAAGAGTTTTCACTCATTATATAAAGATTCTTTTATAGATTCAAAAAAAAAACAATAAAAAGTTTTGTTAACTTTTGATGCAGAAAGTAGTAGTATTGTTTTCTATATAGGTTGAACTAAGGATCTATAATTCTAATAAGAGTAGAATTGAGATTATCCCCAAATATAATCTGTGCACCATTATAATCACGTAACCTCAATTCTAATCCTATAATGACCTCATTTCCAACATTCCTTTATTAAGGATATCCTATTCGATCCTCCTAAACTACTAATCCTAACATTTTTTTGAACCTTTTGAAAACAATCCTTATACAAAACTTCGTCATTCCGTCGATAATTATATTATATATATTGTTAACTTTTGGTGCAGGAAGTAGTAGTATTATTGACTATATAGATTGAACTAAGAATCTATAATTCTAGTAGGAATAGAATTGAGGTTATCCCCAAATATGATCTGTATAGCATTGTGATCATGTAATCTCAATTCTAATCCTATAATGATCTCATTTCCAATACTCCCTTATTAAGGATATCCTATTCGATTCTTCTAGATTATTAATCCTAATATTTTTTTGAATCTTTTGAAAGCAATTTTTATATAAGGTTTTGTTATTTCATTAACAATTATATTGTATATATTGATATAACTAATAACGATTTTCTCCTTTTCTATCAAATCCTTAATAAAGTGATAACTGATATCTATATATTTGGATTGTTTATACAAACATAGGTTTTTGGTTAAAATTAAAATGCCCTGATTGTTATCAAGTATCTGAATTGTATTTTTATTCTTTCCAATATAATTTGATCTGAATAGATCTTTGAATATTTATACAATTTATCTCCTTTGTTTGATGAACATTGTTATTGCAATATATTCTGATTCCGTATTAGAGGTAATTATAAACATTTGTTTCTTGCTAGCCCACGATATAAGGCCTCCATAGAATATCACAACTCCCCCTGAAACTTTGATACCTTGGGGTGGTTCGAGGTAGATCTCTTTTTTCAAGTGCGATTCAGTAAAGGCGTTTTTGATATCGAAATGTAAGCATTCCAAATTTTCCTTTACAATGATAATTAGGAATAGTCTAAGTATATCTAATTTCATTGTTAATATAAACATTTCATTATAATCTTTTTCTAATACCTAATTGAACCCTCGAATCATTAATCTTGCCTTAAATCATTCTATCTTATTATCCTTTATCTTAATTATAAATATCTATTTTATCGAAATCAGATTACTTTCTTTAAGGAGTATATATTTTTTCTAAATATTATTTTGAATTAAAGATATGATTTTCTTTTGAATAATTTCCTTTCATTTTTCAGAATATTCTCGATCCGATATTGCTTTTTTATAAATTCTTAATATTTTGATTCCTAGAATTTCTTTGATTAAATATATTACATCTTTTATATTATTTATATCTATTAATGAAATTATGAAATCTGAAATGATTTTATTTTTGATATAAAGGTTTATCTTATAAATAATTGGGATTATAATTATAATGTATTTTGTTGGAAATGAGGCCATCATAGGATTAGAATTGAGGTCACGTGATCACAATGGCGCATAGACCATATTTGGGGATAACCTCAATTCTACTCCTACTGTGACGAACCCAACGAACGTTTAGAGATCAACCTTAGAATTAAAAGCTACAGAGTTAAAGAGAGTGTGCTACAAAGCTATATATATGATCGGCTCGAAGCTTAATACTGTACTAGCCTGATCGAACGCGATCATATATATCTTATAATACTATCCCCCCTTTTTGAAGAATTCGCTTCGAATTCATTTTAAACAAATAACTTAAATACAAAATGATTACTAATCTTCTTTTGATAAAAATTCTTGATATATAGATTGTATTATAACCAACAAATATATATCCATTATATTATATACTTTTTTCAAGCGATCTTCAAAATATCAGTTATTGATTATCTCTTCTAAATCTTTATCATTGTCGTTTTCGGGTTTAGTAGTTAATATAATAATCAGAACAAATTCTTATCGATCTCGGATTCCTTGATATAGGTTTAACGGATAGATTTGTATTTAATAAGAGATATTTCTATATTGTATATATTTATTTTATTTGTATAAAAAAGTTCTTTCAGAAAGGGAAAACTTGAATATTTATATATAGGGTAAAATCAAAATATGATCGGGCTTGTCTGATTGGGTATCAAAAGGACTAAAGGTACCAATAATATTAAGGTTGCTAATGTCTATTGGATTGTAGTTCCGAAAATGGGATGGATTCTGCAATATATATAGGGTTCTAAACTCATTAAAGTAGAATAATACAGGGAATCCATTTGCTATACGAATAACTAGTTGTTATATAATCTAAACAAAATCAGAATAGAAACGAAAAAAAGAAAGCTGTTGAGAAAAACGATTTCTAAGAATAACATTGAATCCATTACAAAAGGTTGAGATTTTATTCGAATCAGGTCAATTCTGATCTTTGGTTTTGTAAAGAATCCTTTCGAATTTTGTAATATAAGTATATAAAGAATCGATTCCTTGTTTAAGAATGAATAACTTATCTTCGGCTTCTTGAATTTTATTCGGATTGTTATAAACATATGTAAGTTGATCCAGGATCGTCGTATGATCTAAAGGAACGTTTTGATCAAGAGAAGAAAGCTGAGGTAGTTTTGAAAGCTACCACTGAACTTTTCAGGATCAGGGAGAGAGAGTTTCGGACGAGAAGGAGTATGAGCAGCAGGAGTGCGTTCGAGAATCAGGGAGCATAGGAACAAGATTTCATCCCGCTGATAAATCACTTCGCCACGAAATTCTGCAATCACAAGGTTTATCGAATTGTAATCTATAATTTAGAAATTAAAGATAAGAAAAAAGACAATATTTTTGAATAATATCAAGAAGATCTATATGTAAATGAGAGAGTATAAACAATATGCCTAAACAAAAGCAAGCGGAGTGTATATAAGTATATATAAATATTATTTCATTTTTTATCTAGAAAAGCTTTTAATAATATAACGAATCCAACAAACATTTAAAGATCAACCTTAGAATTAAAAGTTACAGAGTTAAAGAAAATGTGCTACGAAGCTATATATATGATCGGCTCGAAGCTTAGTACCGTACTAACCCGATCGGACGCGATCACGTGTATCTCGTGACACCTACTAGAAATATAGATCCTTAGTTCAACCTACATAGTCAACAATACTACTACTTCCTGCACCAAAAGTTAACATATTTTATATTTTCTTGAATTTTAGTTTATATGGATATTGCAATCAATACTTTTATAATCTTACTTTTCTATTCTCCTTCAGAATTTTGTTTTATATTTCTTTTCTGTTTTTATATTAAATATTTTAAAGATTCGTTTTTAAGATCTATTATATTCTTTTATTCGATTTTAAATAATTATGGATTTATTTCGCTTTCTGATTCTATTGAAACAAATTTATCAATAAAATTTAAAACGATCTTAAATTTTGCTTTCAATATAAATTCAGGATTTGTAAAAGTTGATTTTTGGGCTAGAATCTCTAGAATAATGGATTCGATATCTGAAATATCCTTAGAAAAAGATTTTTGATTTATCTTCTGAATATTGTTATATTCATCTTTATTGTATATTAGTATTAATATATCTAATTTATCTGGTTTCAATTCAACAATTAAGATGCTTAATATAATCATTGAACTTGGTATAATATCTATTAGAAAGAATATTTGGAACGAAAATGATATAGATATTATATTTAATATTGAGGATAAAAAAGATGCTTTATTTGTTGTTGATTTATTACAAGGTTTTCGATCTAATTTTATATTTTTAATTCTTTATAAATCTGATTTACAATTTCTTAATTTAAGATCCAAATCTCCTCTTCAATAAAATTCATCTATAATTACTTTGTTTGATCGAAATATATAATCTAACTTTGAAGAATATATTTTGATATATTTGTTTATAATTTTTAAATATCCTAAAAATATACTAACTTTCGAAATATTCTGCAATTTGTTATATCTTTGTCTTTTCGGAATAATCTTGGGATTGATATAAATATAATATTTGCTCCCCTAAATTTTATATATTTTTATATCTAGTATTATATTTATAAAAGTTTTTATAAAAGATCGATCTATTTTGTTTATATTAAAATCAATATTAATACGATTTCTAATATAAATATTATATTTTATAATTTCGTTCTAAAAATTTTAATAATAATCCAGTTTCTTTTAGTATTACTTTTATATTTGTTTTTGTAATTCTTATATTCTGTTCTGCAGATTTGTTTTGATATAAAGAGGCAATTATTATAACTTCGGATCATATATTTAATAATTATTTATAAATAGCTTATAGAAGTTCTAATACACTATTAATCCTGATTGTAATGATTTTTTTTTAATAATCAATTCTATCTCCTTTTTTTAAGTTTTCAATATTTGAATTGTATTATCTTTTTATTTAAATAATATAATCCAATTTACTTTTATACAATTGTTAATGATCAATATAAAATAATAATTCCTTCGAATCGATTTTAAAAATAATCCTGTAATATCGAAATATATAAATTCGAATTTTTTTAATTTATATAAATTCAATTGTTTTGGAATACAATTGATCATCTTAATGAATATATACATTTTATAGATATCTAATTCAATTAGAATCTTTATTGGCTTGATTATATTAAATATCTTATATAAATTTTTGATCTTATCTGGATCTAAATAATTGAATCTTCGATATTATAATAGATATCTCTTTTTCTTTTTAAATATTAATTCGTTATCAATATCTTTAATATTATCGATTATCTTTAAAGAAAAGTCTTTTTCCTAATCATTTTGATATATACTCAAACAAAAAGTTATATTCTTATATTCTTTGATTATATATAAAACCATATACATTCTATCTTGCATTCTAATATAGATGATTTTCTTATTGTTCTTTTTGAAATATATATAATAAAAATTGAATTCCCCTTACAATTTTGTTTCGCAAATCCTTTTTTCTGATAACAAATTTACTCCTAACCTTAATATATATAATATATTTGAAAATAGCATTTTAAAATTATCTTCATATATTATATCTATTAAACCCTAATAACAATAATATATTACTCCCCTATCAACCTTTATTCTTCATTTAATAATAAAATCTATTAATCTAAATAATAAAGATTAATCAAATATATATAAAGAAATATCTATATCGATATATTATTTACTAAAAGAAACCTTACCAATGATTTCCTTTATCAAATTACAATCTTTTTTTATTATATCCTTAATATTAGAATCTGATTCAGAAATATTATTAGTAAAGTATATTTAGTTTTTCTTATTGAAATAAACCTTCTTCAGATTCAATAATCTCTTTCTCTTTTAATAATAAAAATAATTGTAAAGGAATTTATTGATTTATATTAAATATAAACAATCTTATATATAATGATCTTCCTTTTGATATAGATCACAAGTATTATTTGGGATCTCGAAATCTAATTCTTGATGTTGAAAAATATACCTAGGTTTTTTTGTAATTTATATTTGCTTTGATTTATCTTTAAAACAAAATTCCTTAATTTATAAATATTTAATTTTATTATCGATATTAAAACTGATTTGGATATCCAATATATCTATTATTCTTTGATAATCGATTGAAAGATTATATATTAAAATCAAGAATAAAACAATGTCTTGATATATTAATTAACAATTTTCATTTGCAATCCTTAATTTCTTTTTATACTCTTTCAATTTATTTCAAACTTCGATAATAATTATATCAGAATAAATATCAGATTGAAATTTGAAATTCTAAATTGTTGGAAATGAGGCCATCATAGGATTAGAATTGAGGTCACGTGATCACAATGGTGCACAGACCATATTTGAGGATAACCTCAATTCTACTTTTATTAGAATTATAGATTCTTAGTTCAATCTATATAATTAATAATACTATTATTTTTTATATTAAAAGTTAATAGATTATGAGATCCGGTTATATAGTAATAATTAGAAAGTAAAGTAAATCGAGAAAGGATTAGTATAGTTAGTAGGGGTGAAATAAAATAAAAATCAGAGTTTTTATATAATGTTATCGGAGTAGAGTTGAAATATAATAATACAGTTTATAATTTACAATATTATAGATTAGAATAGAGAGCAATTTGTACAATGTTGATATAGAATTATAACAGAAATGAAGAGCAAGTTTGTATAATTATAAGAAAATATATTATAATATAATTTTACGAATTTTCTTATTGTTTTATTTTTATATTTCTTTATTATCCTGAATCTATTTGCTATATATTTTTTAAGATAGTCTTAAAAACCTGAAGATTATTTTCGATATTTATCAAATAGTAAGAAATCTTTACAATATCGGAATCGAATAATCCTTCAAAGTTTGATCAAAATAATTATAAATGATAATTTAGATAAACGAAGATATAATTGAAAGGGAAAAAATGATTTTATATAATTGATTAAATATTAGATGAATATATATAGATTGTAGGATTCAATATAGTATTTGTTTATGAGATCAATGATTATATATATTATAATATTGAGTTGAAATTGGAATATTTAAAGGACAAAGTGAATATATTATTATTATCACGGGATAGTATGATTACACAGCACTTTCAGGGATCGGGGAATAGGTGGTACACGTGATTGGTAGAGTAAAAGAATTGAATGACTTGCCCTTGATTATATGAATCAAGAGCTGTATATATAGAACAAATGAGTGGTTATCTAGCCGATATGCACCTTAATTAGGCTAGATCTTTGTTTATTAGTATATCAGGATCACCTTATCAATTGGTGGATTGGTAAGGGCTAGTAGATCCTTCATTCCGATTGGAAAGCATACGCTTTGATCCTTCATAAAATACAGGGGATTGCGGGGCTTTCCGTGACAATTATATATTTGTATAATATTTAATGATGATGATAAAGTCTTTATTGACGAATATTCAATAGTATATATACTTTGGAGATATCTTAAATCGAAATATATCAGAGTTAATGCAATTATAGTTAATATGTATATAATGATGATTTAGAACTTCAAATTTCAATTCGATATTCATTTCGATATAATCATTATCGAAGTTTGGAATAAATTGAAAGAGTATAAAAGGAAATTAGGAGTTGTAGATGAAAGTTATCAATTAATATATTAAGATACTATTTTGTTTTTGATTTTAATATATAGTTTTTTAATCGATTATTAAAAAATAATGGATATATTGGATATCTAAATCAATTTTAGTATCAATAATAAGATTAAGTATTTGTAGATTAAAGAATTTTATTTTAAAAATAAATCAAAGCAAATATAAATTGCGAAAAGATCTAAATATATTTTTCGATATTAAAAATCAGATTTCGAAATCCTAAATAATATTTGTAATCTATATCAAAAGAAAGGTTATTATATATAAGATTATTTGTATTTAATATGAGCTAGTAAATTCCTTTGTAGTTATTTTTGTTACTAAAAGAGAAGAAGATCATCGAATCCGAAGAAGATTTATTTCAATAAAAAAGATCAAATATATTTTGTTAATAATATCTCTAAATCAAATTCTGATATTGAAGATATAATAAAGGAAGATTGTAATTTGATAAAGGAAATCATTAATAAAACTTTCTTTAACAAATAATATATTGATATAAATATTTCTTTATATATATTTGATCAATCTTTATTATTCAAATCAATAGATTTTATTATCAAATAAAGGATAAAGGTTGATAAAGGAATGATATATTATCGTTATTGAGGTTTAATGGATATAGTATATAAAGATGGTTCTAAGATATTATTTTCAAATATATTATATATACTAGGGTTAAAAGTAAATTTACTATTAGAAAAAAGGATCTGTGAAATAGGGCTGCAAAAGGAATTCAACTTTTATTATATATATTTCAAGAAGGATAATAAGAAAATCATTCGTACTAGAATACAAAACGAAATGTATATGATTTCATATATAATTAAAGGATATAAGGATATAGTTTTCTATTCAAATGTATATCAAAATGATTAGGAAAAAGGTTTTTCTTCAGAGATAATCGATAATATCAAAGGTATCGATGATGAATTAATATTCAAAAAGAAAAAGAGACATCTATTATAATATCAAAGATTTAATTATCTAGATTCAGATAAAATCAAGAATTTATATAAGGTATTTAATATAATTAAGTCAATAAAGATCCTAATTGAATTAAATATTTGCGAAATATATATATTCATCAAAATGATCAATTGTATTCCAAAACAATTGAATTTATATAAATCAAAAAGATTCAAATTTATATATTTCGATATTATAAAACTATTCCCAAAATCGATTTAAAGGAATCGTTATTTCATATTGATTATCGATAATTGTATAAAAGTAAATTGGATTATATTATTTAAATAA
Source organism: Stromatinia cepivora (assembly GCA_014898415.1). Lineage (NCBI taxonomy): Eukaryota > Fungi > Ascomycota > Leotiomycetes > Helotiales > Sclerotiniaceae > Stromatinia > Stromatinia cepivora. Next base: position 1,214,494 of record RCTD01000006.1, on the reverse strand, counting down.
AAAAATAATACAATTCAAATATTGAAAATTTGGAAAAAGAAGATGGAATTGATTATTAAAGAAAAGATCATTATAATTAAGATTGATAATATATCAGAACTCCTATAAATTATTTATAAATAATCATCAAATATATAATCCGAAATTATAATAATTACTTTCCTATATCAAAATAGATCTATAAAACGGAATATAAGGATTATAAAAACAAATATAAAAGCAATACTAAAAGAAACTAGATTACTATCAGAATTTTGAAACGAAATTATAAAATATAATACTTATATCAAGAATTATACTAATATTGATTCTAATATGAATAAAATAGATCGATTCTTTATAAAAGCTTTTATAAATATAATATTAGATATAAAGATATATAAAATTTAAGAAAACAAATATTACGTTTATATCAATCCCAAAATTATTCTGAAAAAATAAAGATATAATAAGTTGCAGGATATTTCGAGAATCGATATATTCTTAGAATATTCAAAAGTTATGAACAAATATATCAAAGTATATTTTTCAAAGTTAGATTATATATTTCGATCAAATAGAATAATTATAAATGAATCTTATCGAAAAAGAGATTTGGATTTTAAATTAAGAAATTATGAATCAGGTCTATAAGGAACAAAGAATATAAAGTTAGATCGAAGATTTCGTAATAGATTGATAATAAACAAAACATCTTTTTTATTCTCAATACCAAATATGATATTTATATTATCTTCATTTTAAACATTTTTTCTAATAGATATTATATCGAGTTTAATAATTATATCAAGTACCTCAATTATTGAATTGAAATTAAATAAATTAGATATATTAATATCAATATATAATGAAGATGAAGATAATAATATCCAAAAAATAAATCAAAAATCTTTTTTCAAGGATACTTCAGATATCGAATTCATTATTCTAGAGATTCCAATTTAAGAATCAACTTTTACAAATCCTGAATCTATATTGGGAGCAAAATTTAAGATTATTTTAAATTTTGCTGATAAATCTATTTCAATAAGATCAAAAAGCAAAATAAATCTATAATCATTTGAAATCGAATAGAAGGATATAATGAACTTTAAAAATGAACCTTTAAAATATTTAATATGAAAACGGAAAAAAGATATAGAACAAGATTCTGAAGAAGAATAGGAAAGCAAGATTATAAAGATATTAATTGTAATATCTATATAAATCAAAACTCAAAAAAATATAAAACATATTATGATTATAATCCCAATTATTTATAAGATAGATCCTTATATCAAAGATAAGATCATTTCAGATTTCATAATTTTATTGATAGTGTTGGACAGACTTCGTAAGGGGGTGTATACACAAAACGCATATGGGGTAAAGATGGTTCTATTATTCTGTCTAACCCTTTTGTATAATAGGGTTCTATTAATCTATATAGATGTTACCATCCCATTTATAATATAAAGGAAATATATAATGGTGTTATATGTTTTGTTAATTATGTATTCCAATATAGGTTTAACTTTCTTTTTCGTATGAAGTACCATACATACAAATCAGATTGATTATTAGAATATGGATAGCTACTTAATCGCTTAATTCGATTCTTATACCCATTTTCTATTCAAACAAGTATGATGAATTCTTTCTCCAAATCAATCAAATATCTAATATTTGTGTTTTTCAATTTCATCGAAACAGAAGTTTTTCATCCTGTATATATTTCTCGATTGATTTAACTGATATTTTTGATTTCGGGATTGTATTAATGATTATAAAACTATTGAAGATAATATTTGCCGAATTCCTGAAAATGTATGTTTTATATTGGTTATAGGACAATTGATTATATTGAGATCTTATCTTATATTTGTTATAAAACTTGTATTATTTGTAATATATTGATTCTTTGTATAATAGGGCTCTTCAATTGTATAATACTACGAATACTTTAATTCAATTAAATCAAAATCTTATTCTCCTAATCGATAATAAGGAATTTGCTTCCTATTATTACAATACTCTTCAATTCACTGTTTTGGTTATGCCGGGATATCCTATTCTATTTATATGAAATTGTATTACGTTTGTTTAAATATAATCGATATATACTTTATATATTAATAATCTTTTGATACAGAATCGGGGTGTTTTAATTAAGGGATCTTGTGGAGAGTATCATTGTTGAAGGTTAACTCCTTTTTCTGAATGCTATTGTATAGAAAAGCATTTCGGGAATAATTATAAGAATTATAAATAACGCGATTATAGGATTCACTATGTATATTCAGATCGTTTACATACTGGTTCTGTTGGCTGATTTAATCCATCTTCTTCTTTTCGTGTTTCTCCTGATCAGAGTTCTATTTCTCTTTCTTCAATAAAGAAATCTCTTTTGTTTAATTCTAATTTTGCAAAAGAATCTTTCGTTATTGATTGATTTGTATAATATCTGAATATTTTTATTTTTTGATTTAGAAAATGAAATCAGAATAAAAAGTTTTCTTTTTACAATTTTTGAAAATAAAATATAAAACATAAAAATAATTAACATTATATCCTTATATCAATTTTGGTTTATACAAAAATCTAATCGACCTTCATACAAATTTCTTGTTTTATCTATCCCTTTATATATATTTCGAAAGTATTCATATCAATAAACTTTTCTAAGCTATTATTAGGATTAGCTTTTGTCATTGCATCAGCAATATTATCGAATTTATTGATCCATTTCATTTTTGTCAATTCTCTTCGTTTATATGATTGCCGAAGTGTTATGATATCGATTATCAATCTTTTCTTTTTTATTGTACCTAATTTAATAAGGTATTTGTATAGTGAATATGAATCAGTGTATACAACAATTGGGATATTAGGGATATCGAGTTGTGAGGTAACAATTTGTAAAGTAAATCGTATTACAAGATCAATATCTATTCCTATTATTATTTTATATATCTTGGATATTAATATACTGCGTATAATTCTTTTGTTTTTCGTATTATTATAATAAATGATATTGCCTTTTATCTCGAAGATGTTTTTGTTTAATATATTTTCATTTATAAGCAAAATAACGAATCCTATTTGATTATTCAAATCCTTATTATTGATAAAGGATCTATTAACAAAAACGAATAGTTTCATATAATCTTTTTCAAGGGGAATAAAGCGAAAACCTTGATTAAGGTTTTTCATTTGCTAATTTAATCTTTTATTGAGTAATTTGATGTTTTCGTCTGATAGATCTTGATGTTATACAGTGATTGATAAATCGTACGATGCTTCTGGCTAACAAATTGTAGCAATATATGCTTTTCTAATTCTTTATTCCCGATATTGCTTTGAATTGTTAATCTTTCCGATTTTCTTTCCTTAGTCTTTTTGTATAAACATGAGATCATTTTTTGTATGTTGTATTGTATATCCATTAAATATTAGTGGGGTGTCATTTGTAAGATGTTTTTCTAGTTTGACTTTGATATTTGTATCAATTAATTTTTTATTTTCTAACTTTAGGAATTGCTTATCTGTGAGAATAAGGGTATCATCTATTTGTATTCCTACAATTCCGAATTATATATTCTTTGAATCCGAGATTAACAAGCAGGGGTTATATGATGATATGATTATATTCAGTCTTTTTTGATAATATTTCCAATAAATTGCCCATCAATATATTCTTACTTTTGTGATACCATATAATGGCTTTTTAATTATTATAATTATACTTTTTGTATATTTACCTTGAAGTTCTTTTGGTAAATTTGCTAGTATGATACGATTCAGAGATGTTTTTGATTGTATATATGCCTATATAATATTTTGTATTATAAACTTGATATTTATTGGCTTTAATATTGGAGTTAGAGTTATAATGATTCTTTGGCTTGATCTTTGGATTGTAAGTGTTTATATCAATATTGTTTCTTTTCCAGAATCATTATATATTTGAATGATTAGATATAACTTTTTGTATAGGGAATTTGTTGTATATCTTTTGACTTTATTTATAAGATATAAATTGAACAATCTTTTAGTATGTATAAAAGGATTGTATTTGACGAATTCGAAAACATCTTTTGCAATTAAACTATCGATCTTTTGTATTTGCAAAGTTTCAAATAATTGTTCTTCAATTATGATGATCCCTTTTATATAAAGATCAATTGCAAAATCCAATATTTCTTGTTCCTTTTTTGTAATAAATGTTTCTGATAGATCTTGATTATCTCGAATTGCAACAATTAGTTGATCGTATTCATCATTTATTTCTTATACCTTTTATAAAGATAATATTCTGAGGATTTCGATTTGTATCAATATATGAAGCATAGGATTAACTATTCTTTCTTTCTTGATATTAGATCGTGTATATTTCCTTTCAGATTTGCTTATTTCTTGATCTTGATCTAAAGGAATAAAAAGGATCATTAGGGGTAATAGGTTTTCCGGAAATAACGGATTTTCTATGTTTGGAAAGATCATCAGGAATGAATTTTTTATTAGAAATGATTTTTTGTATATATCCTTGTAAAATGATTTGACGATTGTTATATAAAATTCTGTAGGACTATGAGGGAAATTGACTATACAGTTTTGATTTGTAATTGTAATCAATCTGTAGGGTTCTGTCCATTCTTTCTTTTCTTTTTATATTTGTATTAATGAATTCAAAGATAGTTTTAGTATTTCATATATATCTGGGCCATTTCTAGTATCAAATGAATTTTGTATTATACACTTTACTTGAATTTCTTGAATCTCTTTTATTATCTGTTGATATATCTGTACTCGTTTTATAATCGATTGGAAAGATGGATTATACAAGGTTATTCAGGGATATGCTCTATATACAAAAAGAATTGAGATAAAATTGTTTGGTTTTATAATATCATTCATTATTTTGATTATCATCTATAAAATAGCTTCTTTTTCAAGATTTTTGTTTTTTAATTCTTTCTTGAATATTTCGTATAATTGTTGTATAGATATATAAAATCTCTCAATTTTATCAATTATATTGTAAACTTTTATAGGGACTTCGCAAATATCGATTTGAAAAACTTTCGTTTTTTGTTGAAATTCGATCGATATAAAATTTGTATTTGTATTATAAGATATATGATTTAATAGGCCAAAGTATATATCGATTCAATATTTCCAAATTGTATTTCAAATTATCTTTATATTTATATTTCATATGAATATAGTAATATTATATACAGTAGTTTCATCGATGATATAAAGAATAGGTTTTTCTTTAATATAGAATATATCCAGAATGATTAAATAATTGAATTCGATATCATCTTTTATTATGAATTTGAAATGTTCTAAGGATTATATATAAAACTAATAATGTTTGTACACTTTGTTGAATTTCTTGATCATCTGAAAATCAATATCTGTATACTCTGTACAATTGAGTATATTGATAAGTTTTTGTACAGAGGGATACCCGAATCTTCAATATATTTGTTGAAATTCAGTTTCTATCAAATGATAGTATATCATTGTTTCTTTTATTTGATTGAGAAATATAAAAGAATATCTTTATTTTCATACAATAAAAATAATCTTATTATTTTGTTTTAGTATATTTGATATATTATCGAGCATAATATATAGGCGATTTATATCCTATATATATATGAAAAATGAAATGTTTATTGATATAATGAAAAACATAATAATTCCAATTAATATTTGAATAATGATATCTCCTTGCGATTATATAGTTCCTTTTCCGAATTTGATATTATACTCAGTACCTTTTGTATATAAAATGCCTTTCTCTCTTTCTAATACTTACACCTGAAATTCCCCTATTGTTAATACTTTTGATATATCTATATCTGGAATGATACCTTGAAATACATTTGCTGAATATCGATTTTGAAATTGGAAAACTTTATTTGGGTTATTGCTCTTTTTATACTTTTCGTATGATTGATTGAATTGATCATTTTGTAGGTATATATACATCAATGATTATCTCCCTAATAATTCTACAATATACGTTTCATTAATAGAACCTATTTTAGTGAAATATGTTTCGAATTGAATCATTTGATTATTTGAAAATTCAATTTAGGGATATTCGAAAGTGTTATCTTCTTCTGATATTTCGTCTTTTTTGTATTACAATTCGGATGTATCTTTATATTTTAAAAGATATTACTCGAATATTTTTTCATTTATTTTTTGTTTTATTATATATTAATTGAATTTTGTCTTCCGTTCCTTTTTTATATAATTTGTTAACCAGTATCCTGATTATTTGTATACAAAGCATTTCTGAATTGATATATATAATAATATTTGAAAGTATTAAGGTTTTTTTGATGAATTTGCTGATGAATATAAGCGAAAAGGAATGAATCTACCTTTTGATCGAACTCTATATTATCCTTGATTTCTGTATAAGTCTCGATTATCATATATATGATCCGTTTAGTATATTTCTATGCCTGGTAGGTTATTAATCATCGAATTTATAATATAAATATTCATTGATCGTATTCTTTCAGTTTAACCAATAGTATTTCGAAGATCAATATAAAAGCCTTTGTACATCGTAGTAGGATATAGCAAAACGAGATTATATTTAAGGATATTGCGATAAGTATTTATAATCTGATCTTTTAATATCAATTTTGATTAATATGAATCTATTAATCTATATTATAATATACGAAGTATATCGAAGAGCTTTTCTAATTATTCCGAAAGTGATTTGTTAGGGTACTTTTGTATAATCTATAGAAATGTTGTATTACATTATTCGGTGAGATATTTCTGGTGTCTTTTTTCTATTTCAAAATGCGTTTTTGTAAATATGATCATTTCTTCGAATTTCAATTTTCTATTACTAATTTTATCGAAATAGAATAATAATATAGAGTTTTAAAATATTATCGAAAATACTGTTTTATATTTATTTGAATGAATTCCGACTTTATTGTAAAGTTTATAAAATATTTATAGTTTCTTATTCAGAAAATTGTATTCCCTACCGCTATATTTGAATTCATTGTTATTATATATTTTTATAAAATCTGAGAGAAAATTTCGTTTGTATATTATGTAAGGTATATTCTGCTTTATTATATAATCTAGTATTGTAGAATCAGAAAGGAATTAATTTTGATTTTGTTGTTATTATTCATTTTGTTGTATTTGTTCAGAAAGCTCTGATATAGGTGAAGCTTGAGTTTTGATCGATTTCTTTGGTGCAATAATTTTGTATATATCTATATATTCTTCTTTCAATCGATTTGTTTCTTTTTGAATTTCTTTTGTATATTTGTTTGATTTATCTTTCGAGATGAATTCAGCAAGTATTTTTGTATAGTTATTGTTCTCTTTTGTTTATCGGATCTGAAAGCCGTATAGAATGAGTTGAATTCATACGAATTTGAAAGCTTCGTGATGTACGATTTTGAATATAGTATCCGTCCAGTCTTTGTATTATTTTTGAAATTCTTTTTATAGCTTTTGCCTTTTGTACTTTCTGAATTACAAATTGATGAGTTATATAGTTATATCGGTATTCATTTAGGATTTAGTGAATTCTGAGTTTGGATTCAATTGTTTTCTTTAAAATTCAATGTCCATTTTGTATAGAAGTGATTTGGGGATTGGAAAAATTATATTGGATATTATAATTCGATGTTATATTGTATCGAATAGATTTATTGTATAGTGTGTACAAAAGTGTGATGGATGTAGATAGAATCGATATAAAATCAAATTATTCTAAAAAAATCAATTGTAATCAAAGATCCTTTTTTAGTATATATTTCGAAGAAAATAGTATGGGGAATATAGTATTCTAGTTCTTTCATATAGATTGTATATAAACTTAATCTAGTATAATCTTGTTCGTCTTTTCAAAAAATATCTCTTTTTATTGGGTTTGACCTTGCTGTTCTATGATTGAGTTTTATTAATTATTGATTAATATTGGATAGATTTTATAAAAGAGTGTATATATAAAATATGTATAGGGTAAAAATGGTTCTATTATTCTATTTAATCTTTTTGTATAACAGAGTTCTACTAATCTATATAGACACTGCCATCCTATTTACGATGTGGGGGAAACACGTGATGGTGTCACGTGTTTCGTCAGTCATATGTTCCAACAGATAGATATAAACAATACAAAAAATATAATATATCCAATTAAAGAAATTCTAGGAATTAAAATATTAAGAACTATCACGGGATAGTATGATTATACAGCACTTTCAGGGATCGTTGAATAGGTGGTACACATGATTGGTAGAGTAAAAGAATTGAATGATTTGCCCTTGATTATATAAATCAAGAGCTGTATATATAGAACAAATAAATAGTTATCTAATTGATATATACTTTAATTAGGTTAAATCTTTGTTTATTAATATATCAGGATCATTTTATCAATTAATGGATTAATAAAGACTAGTAAATCCTTCATTCTAATTAGAAAGTATACACTTTAATCCTTTATAAGATACAGGGGATTGCAGGGTTTTTTGTGATATACCCCCCAGATTGGAAGGCGATCTGAAACAAATGGAAAAGTATAGAAAGTGGTAATTCATATAATTTGTAAATGAATATGCAAGACAATCATAAGCAGATATCAATTAAGGATTAATATAATATATAAATCTGAAATGATTTTGGTACCCTTAGAATAAAGAAGAATTTGAGTATATATAAATCACAAATTTCTTTTAATCTTCGATTTATTATCTACGATATTCTTCAAAATCAAGATTTTGAATAATAAAAAGAAAGTTTTCCATCGGGAGAATACAGATGATTGATCGATTTTGCGGTGTAGCAATTGAAAATGTATATAATTGCTAAACTACAATATGTTGATCGCAATAACGAAATAAAATAAATAAATTTTTTTTTTAAAGTATATAGATTCTTTTTTTGTATTTTTGTTTTTGTTTTAATTAAATTCTTATTAATCATTATCATATTTAAGATTTCAGGGTTTAAGAAAACTAAACAAACGAATCTCAATCGTACTAAGCAAACAGCGGTTGAAAAAAAGGTTTTGAAAGAATCGAATACGAAAGAAGATTCTAATACTCCTTTGAGGGATCAATAAGTTGAGTAAAAAGAATTAATAAATCCAATATAGATAACGAACCAAGATATCGATCTTTAGAAATATAATTTAATTAAATCTGCTCTTAGAATGATATATCGTTATCTATTTCAGAAACTATTTTTCCTTATCAAAGGAACTATTATTTGTTGTAATTAATTGCTAGTTATAGATTCAGATAGTAATTTGGAGGTAGGTTTCATTTTTGAATTCTATTGTATAATTGAAAGGTTTTATTAATCCTATATTTATAATTATCGAAGCAAAAATCATTCGATGAAGGAAAGAAAAGAAAAAGTGTTTCTTCGTTTGATAACGACAATCCATTTGATCCTTCGATACTAGATTTTTCGGATAATGAATTAGATGAAAAAGAAAGAAAAAAAAGATTGTTGAAAATTGCTGGCTCTCTAATCAAAACAAGAAATGAAGGGAATCGTAGGGAAAGGAATAATCATTTATGTATTCGATATATGAAGTCGTTGATCGCTGGGAGATATAATTTCTATAACGAATGCTTTATTGATTCTTCTAAATTGAATAATCGTTGGTATTGGAATTGTGATACTCATCCATATATTCCCTTGCCAGCTTTCCTTTATCTTTTAGCAAATTACTATATCACCATTTATCAGCAAAATTCGAAAATAAATTCTTCGTTCATCCTTTATCTTCATAATATATTGATCATTAATTGTATAATCCAAATAGGGATACAGAATTGTAATGAAAATAATATTGAAGATCGAGAAGAAAAAAGAAATTGTTCTTTCGCCTTCATATCGTTGTTCTCCCTCTCCTCGTTATATTACTCATCGGAATCCTCGAAAAATCAAGTGAAAAAAGTATATTATAATTTCAGAAAACAATAATAAAGATAAAAGAAAAAGAATAATAAAGAAAAAGAGAAGGAAAAAATGGGTGATATATTTAAAGAAAAAGGAAAAAAGGGATAATCCCTTAATTCCTATAATATCAATGATACCAATAACTCCGGTTGCTTTAATTGTTCCTTGTTCTTTGATTATTACAAATAATCCAAAGGCTCTTTTACTTGAACTTCAAACTATTGAATTTAGAAAAAAGTTTATCCTTTTTCAAAGATAGAAAAATGAAAAACGGAGAAATGATCGGCCTTGATTGTTCTTTGTTTCCCGATGAATATAAAGTATACGAATTAGAGCGTATCATAAAAAAGTATAATAATCTGGAATACCAAATAAGACTCATTCCATCCACACCAAAAGAAAGAAATACAAGCTCCAGATTATTGTTATTCAAGCTTTATAATCCTATTACTTACATCTTATAAATTGAAGAGGGATCAAAAGTATTCGAACTTTTGTCTTGTAAGATTCTTAATGAGCTTATCAACAGTCATATCGATGATCGATAGATAGATTATATAAAAGTTTCCTTTTGAATATTCTTAACATAACCATATATTTTGAATATCGATATAATATAATTTCGTAGTGATCCGTTTATTCTTATCAATTATCAATCTGATCGCTTATTGATTGTTACAGAAGATTGTTATAAGCTTTTTCATTACTAGATCAATCTCTTTTAAAAAATATAAGGTTGTTATAATTTCTTTTGATATATGCTTGATTCCAAGAAACTTTGTTTCGATAATCAAGGTGGTTACAATATCTTATTTGAACGCTTTCTATACGATTAAGCTATCAAAAAGGGATATAATATACCTTTGGAATGATTAATGAGTATCTGGATTATTTGCAAAAGAAATGTCTGAGAAGACGAAAAGTTGTGGTATTTGATCACCGTTATATTAGATCACGAGATACCTTGTATTTCATAGATATTGTAAATAATGATCGATAGCTTTTATATAATCACTTGATGGATTGATCAAATAATAACTCAATTGCAAAGCAATGAATGATATATCCGCTTTTATAATGATTATAATATATAATATTAAATCTATTTTCTTTTGATATATTTTTATAATATATATAGGAACTTGACCTTGATTTTTCCGAAATACTATTATCGGGAACAGTATACTTACTATCCCATTTGTTGCTTTGAATTTCTTAACAATCTTTTTAATATATATATTATAAATTAATTACAATTTTTTTTTAGATCGATTATAGAGTATATATATACTTAGAAATTATTTAGTGTTTCCTAGATCTTATAGTTTATATACAGCTTTGATTCCTTCGATGATCTTTATAGCAACTGATTTGTTTTTCTTATAATAAATGATCTGAATGTTATTTACAAAGAAAAGAATCATAATAATATATTTTGGGTTAATATATAAATACAATTCCTTTTTGTATTATACCAATCCTAATTTCTCGAGTATCCAAATGAAATCCCTAAATCATATAGCTAGGGAATTTTGTAGATTATACAAAGCTCGATCGATTATAACATTTTTGTTTGGGATTTTGTATCCATCAAGTAGATAATATACAATTAGGGTACCGGAAGGATTACGTAGAATATTGATAAAGGCATTAATTATATCGTATTGCTTTGTTTCGAGATCGTATTTAACGATAATTGTTATTACGATTCGGAATGATTGGTTTATTAATATAACGATATAAATAATCTCAATAGTACTTTTAATTTGAAAATCTCTTTGTATTATTAAATATAAACAGCAATAAATGATTAAACCTTAATCATCGTATTTATATATAAACACTTATTAAAAAAGGATCGGTTTTGAAGATTCCGATCCAGAATCGATTTCACGCCAGGTTTTCCTAGCTTTAAGATTATTAACTTCAAAATCGCAATCCTGTTTGAACCAATATCCCATTTGATGATTTTCTAATTGATAATAAAAACGAAATAATTTTGGAATTGCAAATATATGAATTCAAAAAAATAATATTATCTATAATCCACTGATTATAGATCAGATAGAAAATAATAATGATTTTGCTTCAATTCTAATAATAATTATATTATAAATTATTACAAATTAAAAACACTCTTCTATATTATCCATTCCTTATTAATTAGATCAGAATATAAAATGAAAATTGTTTAAACAAAGTAATCCTATTGAATCTATTTTTTGAAATATAATAATTCCTATATAAGATTCAGTATTGGGATCGCTCCCTTGATAATATTATTGTATATACAATTGCCTTTGTATACATACTGATTGCTCTAGGATGCAAGAATCAGATAATTCCTGAAAGAGAAATAACTCCGAGTAATAATCATATAATTGAAACTCAAACGGATTGATCTGAGCCCTAAGTATTTCAATTCTTATAATGTAAACTCTTTTAAGCATCTATTCGAAATTATAAATCCGCGAGTCCTCTATAAATCGATCAGATGAATATATAGGGCGTAATAATCTTTGTAATGATTGGATTTCCTTTACGGAATACTCTAATTAATTATTCTAGTATATATACTTCCTTTTGGAACATTGAGGTTGATTGATTGAAGCGGTTTTTGGATCACTTTCGTATATATTGCGAAGAATTTCAATAGCATAATCAATAAACTCATACTTTATATTCCCTATATCAATATATTCGATAAGATTGGGATCTGTATTATTATTATAGGCATTTTTTTGAATAATATCAATATCTTTATCTATAAGATGTGGTTGCTTTTCAATGAAAGAATCAACTTTTCCAATTTCTCCAATAAAAAAATCGATCAGTGTTCATATATCTTTATTATATACCTTATCCTTATTATTTGAAGGATTAGATGAATTGAATAATCCTAGATCGATTTCTTTATTTTCATCATCACCCTTTAGATCTATATCTACTCCCGAGATCAGTTCGTTTGTAGGTAGTAAATCTGAAATACATTTAATAAATAAATTAAGGGTTTTTCGATCTATAAAAATAAATAGATAAATGAAATCCTTATAATTATCCTTGTTTTGAATAATCGTTCTGTTCAATTCGATATAATCTTGTAAGTTAAAAGCTTTAGTAAACTATTTAAGCTCTTCTATAGTATGAATATCAATTATTCGATTAATAGAATTCATACAATAAATGAATTCCTTATTGAACGTTATGTTTCGAATGATAATAATTCTATCGAACTTGGATATTTATATATGGTAGATCAATATACCTGGAATATAACCCATTAAATACTTAATATATACTCGAGAATTGGTTTTATACTATTTTCTATTAATTTCAATTTCTTTATTTTTATCCAAAAAATAAGTTCGGCATCTATATCTATAGATTCTATTCTAATTGGAATAAAGATCGTTAAATATTTTCTTTGTAAACAAAGGATTATCTTTGCAAAGATAATTACGGAATTATATATTAAATATCTTATTAAACGATTTAAAGGATTTAACCTTCAAAGGATTTATATTATATAAATAAATAACAGCTTATATCATTTCCATCTACAATTTATCCGATAAACCTATTGTGATCTATATTTTTATCTATTTTGTAACTATTTTTTATCCTACACATTCTAATCCTTCATTGGGTTTATATATATGAAATAGGGATAATTCGAGTTCGATACTTTTTTATTTGATTTATTTCTCAAATAACATTTCTTTTATAATTCTAATAATAGATATATCATTATCCTATTTGATCATTATAATCGCTAAACTGTATTTACAATAAATTTAGGTTACAAAGCTTTGAATGATTATAAATACTTTGTTATATATTTTGCAATAGATTGAATATGAAAAGATCTTATTATAATATATTTCTTTGATTAATAGGAGCTATAATATATTATTATACCTTTTGTCGAAATCAAAAAGATTTTATTGAATTTTATAAAAGGGTTAAAGTAACTAACGATCACTTGGAATGCGAAAAATGATTTGCTTTATATAAATACGAATACAATTAGTGCAATTGGAACAAATGATACCTTTTATTTTGACATTTTATATTACAAATATTAAATATTCAAAAGCTTCCTTTTCCAAATACCCAAAATGTTTATACTATATTTCATTTATATTTTCTCTTAAGAAAAATGGATTGTAAGAATGATAGAATGCTTTGTTTATTTTTCTATTCATTGTTAAATACATTATAAAAGGATTGCTTACAGGAATAGATAAAAGAATACTTGAATAAATAGAAAACGGTTTATGTTTTAAGAATACAAGATTTTCAGTACAAATACATTGAATAATTATTACGCTATTTGTATGATCTCCTTTACGAAAAGTATAGTTATATTCTGAAAATCATAGGCCGGCTTTCTTCAATCGAGTCTCCAAAACGATATTGATATGAAAACCAAGGATGAATATTACGTTGTTCAAAATCAGATCATTATTAGAATAATCTTCTCTCTTAATGATCCCTTTGATAATATAAACCCTATATCCTAAGACTTGGAAAC